>OX463811.1:9797354-10306580 GCA_949825045.1 Argyresthia goedartella | reverse complement strand
ACATCATCCAATCAAAAATCTCGAATTTTTTCATAGGCTCAGACCACTGTTCGAGATAGTCAATAGCAGCGTGGAAATAATCACTTGTGTCTTTGTCAAATGTTTCTGTTTGCTGTGCATCAAGAGTACCTTCATTCTTGAGTTTCGTGTAGTCTCCGGGTTTGGACAGCAACGCCATCTTGCGGTGATCTATCAATGGTGATGATGATCTATAGGTGGTGTTCAAGAACTGCTGCGACCTTACAGTACCTATACGTCTGAAATATATTTTTTCCTTTTCAAATGTTTCTATCTAGACTCAATATAAATCAAAACAAGTACTCATATTAATAAAATAAAAAAGTGGATTTTTAAAAGCAATTGCAGTGTAAACTCCATGTAGCGTCACTCGATTTAACGACAAACCCCCTAAAGCGTCAAGCGACATCTCTCGGCTTTGGTTGGTTTAGCTTGTTTCCCATACAATGATACACTCTATATAGCATTACACCCACTCTCAATAACGACAGCAATTTAATAATAAAAAGTAATTTTTAAGTTGCCAAAATTAGTAAAACTGCGCAGCTGTTTACGTTCTTTTGTCGCTTTATTATCCTAGCCCTTAATAAACTCGACTGTTGGCATTATATAAACCGAACTTTCTAAGAAATCCGTCCGTTTTGTTTACAATTTGGGATTGCTTGCATGTGTTGATTGTTGTCAGTAGGAGTCATGGACTATCTATTCGTTATCATATTCTATATTCTTAGTCGCTCACAAACGTTCAAACTGTGAAACGAAAACTAGTCTGAAATAAACTTTTTCTTTTTCTAATACAGATTATTCTTCTCTCCATTTTACGAAATTTCTCGATAACGTCAAAATATGCACAGTCACTTGAGGGTCGTTCTATAGAGTTTACACTGTATATTGGAAACTATCAACCGCAGAAAAATGCTTTAGGCTTAAAACGCGTCTATCTAGACTCATATGTTAAATAAAAACTTCAAAAATATCGATAAATCGAAAATATAATAATACTAGCTGATGCCCGCAACTTCATCTGCGTGTTCCTAGGAATTATCATTAACCGTGATAACATTACCCTCCCTCTGGTGCAGTTGGACAAAAAGTATCCTATTTATTAATCTAGCTTATAAACTATCTTTGTGGTAAATTTCATTCAAATCCATTTAGCCGTTTTAGCGTGATTGAGGCACAAACACACAAACATCTTAACATCGCTACTTTCACATTTATAATATTAGTTGGATATTAGAAAAAAAATAAAAAAAGGTATAAAAAAACATTTTCCATCTGGTTTCTCTGACGTTTGTTTTTAATTCCCTTGACACCCTTTGTGGGACAAATACCAAATACCATAACACAATTTTAGAAAATACAAAAAAAATTCGTTGGCAATGGTACTTACTAGGCAGATTTGGTCGTGTTGGTTGGAAATGCAATATTACTGTTTTTTCGATAAATTACGTAAAAACAAACATGAAAAACGAAATCCTGGTTAAATTACAATAAACCTGATGTATTTATTTAATCAAACTATCACGGGAATATTTATAAAAGCTACAATGGACGACGCCGTGTGGAAGTAGAATGCCGTCGGACAAAGTTTTCAGCCTTTTTTCTCAAATATATTCTTCGAAATGGCTGAATCTAATACTTGACACATATTCAACATTAAATTCTCAGTAATTGGGTATATAATACATATCACAAATACTTACCGTTTCAATCCTCTAGGCATGTTTATTGAGTAGCGCACTAGTCAAAATCGCGAACACAAACCATTCACAGAAAATGGCCGACGTTTGGTGACAACAATTCGTATTTCTTTCATTTGAGTCGTGATTGGCTGTCAAAATATAAATTTCTTCACTTCACAATACTGCCAACTTGACGACTGATAATATAGGGCTATTTCCGGCTGCGTTTCAAAAACTAGATATTAGTTATGGTACCTCAAAGTTTGCAACACCCGTTACGCAAAGACACTGCGCGTGGGACACTACCAGCCAAAAAAAAATACGCGCAACTGCTACGCGTAGGACATTCAATAGGTTAACCGTAATGTGATTGGATCTTTGATTGTTTATATAATACATGTACTCAATAATATTCTCTACTGATACTCAATAATACTCCCTACTGATAGATACTCAAAAATACTCTCTTCTCACCACTGACTCGATAACATATATTAAAAGTACAAAAGCCAATGCGTTCAAGCCCAAGAACCTAGACACGCCGACCATTGACGTCGTCATTCTTTTGCCTCGTCCCCATTTCCCCGTTCCCAATTCTTAATCTTACTTCGTTCCTGGCGGAAGGAATCAGCCACCTTGTTGTGGTTTTTATTTTCAGTCAAATAGATTTGGAACACAAATACGTAATTCATAAATAGGTAACAATGTAGATCCTACCGTATTTGTTACTGACAGAGTTTTTTTTGATGGAGACTTAATGAAACCAGGTACACTTAGGCCCAGAACACACGGTGAAACGCAACTGCAACGAAACCCTCTTGAAATTATTGGTTTGAAACCAGTTTCAACCGTTTTCATCACACGGAGCAACCACAATCATTTCGGTTTTCTTTGAGAACAGACGTCTGCAAAATGAGTTCTTCTGGTGACGAAGAAATTGTGATTTGTTAGACACGTTTTCTAATATTTTTAGTTACTTGTATAAAAAAATCCGTTGGCATTTTTTCCCTACCTAATGTTTTACCGCATGCAAAGATTATTTTAGTAGATTTTACTACTCGGATCAATGTCATAAAGTAATTCTTCCAGATTATTGATTTTCTTGTATAATATTTTCCGTTCGACTATATTCTTTAACATTTTTACCGCCATAAGAAAAAATACTTGAGGTACATTTTACTAGTAGGATGATTTTCCGCTAGAATTTTATGCAATCGAATATTTTATAATATTATAATTTGCAGTGGTATCTTACAGGCTAATTATACTCCACATAATTTCAGCGCAGGGTAGTTGTAAAATTTTCGGCATCGCAAAAAAAGCTCGGTTTCGTGATAACGGCCAAGTGCAGTTCGTACATAAAATAATAGTTTTGGTTTCCTTAACGGCCGAAGGGATGTAATAAATAACAATACCTTTACATGTGTTTAAAGATTTTTTTATTATTTTATAGTAGGTAATATCAGTATGAACTAAAATTCTCTTCTCTAAATATCTAAAACTAAAACTTAACTTTTCTATTAAATAACATAAAATATTAACATAACATAATCTTCTCAATACTTTAAGTAAGAAAGCTTTTCTATACAATTGTATAGGGTTACCTCGCTGACCAAATAGTTATTAACAATTTTTTCAATTTTGTCGTCCATGGTAATATATTTTTGACCCCTCTTGTGGTACACATCAATGTTTAAATTATTCTGAGCAAACTTGAAATCTTGCGAAATCGCCTCTTGTTTAATTGTAGATATGAAATGGAAAAGATTTAGGTCATTTCTTATATGCTTTCCCAGCTTACTATGCCACCCCTCGACGACATTAGTTGTGCAGTGGCGATGGTTGTAACAAGAGATCAAATAAATATTTTTCAACCTAAACCACTGAGTAGCTAGATACTCATTAAAATCCTCAATATTATTAACGTTTGGTGCGCTTGCCTGTACACTTTACCAAGCTTCCATAATTTTTGAGTCAGTTAGGTGAGCTATCTGCACACATTTGCGGACATAGGTGCTGCCATCTCGACTGTCACAAATTCCAAATCTCTGTGCATTATTCCAGACTGCTTGTTAAAAATGAAAATAGCAGCCACTTACTTTTGCAGAAGGATATGTGATTTGCAGGGCATTTATAGCAGCCAACTCAAAATCCACTTTAACATGCATTGGTTGAAAGTTGGGCACAAGTTCTTTAATTGTGTTAAACATAATTTCGTAAGAGCTTTGTTTCTTATCAGGCAGCAGTACATATATAAAAGGAACAATTTTTGTAAATTCTGAGTCACTTCCGACATCTCCGTGAATTGTGTAAAACTGCTTGTATTGTTTTGGAACAATCTTAAATGTTCCATCCATAAAAAATTTCTTTATATTGTTAATATTTTTTTGTGCGTCCGATGTAACAAATAACAGCAATCCATTTACGTGTGCACACAAAAAGTTTTTGGCAAGGTCTTTAGGAACTTGTACTTCTTCGCGTTACGGTGTTTGTAAAGAGTATCTCTATGTGAATGAAAAGATCTTAATTTATCGGCGTACGGTTCTGACTCGAATCTTTCCATATGTTCCTTATAAATTTGCGGTATAGGCCGATAGTCGGTTGAAACCTTTTTCTTCAACTCTATTAAACTCTCTTCTATTTCTATGCTTTCGAAGTCGCTATCACAAACGTGATGATTTTCCTTTATTATATTGGAGTTATCACTATTTAAAACTATGGAGCCTTTGCAGTTTTTTTTGGCTCAGTTCCACACCGATGTACCACTTTTATTTTTTCTTTTTAATGTGTGCCTGTAACCACCTCTAATCAAAATTTTGCCACCGTGACTACTGGCAATTAAGTGGAAGTTAACATTTGATTGACTAGGACCAGCAGCAGATTCCATGTTAGCTCTTATTTATTTATTATGGACTCTCACAATGCAATGTTTATTTGAGTCAAATTATTTTTGAGTACCAAAAAAACAAAAAAAAATGTCAAAGTTAAGACATTTGACAACTATAAAAAAAGGATATTATAACTAAATAGGCTAATAAATTAAAAGACGCACGTGAAAACTCTCCAGTTCTCAGCTTCAGTTGAAGGATAAAACAACACTTGAAGTATTATCATAGTCATTTGCGCAATAAGTTGGTATGAATAAGGTACAGTCTAATGGTAAAATGTGATGAATGCGCGCATGGAACTTGGGTACGAACTGCACTTGACCGTTATCAGGAAGCTGACCATTTTTTGGAATGGCGAAAATTTTACAACTACTCAGCGTCTACTTATATACATACATGATAATGTTTAACGCGTTCCGAAAAGTTATAAAGAACTGTACGTTTTACTCCAGTCCCATAAGTAGGAGGTGGTGGAAGGGAAAAATCTGATTCCTCTGCTCCTGTTACAGGAACTACTGGAACAGTCACTTTGACTGTTGATTGGATTGCAGCCTTAGCTTGTGCTCTAAGGTTGACCTCTTGGATTTGGATGTTATTGAAATTCTCAATCAATGTATCAGCATCAAGTCCAGGTGGAACCCCGCCAAGTGCATACTTTGCATAGGTGGTGAATACCCTAGAGTCATAAGTCTTATGCTTATGAGAGTACTGCTTCACAATCTTGATGATCATCATGTTTCTCACATTCTTGTCTTGTACTCTCCTTGTGGCTGCAATTGTTGATGCAATTGCACAGTTGATGTCTGAATAGGGGAGGTACTGACCACCAGCAGTGGTGCTCTGATTTATAGTGTATATCACTGTAAGTGGGGCAACATTGAGCTCCCTGGCAATCTCCGACACTGTGTCACGTGAAAAGACAGCCCCACACAACGGTGTCATTAATATACTTGCATCAATGTTGTAACAAAAGGCTACTGCCTTTGTGAATGTTTCCATAGCTAGCATCCCAGCTTGTTTAAATGTCATTATCATCTTCTCATTTTCTGTCATCTTAGTATAAGTAGCCTCTCTGAATGTCGAGACAATAACAGTCTTTATAGAAAGTTGCTTTTCAGTAGCATTCACTGTTTTCACATATGGAAACCTGAATCTAATTGCCTTATCACCCTTGTTCTTCTTTTCATTCCTTATGTATGGGCCAAGTTCAAAAAGTATCTTTGCTGAGAATTCCAATGCCTTTGATGCAATATTAGCCTGTAGTGGATCATCAAAGTCTTTGCAATATTTTCCAAATGTCTTCTTCAATTCATCATAGTCAAAGTCAGATGATGAGTAAGATTTGGAGAAGTCAGATGGAGTTATCCCCATCACTGTTATCGTTTTCTTCATCTCTGCATTCATCAGGCTTGCTGGGACTATTCCTGATGTCTGAAATTCTTTTGTCACCTGGTCACTCTCAGTCAAAGATAGTTTCTCCAGCACATCTGTTGATGTCATATTCTCCGCCATATTGAGTGTTTATAATATATTTTGCTCTGTCTAGGCTGTGATTTATTTTGTCAATCTCACCACCACTATGATCAGCTATAATTTGTGCAAGATTCTCCTCACTCCCTTCTCCTATGTTTGATTTGTATGATAATCTGTTACTGGTGTTAGAGATTCCTTCAACAAATATACTGACTGTGTAATGAGAATTTGCAATAACTATAGGCTCAGGATAGATTATGCCACACTTGCAAATTGAAAATCTGGTAGTGTAGTATAACTTATCCTCTTGCGAACAGTAGTAGGATGTAGTTCCCTGTTCTTTTTGTAATTTAATATTATATTTGTTGTACATTAGTTATCCCTGCGTGCTGCTGCGATATGAAAAATTTTAAATAATTGCTGGTAACATCTGATTTTACGAAAATTATCTATCAGTAAAAGAAAAGACAAAATATTTTTATACAAGATAATAAAAAATCTGGAAAAAATACTTTTAGGAAATAATCCTAATAGTAGAATTAACTAAGAGAAATATTGCGTGTGGTGAAACATAAGGCAGGAAAAAAAACGAACGGAAAATTTTATACAAGAAACGTTCCACAAGTGACAATGGTTCGTTGTCCAAAGCAATCATTTCGCCAATCAAGTAATTATATTTTATTGATTTCGGATCATTAATGTCCCAGAGCAATTTCCGTTCTGATGTTTCCTTCAGGGTGAGCTGCCGTTCTTTTGATCTGGACGTTCCAGGTTCTGCTGGCATCATGGCATCGGCAGAAGTAGAAGTACCGCCCATGTTGCTGCCACTTGTCGATGGAACATTAATTAAAGCAGCTTATTGGTCAGCATGTTTGGTTTTAAGATGGTTTTTTAAAGAGGTTGTAGCTGTAAATAAAAAAACTAAAATTAATTATAATTAAATAAATAATTTTATATTGTTTCCCTTAATCTTATAGAAAATCAAATAAATATAGATATATGAATAATTTCTTATAAAACTTTATTCCGAAACAACCAGGGCAAATAGATCTCCTTTCTTTTGTAAGTAGGTATCTACAAATAGGTACAGTACAACAACGAGGTAAGTAGGTACGTAGTTTTAGACATAACCAGTTAACAAACAACCACCTACCTAAGTAAACGTATTAAGTGAATAAAATTATTTCGAAACTATTAAATTAACCTAAAGTTTTACTTACTTGCTTTCTTTCCTTTTCCGCCTCTTGAGATCTTGATGCTATATAACAAACACTGGGCCAGTTTATTATTTTCACTACAAATCTAATAATATTCCCATATGGGCGATTTTTTATTAACCGGTGTCATTTTATAAGCCTTTTGACGAAAAAATAATTGAAAATGAACTAAGGAACAAACTTCTTAGCAAAATAGTAATTAAGTTTCACTTTACGTATTATTTATATAATAACAAAGCGCTCCGTGACGCGATTTACTCGCAATTGAAACAAATACAAACAATGTTTGCTTGCAACCCGCCCCGCTGGCACCCCGTCGTCGCCTGCCGCGCGAACGCAACGAGCAACATTCGGCGGCCGAATATTCGGCGCTTCGGCCGACAGCGTTGCCGAATATTCGGTATTCGGTATTCGGCCAATTCACTATTCGTGGCATCTTTAATTGAAAGAGTAATCAGACGCATCAGAGAATTTGCACTTCTCAAACCACACTCTGTTGTGAACTATAAATATGTGCCATATTTAGACGAACTTGTAACCATAGCCTGTGGCCTAATAAATCTACAAGAAGAAATAATAAAGAGTTTTTAAAAGTAAATACTATTTTATTTTAGTTTAGTTTATTTAAGCAGAAGGTTTTTGGAAAAAATAAGTTTTTTCCAAAAACCTTCAGCTTTCTCCACTATATTTTTGATGTACGCTTCATCGAAAACTTCCCACAATAAATTCACTTCTTTATTTGTCTCAAAATTTGGGCTTGCTACACAGAAAAGCCCTCTTCTTTTCCCACATGCTAACATTTGGCATTGTATTTGAGTTTTAAATTTCTTCTGAAGTACACCATTTTTCATGTAAGTACTGACGGACTTTTCAGAAGCTGGACATTTTACCTCGAGTACAAATTCATCTTCCACACCATCTGGAGATGCTCCCAGTATACCATCAACTAGTACAATACCAGACTTTTAATTTTTATGTTTAATTTCTTTGAGACTTCATTGATAACACCTGATTCAAGTTGTTTTCCACGCAGAATGGCCTTGGTTTCAGGAACCTTGTATCCTCCTAAAATTCGCTCGACCAGTGTCCCAGCTGTATCACAGTGAGCGGCCTCGTGCAATATAGAGCCGGTCAGCCTGCCTTGCCGTATACTGTGCCAATATTTACTATTTGCTTGGTCTACTGTCTTCTTCTCAATGTCACCGATTACCTCTTTGCTTATTAAAGAATCGGAATATTCCTTAAAATTAACATAATCATGCGGAGCCATTTCTTGAACAAAAGCATCATATCAAATATACAGTCTTTTGTTAAATGTTCCTTAAAATCCACAACCAAAGATTTGTTAATATTCCTCTTTCTACACTCTTCTTGTAAGTCAACTAAAATTGAACTTTTCTTAGGATCTAGTTTCGGTTTTTTTGTTTTAACAAAGATGTCCTTACAAGACACATGCTCATTACGAACGCTGGATAAAGTTGGCTTGTTCCAATAGCATGTTGTTGATGTTGGTGATGGTTCCGAGGTCTTTTCTTCAAGCCAGAATAGAAGAAGCAGTGAATGCTTACATCCACCTGCAGCAGGAGCGCAGTCCTCACAACGGGAATCTATAATAACATCATCTCTTTCGTTTATTTTGCAACTGATATTATAGAGTTTACTCCAAAGATGTTCAGAAGCGACACAAGAGAAGATGCAACATAGAGCCCTCTCAATGGGAAGGTTTGGCAGCACAACGGCCAGAATGGCGCAGGATTGTGAAGAGGCAAGTACGCGAGTTCGAAGCTGATCCTCGAAAGTAAAGCTGACCTTGATATGAAACGCGACCGACGATATGAAAAGCCCGTCCACCTACTGCCGTTACCTACAACTACGCGGGTGGCGTACTTACGTGCCCCCAATGCGCAAGGAGTTTCGCTGCGAAGATCGGCTACATAAGCCATGTTCGGGCGCACGCGCGCAAAACCGACTAGGAGTAGAAGTGGTCGCCATGACCGAAATCGGTCGGAATCATCATCATCAGAGTTTACTGGAGACTCTCACCCATATTCTTAGTTGTTTCCTCACCCTTACTAAGCGTTCACTCACCGAGGCAGCCTCAGTGAGGCAGCCTTCTCTGAGGACCTTCCGAACTGTATTCTTATCAGTGAAAATGAGCATTCCTAAGTTGAGATATGACGTTACAATTGAGCCATTTCTCTGTGTCCATTCGTTGTAAAATGTTGGCCAATGTGAATATCATTCATTCAAAAGCCGTACAACACAAACAAAAACAAAAACTTGTCAGATTCTTTCTTTCATAACATAACTTTCAAGATTCATCAGATTTTTGATTTATCATGACCGAAAAAGAAAAGCATTATTTTACTGCAACCGAAAAGCGGTGCCTGCAGGAGCTAATTATAAAACATAAATTGAACTCAACGGCAACCGGGGGGGTTGGAAACCCTAACGTAAAAAAAAATGGCTTGGAGTCGGTTGACTGAAGAATTCAATTCAATAGAAAGGAATACAAAGGTAAGAAAGTAATGCACTTTGCCCGACAGTGGGATGATAATATTGAGTACAATGTGTAAAATATTGTCTCTTGTTTTAGAGAACAGAAGCCCAATTGAGGAAATGTTTGGACAATTTGAAGACCAGACGCAAAAAAGCTCTCGCCACATAGAAAAAGGAGAGAATGCGCACTGGTGGAGAGCCCTATCCTGGTCCTTCCTCTACTACAACGCTGATGCTGAACCAGATGCAGATCACATCGAAGAAGCACTAGCGGAGTCAACTGATGTAGTAATACTTTATGTCATTGATAGTGATTCACATCCTCATGGTGATACTTTATTTTAAACTCATTATATATTCTTTGGCTATGGATAAACTATGAAAAACTATTACATAATATAACTGATCTCCAAACTTCACCAATCTTGCTGTAAATTCGGCCTAAAGAAGAAGTCATGTCCCTGGACACCCATTGTCAAGATACACTGTCGATAAAGATTGGTGAGGATATGTTCAAACAGGTGGACAAATTTCGTTATCTTGGGAACACTATTACATCCAAGTGTGACCTTGATGCCGAGTTCAACAGCAGGATAGGTGCTGCAGCTGCGGCATTTGGAAAGCTGTGTTCCAAGGTCTTCTGCTCACATGACCTTAGGCTAGCTACCAAAATATCAGTATACATGGCAATTGTGCTGCCAAATCTCCTATACTCCTCTGAATCGTGGTGTGTGTATCACCGCCACACACGCACTCTGGATCGTTTCCACCTTAAATGCCTTCGATCCATTATGAAAATCAAATGGTCCGACCGTGTGCGTAATACCGAAGTTCTGCGACGAGCCAATGTTGGTGGCATTGAAGCCTACTTAATGCGTCGGCAGCTTCGATGGTGCGGTCACGTATCACGTATAAAAGAGGAGAGAGTGGCGAAGCGCATCTTTTATTTTGAACTGGAGGAGGGCAAGCGAAAACATGGCGGGCAGCTTCTCCGATACAAAGATGTTCATATAAGATGATAGAGCCCTCTCAATGGGAAGGTTTGGCAGCACAACGGCCAGAATGGCGCAGGATTATGAAGAGGCAAGTACGCGAGTTCGAGGATCAGCGTAAAGATGACCTTGATATGAAACGCGACCTGTTAAAAGCTCGTCCACCTGCTGCCATTTCCTACAACTACGCGGGTAGCGTACTTACGTGCCCCCAATGCGCAAGGAGTTTCGCTGCGAAGATCGGCTACATAAGCCATGTTCGGGCGCACGCGCGCGAAACCGACTAGGAGTAGAAGTGGTCGCCATGACCGAAATCGGTCGGAATCAATCATCAATATAACTTCATACAATATTGCAGAAATACAGAAGCTAGCGGAGGAACAAGCTAGGGTGGAGATGGAGGTGGAGGAAAGTCAGAGTGATGACATATTCCAGCATGCACCCCAAAGACAAAGCGATGTCACTGTCCAGCTTGCACCCCAAAGCCAGAGCGATGACAATGTCCAGCCCGAACCCCAAAGACAGAGAGATGTCATTGTCCAGCCCGAAAGACCTGGTTGGTAAGGTAACTATCAACATAACATTCATGACATACAATTAAATTCTGGAAATGAGGAAACCTTCATAATTTATAGCTAGCTAGCCCACTGTCAGGCAAAATTGGAATACGTAATCAGCTGGTGCTGGAATCAATTGTGTCTCTGCCACCTTGTTTAAGAATAGGCCTGACGCTGTGTTTTTCTTTTCAGGTGCAAAAAACCTCAGAACCAGAGTCATTGCAGAAGAGCATGAACAACGTCAAAAAAATTATGAGAGGGCACAAAAAAGAGAGGAAGAACTACACAATGTTAAGATGAAAACTGCTGAGGAAGTCTACATGAAAGCGTTCATTGAACGCCAAGCTGCAGAAGAATTTCTACTCTGCCATCATGCTGAGCAGGAGGCCGCTGAGCTTCGTCTGTTAGAGTTAAAAAATAATAATTAAATTTCTACAGGGTGTAAATGAATTAACGCAAAATGAGAAGCTACATTGTTAGGGACATCATTCTGAGCAACTTTCATTATGAAACCGATTTCATCACAGCAACTTTATTTTTCACTTTCCAGTACATTTTGGCCTGAGTGGGTCAGCTGATTTGTATGGAGAAGTGAAAAATAAAGTTACTCTGATGAAATCGGTTTCATAATGAAAATGGCTCAGAATGATGTCCCTAACAATGTCATTTTAATTTTGCCTTAAATCATTTATTTGGAAGTTTAAATTTGGAAGTTCAGCAGCCTCCCACTTAACACGATTACAGTGGAACAGTTTGTAACTATTCTTCACCGGTGTAGTATTAGTTGTGATTTATCTACTTGTGTGTTTGGTTAATTAATAAGTCCGAATTATAGTTCACTTTACGAATCTGTTTATTAGATAATTAACACAACAGGTTTACAATCAATTTAGCGTGTTCGGTGTATACTCTACAAACGACTCCGCTGAAAGGCGGGTGGGAAACGACTGACTTCATCAGTGGCTCGCACGCAGGCGGCTACTTCGGTTAGAAATGTTGACTCGACAATACTGTGTCCCTACAAGTTCTTCTACAGCTTTGCATTCAATGCTTTATTTACTGATAAACAATAAAATTAACAATAATAAACACAACAAATAATATTTTATCTTTATTTACATAACAAATTATTATGTAAGGGTATTTTCTCACTGTTACCAATTAAAATGTCTGGCAATAAATGCCGCTCTAATCACACTGCCCTATTGATTGTCAGGATATACATCATCATCCTCTGCATTCTCATGTACTATTACTTCTGGTTGTTCCTGTCGAGTCATGATGCAGATGTTATGCAAAATGGCACAAGCCATAATTACATTGGGAATATTGTTAATTTTATTTCTCAATATGTTCCCCAGGCAAGCGAATCTCCTTTTGAGTACTCCGCAGTGCCGTGAATAGGGCGGTGCCACCGGTGCCCAGGCACAGGGCGTAGACTCTGGGGGTTCAAGAACGGCCAGATCAGGCAGGACTATTATTTATTCGGTTTGCTCCTGGTAAGTTGCGTTCCTAGTGCTCGATTCCAACACATACGTACCTACATGCCAGTATCATCAAAAACGTCTATTAAATTAAACAAAACATCGCGCTCATTTTTTTGGCAGCGCACGAGCGTATTTGTGTTTAGTGTTTATCGGAGTTAAGCGGCCGGCCGGCTACACGATCGGTCGGAGACTAAGCGGCGGGCGGGTACGGGCGGGCGCCGTGGCCTGTGCGGATTACTATCCTTGGGTAAAACCGGATTAAGAGGTTCAAATGTATTGAAACGCCAAGAGGTCCGATTCAGATTTTGAAACATCCAATAATACAACAACTCTTGGGTCAGAACTAAATCCTCATACCCGATAGCCGGCCCGAGTGCCGACTGCCGATTATCCGCGAGGCGAGGCCCGAGTCTGAACTCTGAACTAAATCCTCATACGCGATAGCCGGCCCGTGTGCCGATAACCGCGAGGCCCGATAGAGCGAGCGAGAAAGAGAAGAGGTAATTTCGCTCGCGCAGTAAGATCGAGACAGCGATAATAAGCTCTCTTCCTATGAGAGAGCGGGTACGCAACACGGCAACAGCAAAACATCGGGCCGACCGAGCAAGACTGCGATTATGAGCTCTGTTCTGTTTTTTCATAGAGTAGTAATTTGAATATACTATATATGGACGCGCTGAGAAAGTATTTCGTTTTTTTTCGCAAGACTTCGCTAGAGTTCGGTTTAAGTAGTGTTGAGAGTTGTGTGATGCTGATGTGTGACAATGAGCTCTGTTCTGTTTATAATCGGAGACAAAATACCAAATATGAAGTTTTGGGGAAACCGTCGCGTGGCTTTATTTTGGTATTTTGTTTAGTTGTCTTGATATGCAGATTTACGTTGCATCTCCTGTCGCTAACTAAGCATTCTAATTAGTGCAACTAAGTACTTTAATGTAAATAAGTGATTGTTTGTGTAGAGTTTGAAGTGACAAAGACGCATAGAGTAAATAAATACATTTTACTCGTCGTTAATTGTTAATAACTTTTGAATAGGTATTCCTAGTGACAATGTTGAAGTGACATAAACACTTAGTGTAAATAAATACTTTTTAAATTTCGTTAATTGTTAATAGCTTTTGTATATAAATATGATAATGAGTTTCAAAAGTAACTTTAGGAAAAGACGAAGTCCTGTTTGGGAGCACTTCTAACAAGTAGAGGAAAAAAAGGGAAAATGCTTTTATTGTTCCTCTACTTTAGTAATATCCCTCGGGTCAACGAGCAACATGGCGAGGCACATGCACAGAGTGCATCCGACTATATCAATAATCGTTGAAAGACAAGAAAACCGGGATGTGGAAATTGACACTGTAAATAGAGAGGCATCGGGCTTTCAAGCCGGTCCAGTTCAAGCTCAAGATCTAGTTAGTGCTCTGTAAGGATGGGCCTATAGCTGGTAAATGATACGCGTACAGGTTCAATGTATAGTTGTATAATGCGTAATGTTACAAATAAGGTTGGCTATTTATAGGTAATTAGGGTTCAGGTGTGCATACACTACACCTTCCCCCTTTTTTTAAAGAAAAAATATCCATATTATTTTTTATAACAATTCAGATCACATAAAATATCAAAACAACGTTAAAACAACAATAAAATTAATCATTTGTGTAAAAATTACAATTTTGAATTCAACATCTGTATAAATATTATATTATTAGACAATATTTTTTCAAAATACATACTTCTTCAGAAACGATTTTGTAAATACCATAAATAAAATGTTTTATTTATTAGCCTTTAATTATTACAACAACCACACACTGTCATTGAATAAAAATACGTAAGTAAGTACTTATAACTTCAAGAAAACGATATAATGTTTCTAATTTATTTCTAAAGTCTAAATGATTAGGTAGGTACTTACAAAATATATCAGTTTATATATTTTCTAAAACTAAATTTGAATACACGAAATGAATAAGTACAGAATACACGAAATACTAAAATATCAAACTGTTTTAGGTGTAGGATTGACGACATGAACGATATATTTTTAACTCATTGAACTTTTAAACAAAATAAAAACATATTTTTCATTCCTTTCTTCACGTATGTATTTACTTTATCAAATCTTATTCCTTATCACAAACTACTTTTTATTCCTTTGTCCATTACATACATACCTTCCATCTCAAAAGAAAAACATCACATCTAATAAAAATATAAATCTTCATTCCAAAACTAACAAAAATGTACTCGCTTTTCATAAACAATCGCTATCAATCAAAGTCTCTGTTTTATTTCATTTAATTTTACACTTCATATAGGTACTTTAATTATTTATTTATCGACGTCATTCATAAGGTATTTTTTTTCAATACTATCACTATCTGGCTCCAGGTTTACCTGCCTGAGCCTGCTCTCCTTCTCGAGAGCTTATAAGGTTATCGATATCCAACGTTCTCACAAAGGAAGCTCGTTCACGTCATGATCGAAGCGAAGGATTCGTGCCTTGTACCTTGTACCTTTGAGACTTTTATGATTATACAATGACACATCGGACGCGCCAATAGTCACGTATCCTACTAAAACAGAACTTAAACACAATCCATATGAATCCTTCGAATTTTAAGACATTCTGTAAAGATCCAATCTTTACATCATCCAATGATCAGTCCAACTTTTCTCGAAAACTTAACAAACGAAACATTCCCAACTCACTCACTCTGTGGCCTAGAGTAACATGTTGTGCATTCCATACCTTATGTTTCCTAACAGAAATCATATTCATTCTTTAATTACCTACTTATCGACAACAATAACCAACATTCCCTAATCTAAACAAAAATACAACTTTCCTATGTAATGCCTACTCACATAACTCAAAACTTGCAAACGAAATCTATTTATCAATCATCATCTATCTAATAGTGTCTCCACAAACAAAACGATTAACTTTTCATTACATTCCATTCTATTTCCATTCTATGCCTTGCATACCTTTCACTAAAATAAACCTAACTTTTATGAACTTTCCGAAGTTGACCATATCCGATGGTCAGACTATACTTCTATTAATAGACTCGAATGCAATCTGTAAAATAAATGTAAATGCAATCTCGAAACAAACTTTTGAATCAAACTAACATAAGTGGTTCCGTCGGTCACATATTTATTACTTATTTTTAACTGTAGATAAACAATGCTTTTACTCTGAAAACTAATAAATTGTAAAGCTTAGACCTGAACCTAAAAAAAAACATTAGTTATCTTCTCTTTAAGCTGAACTTCTTTTGCATAATAAATATTTCTTACACATATTCAAACTGATATTCATACATACTCATACTATCCAAGTTCATTCCGTATTATAACTTAAAAATGGTTTCATACTTTATTTCTCTGCGGTAGCCTAAACTAAAATAACAATTCTGTTTCTCTGTAATCAAAACATGTGTTAAGTTCTATTCTAATTTGGAATCCTCTGCAGTGTTTCATGTCCATATTCGTATTGCCAGCAACTACTGTATTGAATTACTATAACTTTTGAATAACTGTGACTGTTACAAAGTCAAATGAACAAATGAATCATTTATGTACTTCATTGTACACTTAAAATCAGAATTATGATGCGGTATAAAAAAAACTAGCAGATATAAAAAAAATAACTTATCTTCTTACTTCACACTTTGGTTCACATTCTTCCCATGTTTCTCAAAATTATCTCAAAAAACTACTAATTATCAAAATCATCTCAATCAGCCTTCATAATTATCTCCATTCCGAAAAAATAACAACCGTTCATTCACACTTCTCTTGCGTACTGTACCTACGGTAACTTTTCATTCTGTGCCATTCTTCAAAATACTCTTTTACTTCATGTAATCTTCATTGGAAAAAATAATATCTTATAGGTATAGGTATAGTTTCCCTTTTACAAAAATACAAAAATCTATCCAAAGCTTAATTTTATAAATCGACAAATAATAAAATCTACTTACATTTTACACTTTCAATAAAAACCATTGTCCAAAAATACATGTCCCGCTCGCCAAGTCACGGGCAGCTTGCTCGGAGTCAGCACATCCTGGGACCCGTACCATCTCCCAGCTGCTCCTCACTTGACCCGTACGGTTACGCCCGGCGCCCTGCTATCCACATCACAGGCTTGGAAATACGCCCAGCACCCGGCAGAAAAAACCTCTCCTGTATTTAATTTTGTCTCTTCTGTATTCGTCATCTTCTTCCATAATTATCTTCTCTTATAAAATAGTCTTCCTCTTCTTATGGCTGCAATATTGACCTTGTTTTCTATCCTTTTAAGCGGTCTTCAATTTAAATATCTTCTTTTTATAGGGGTCCTTCCGTTCTTTTTACTCTTTTCCAGGTTTTGTTTTTTTATATATTTTACAGGTATTTTTCGGAATATTTATTTCCATTTATTTGCCATTTGGCACAGCACTACCTCGCGAGAGGTAGGCTGGCCTGGCCAGGTCGCCATGTAAGGATGGGCCTATGGGTGGTAAATGATACGCGTTGCAGGTTCAATGTATAGTTGTATAATGCGTAATGTTACAAATAAGGTTGGCTATTTATAGGTAATTAGGGTTCAGGTGTACATACACTACACTCAAGCCAGTTTTTCAACATCTGTGGTACCACCACTTCAACCTCCTCCATTGAGATTGGGAGCCCAACCCTCCCGACCAGCCACCCAGCCGATAAGCGATTATTTTGCTTCAAAAAGGCCGTTATCCCTGCGCAAATCGAATGACGTTGATAGCCAGTTATTGAAATGGATATCAAAAAGCCATCAGGCTTTCAGCACTGTGGAAGATGAAGAGTTTCTGAAATTTTGTCAAATGCTTCAGCTCAACCCTTCATACAAACTGCCCACGAGAAAAACTTTGTCCAACACAATGTTGGAAAAAAACTATGAACGACTGAAATCGAAAATAAATGGCGGAATTGAATGTTGTCGATGATGTCTGCATAACGACAGATGGGTGGACATCATTAAACAATGATTCATATCTTGCTGTCACCGTGCATTTCATTGACCAAAACACCAAACTGAAAAGTTACTTGCTCGATTGTGTGCAGTACTTAGAGAGCCACACGGCTAAAAACCTGGCGCAGTTTTTGAAGGATACTTTTGTAAAATGGAACGTAAACAATAAAGTGCGAGCTGTATTGTCCGATAACGCAGCCAATATTTTGGCAGCCGTAAGGGAAGGAAAGTGGCGATCTATTGGGTGCTTCGCACACAAAATTAATTTATTATTACAAGACGCCATCGGATACAAAGTGGTTTTTCCTGGCACAATGAGTGAAACAATCCAAAAAGTTAAGGCGATTGTGCAATACTTTGCGAAATGCCAAAAAGTATGGGCTGCCCCGAATTGAAGCTGATACAAGACTGTCCGACACGATGGAACAGTACGTACGATATGTTACGCCGCGTCGTCGACACAAAACACAGCCTTATTGCCACCCTGGCGCTCTTAAGGAACGAATTATCCTTAACACCCCACGAATGGACCACGATAGAATTAACAGTCCCAATACTGATATAATTCTATGACATAACGAAAGAAGTAAGCGGTGAAAAGTACGTGACTTTGTCAAAAGTTTTCAAAAGCATTTGATTGAGTATAACCTTTTCAAAAATTTTACTTAGAGCTGGAAGAACCGATATTGGTCTGAAATTTGACGGATCACTCTTGTCTCCCAACTGGAACAGAGGTATACGTTTACTGTGTTTCATGAGGTTTGGGAAAGCTTCATCATCAACACATTTACTAAATATATAAGCTAGGTGTGGGGCTCGACGGGCAGAGAATTTGGGGTTGACGGTCACCCATCCTTCGGAGCCACAGAGAGCTGCCGGGAGCGCTGTGAGTAGGGGCTCTCCGACGAGGAAGGACCGCACCAACCGGCAGTCATATGGGACTGTGAGTGCATTGACCCCACATAGTGAGACCTGCCCATGTTGTAGGCAGATTGGCCATGCTGTGGCCAATTGCAATAAGTTCGGGGAACTTAGGGTTCAGGGACGGCGCCGGATGGCCAAGCAGCGGAGCTGGTGTTTCCTGTGCCTCGGGCCACACATGGCTAGGTACTGCACGCGCACAAAAATGTGCGGATATTGTGGTGGGGCCCACAACAATCTGTTGTGCATGAACCGGTCCGGCCAACAGCCACCACAGGGCCGTACCCAGGGTGACACGGCATGGGGCCCTGAGAATTCGTTTGCGACTCGGAGCGCAACTCAGGGGCCAATGTCCCCACGTGCACAGGGCGGTACTAGGGTGCAGGGCCGCACTCAGGGTCATCACATGGGGGGCCCTGAGTTTTCGGTTGCGACTCAGCATCCGACTCAACGGGCAATGGGGCCACAAGCACGCAGACACCCAGGGGTGCAGGGCCGCACTCAGGGTCATCACATGGGGGGCCCTGAGTTTTCGGTTGCGACTCAGCATCCGACTCAGCGGGACATTGGGTATGTTGAGCAGGCCGTAACGGGCGGGTGGCATGGGACACCTTCGAGCTATGCGGATGCGGTTCGGACGCCGCCTCAGTTGTCGCCCCGCTCGTCGCCTCGTCCTCGTCGGTCGCATGTGATGTCCCCCCCGCTCATGGAGCGGCCACGGTTGAATTCACGCCCACCCCCCTTCGGGGGGCGTCGTAGGGTGGCAATGGAACCGGCGCGTGGGCCATTTGTACAATGGGACCCTCTGGCGTATAGCTGCCTACCTGATCGGTTACAGGCAGAGTGGGGCCCCGGGAGCCCTCGCTAGGAATTTGCGGCCCAACAATTTGTTGCCCCCCAACCGGAGACGGTGGTGTTACCGATCGCCTCTGTGTTTGTTTGGGATTTGGCGGGCAACCCAACATACGTTCGCGCCCTATTAGATTCTGGAGCTCAGGGCTGCATTGTATCGAATGATTTAGCAAAATGGTTGGGCCTCAATATAAATAATGTATCGCTGCCGAGGAAATTGGTCCCTGCTGGGGATTACAGGGCAACCCTTCACGGGTTTTGTGATGCCTCTGAACGAGGGTTTGCGGCAGCGGTTTATTTGCGAACCGTCACCTCCACCGGGGAGGTCGACGTGCGTTTGGTTTTGGCAAAAAGCAAGGTAGCGCCTATTCGGACAAGGATGACGATTCCAAAACTGGAACTGTCCGGGGCTGCTCTTTTGACCAAACTTTTGAATCACACTCTAACAGTGTTGCGTGGGTCAGTGGTTTTGGAGGATACGGTGTACGCGTGGACGGACAGCCAGATTGTTTTGTGCTGGCTGAAGGCTTCGGTCCATAACTTAGAGGTTTTTGTTGCGAACCGTGTCTCCCAGATTGTGTCGTCTGAGGTCCCACTGACCTGGAGACATGTACCAGGAGAATTGAACCCGTCTGATTGTGCATCCAGGGGATGTCGGGCTCCTGAACTCGTTAGACACCATTGTGGTGGGGACCACCCTGGCTTGCCAGGAGAGAATCGGACTGGCCCCACAGCCATGTAGTAGTATCTTCGGATCATGGCCCCAGAGTGGCCGTGCATGTTACCCAGAAGGCTGAGGACCCTGACGCCGGGTTTCTGCTGGACCGGTATAGCTCATGTGTGTTTGTTTGTTTATCCACCAAGGCGGTACATCTCGAGCTCGTTGCTGATCTCTCGACAGAGGCTTTCATTGCTTGTTTGGATAGGTTTGTTTCTCGAAGGGGACTTCCAACTTGATCCGCTCTGATAACGGCACTAACTACGTCGGTGCGGAACGATACTTACGAGAGATAGTCAACTTTTTGAATGTAAATAAAGTGGATATTGGAACGGCCCTCTCCCGTCGAGGTATACAGTGGACCTTCAGCCCACCGAGTTGCCCCCACTGGGGTGGGATTTTTGAGGCCGTAGTTAAGTCAGCTAAGACGCACTTGGGGCGTATAGTAGGTCAGACCGCGCTGACTTTTGAGGAGCTCGCGACATTGTTTTGTAAGATCGAGGCCGTTCTCAATTCGCGACCGTTGTGTCCGCTCAGCTCGGATCCAAATGACCTGGAGGCTCTGACCCCAGGCCATTTCTTGATAGGACAGCCACTTAACGCGTTGCCCGAGCACCCCTTCGAGGGAGTGAAATTGTATCGGTTGTCAAGGTATCAGATGTTGCAGCAGTTTACTCAGAATTTCTGGAAGCGTTGGTCGCTCGAGTATCTGCATATCTTACAACAGCGCCTTAAGTGGACTGACAAAACCAGCCCCCCTAGTGTTGGTGACTTCGTTCTGGTTAAGGATGCTAACCTACCGCCACTACGTTGGCGCAGGGGGCGCATTGTTAACTTGTTCCCTGGCAAGGACGGGACCCCCCGGTCTGCAGAGGTTCTAGTAGGAGGCTCGGTTCTAAAACGAGCGGTAGCAACGTTGTCTCGGCTGCCCGTAGATTAGGGGACAGGTGGGTGCCTGTCCGGGCGGGTGATTGTTCGATTCCAAATCGATATTCGATCGATGGTTTCGGAACGGCCATTTTGAATTTGACGTTGCTGCCAACCTTGCAGTTTTTTGACAACTGACAGACGGAAAGCCCTCGCGATGTAACGCGTATTGATTAGGGCATTGAAATTAAATCGTAAGCCATCTGGAATGTATTCGGGTTCCCCTCAGGATTGTCTATATAGCTGAGTGTTTTGTGGTTCCCCGAACCAGATAAAGTTCGCATTTACGTGGCCGATTGGTTTTTCCCACGTAACATAACCTGTGTTGGAACACTGTGCTCGTCGAAGCTGGCCTGCCAGCCATA
Source organism: Argyresthia goedartella (assembly GCA_949825045.1). NCBI lineage: Eukaryota > Metazoa > Arthropoda > Insecta > Lepidoptera > Argyresthiidae > Argyresthia > Argyresthia goedartella. The sequence goes on along the minus strand of OX463811.1, from coordinate 10,284,985 downwards.
CCTGGTTGGCTGAAGAACCTGTCTACCAAGAAGAGCCTAGGGTGCACCCGGGCCTTGCAGAGAGACAGGAGTTTGACGGGAACGAAGCACAGACCAGGTCAGATAGATTCATAATTAATAGCTCGGTGAATCGCCGACGTTCACACTTCTTGGCATCTGATCGCTACGCTACCTCGTAGCTGATTGGCCCCTGCGAGGTCATTGGGTGCCGAGAAGCCTGAACAGCTAGGTTTAATTATAAGGTAAGAAATAAAATAAATTTATGTTAAATTATTTATTGTAATCAAAGAAATATTTTTTGATGTAGGATACAACTGGTCAAGTGTAAATTTGTCAATTAGAAACAAAGAAGTAAATCAATAAAAAAGTGGTATTAGATAAGTCTTCCAAAGGTGAGACTGGTGATGTTTGGCGACGATTTATACTAATTGGGTTGGATGAAATACAAGCTGTTTGATAGTTAGTTTCATATGACGTTGTAGCTTGAGGTGGTTGGGCAATTTGGTGATAGTTTGCGTCGTAAGATGTTGCTGTCTGGTACCCACTATATGACTGGAACGGTGTTTGATGGAAATCTGTTAAAATCCTTAAAACTCCACTTTGAAACAGCAAGGTCTGGTGGTCATTTAACTTGTTGAGAGACGGTAAAATGGTTTTAAAAAATGACAGATGTCGATTTTCAGAAGTAGCTAAAGTTTCGAAAATTGGTTCTCAAATTCAACTTGGTTTTCGTTTTGGCGTAGTTTTTCTGTAGGCTTGATATCTTGACCTTGTGTTCGGAGTTTGAGATTCTTCTTCTATACTATCTTCAGTTAAATTTGGTGCATTTTTTTGCAAAAACATGAGTTGTCTATACAAATGATATTCTTTTATACGTTTAGCACCAGCTCCAGATTTCTTTGAAAGGTATATTTGAAAAACCTACCTTCTTTGTATATTTGAAAAAATTATCTTTAATGTTAGTCCATTTTTTAATGACGTCATTACCTGTAACATCAACAATCTGTTATAAAAATGGTTAGAACTGATGAAATAATTGTTTTTATAATGGTCCTGTAAAAATTTATTAAATATTTCTTTTGCAGGTTTTTGGCAACAGGGAATTCATTCAGAGATATGGAATTCACAGAATATCGTGGAAAAACTACAATCGGCAGAATAGTGCGCGAAGTTTGTCGTGCTATATGGGACATTCTTTTAAGTGAAAGTATGCTGAAAATAACCGAAGAGCTAATTGAACAAATATCTAAGGATTTTGACATAAAAACAAATTTCCCAAATTGCATGGGGGCATTGGACGGGAAACACATCCGAATATGCAGTCCTGCCCACAGTGGGTCCCTTTTTTTAACTATAAAAGTTATAACTCCATAGTCTTGCTGGCACTGGTGGATTCTAAATATAGATTTGTATATGTCGATATAGGATCGTATGGAAAGGAATGTGATTCCACCATTTTTCACAATACAAAACTATACGAATTATTATTGCAAAATCGACTTCCCGTACCAGCGCCAAAGCCTTTACCGGGGCTCCAAAAATCAGTTCCCTATGTTTTTATCGCTGATGAAGGCTTACTGTTACTTAACAATCTAATACGTCCATACCCAGGGAAGCACCTGAGTGAAGAACAAAGGATTTTCAACTATCGTTTGAGTCGAGCAAGAAGATATGTCGAGTGTGCTTTTGGTATTTTCGCAAATAAATGGCGTGTATTTCATCGGCCTTTAAATGTTCAATATAATTTTGCGACCGACATTATCAAAGCATGCTCTGTTTTACACAATTTTGTTGTAAGTCGAGATGGAATAAGAAAGTCAGAGGAGTTATATATTGACGACTGTCTTTTAAACCTTCCACAAACAACAGATGACGTTTCTTTAACAAATCCTGTTACTATAAGAGACGAATTTTGTAAATACTTTAATAGTGATGTCGGTGCGCTTAGTTGGCAACTAAGCAAAATATATTCAACTAGGCTAGTTGATAATACTACTAAGCATTAATGCATTTATTTCACTTTTACATTTATTGTATTCACTTTATTATTAAGTTTAAAAATATAAATAAATAGGTATATACTCAGCGAGTTTCGTTTTTTCTTTATTGTCCATGTTGTCGAAAGATGGAAAAATATTTCGGCAGACATCTTTCCACTGTTCTGTTTTTAAATTTTTATCCCTAAAATCGTCCCTTGACTTGTCCCAGAGAACGGAACGTGCTTCCACTAGTGAAATCAAAAAGTCTAAATCTAAATCGTCCGCCATTTTATACAAAAAATTACCACGTGCGCACTATGCAACTAACAACACAATACTGAGGAGCGGTGCGCCCTTTGCAGCACGCCGTGCACGGCGCCGCGCCGTGGACATGGGTCCACGCCCTAACTGTTAATTTTGGTGATGCAGTCCCCCCTCCGCGTTTCACCTCCGCGTACACACCCCGTCTCGCACCCCGCACGCCCTTCGCGATTCTATTTTGGTTTTTTAGTTCGTTGTTTGCGTCACGTGAGCATGAAGTGAAAGTGACTAATTACAAATCAATTGAGAATAATGGCTCAAAGTTCTAGAGCAAACTTAATTTTGAAACTAACACTGTCACAGGGAAATAGTACTGGAAATGTAAGTACCTCCTGAACCTTTTATCTATTTCTGATGTTATCGCATTCTTTTTAGTTTGAGACCACTCCACCTACTAACAATCTTCGTGTTTAAAAGTTTTTAAATACATGTTCCTAGATAGGTATATAATTATGTAGGTTTACATACTTACGAACATACATATACATAGTCAGGTCATAAGTTCTGTCACATGTGCAATATGAAATAATTTAGACATGTTTATTATTTATGTAAACATTTATATAGCAAAATGAACTTAATAAAACATAGATTCTTATGGTAATAAAGTTAATTCAAAATGACCCCCGCAATTTTGAATACAGGCCTTTATTCTGCGCGGCCAGTCGTCTATCGCAGCACGAACGAGGTCCATGTCAATATCGGCGGCTGCCTTATTCAAGGATGCCTTGAGTGACTCCAAATCAGGATGAGGCTTTGAGCAGGCCTTTTCCTCCAAGTGTTGCCATATCTTGTAATCTATCGGACTCAAATCTGGACTGGAGGAGGGCCAGTCTTCGTGCCGGATGAAGTCGATTTCACTCGCCGCCAGCCAGTATTATGTGCTTTTCGCTCTATGAGCTGGCGCAGAATCTTGTTGGAATACCCAGTGCCTGTTATTAAACATGGTATGAGAAACAGGTTCCACAAGGTTCTTGAGGACTGTATTTTGATACACAACTGCATTAGTTTTTACGCCTTTCTCACAAAAATGTACCTCAGTTAAGCCCCAATAAGAGACTCCCAACCAAACCATGAGCGAGGATGGAAAATGACCTCGTTGGACACGCGGAATACGGTTGCTCGCTTCTTCACTGCTGTGTGCGTACACCTTATCATTTTGTTTGTTGTAGCTCTCTTCCAAGGTGAAAATTTTTTCATCCGAAAAAATAATTTCCCGATGCTTTTTTCCCGCGTACCGCTTCAACAAAGCGCGGCATCTCTTCAGTCTCAGGTCCATTAAACGAGCGTCCAAACGATGTCCTGTTTTTGTTCGATATGCCCTAAGCCCTAAGTCTTCATATAACACCCTTTTCACCGTGGTCCTGCTTAACCCCATCTCAAGGGCCAACAGTTTCTGCTTACGTATGGGATTTCTTTGAATTCGCGCCTTCACAGCTTTTATCACTGCTGGAGTCCTAACAGAGCGAGGGCGACCACTTCTTGACCTGTCATCTACACTAGAGTCTTCATTGTATCGTTTTATGGTACGATAAACGAATCTTTTGGTTATATTCAATTTTTTCAGTAAGTCGAAAATCTGAATTGGCGCGTAACCGCAACGATGCAACGCAATAACTACGACACGGTCTTCTTTAAGAGTCCACTCCATATTTAAAAATGAGAAAAATTCTAAAAAGTACACATTTTTATTTTCATGAAAAATTTGAAATTCGAATTCAATGAACTTTTTTGTGGCCAGCGTTCTAAATTCAAAAGTTTTTATTGTGTGACAGAACTTATGACCTGACTGTGTATATAACATTCCTTAAACGTTTTCTTGAAATCAATGCTAAATAAGGACTGTTAGCAATCGCTGTCCATTCTATGAATGTCAAGATAGTAAGTTCAACTGTGTATCTATTTCGGAGTTTAAAACAAATTATATTTAAGTTTTATTTTACTACATGCCTACTTGACATGTTATTGTTATATTTCAGATGTGTGACTCAAATCTCAACATATGTGTGGACGCCAGTTATCCCGGTTGCACACATGATAGTGTTGTATGGGCCTGAAGCGTAGCGGACTGTATTATTTGTCGCTAGGTCCCTGGAGGGCGGAGTAATTCGGAGGAAAATTAATAAAGGCGACTTATCGTTTGAACCGTGTATTTCTTGGTCGACAGCCAATACGGAAGAGGAAATGAAAACATTCTAGTGTTGCTAGCCAACATGCTGCGGCCTCACAAACTGAGAAAACCAAAGTTAAAATGTTAGCAAACATCAGCTTAAGGGAACTGTACTTACATACTAGATATCAAACTAGCCCTACGATACACTCTTGGGGTGGTACATTGACCCTAGTCCAATATTAAATTTACATCTTTGTATAATGTAAAGAGAAATAACACATACTACATTATTAAACTAGCTCTACGACACAATCTTGAGATGGTACTTTGACCCTAGTTTAATAATGAGAACAAATTTACATCCTCTTATTACCTATATATTATAGAAATAACACAATAAAGTGCCTAAACCGCTGTTAGGTATAAAAACAACAAATGAATTACAAAAACAATTAGTTATGTAAACTATTGTAAACACTTAATTAATCTAAGTTAGGTGAGTACATAAGGCTCAAAATTAATTATTGAGAGTTGTCCTCAATAGGTAATATACATATTTTATTTATAGTCCTAATGTGAGACTTTTTATTTGGAGTTCTCACTTCTACAGCTCTTACTTTGCTATCCTGCCCCGGGAAGACTTTTATAATCCTAGCCTTCAGGATACATCATTAAAGGATTCCCAATTAAGAAATGACCTGGCGTTAGATAAGAATAGTCAGTTGGATCTGAGGTCAAAGGTAACAACGGTCTCGAATTGAGGACCGCCTCAATCTCACACAACACAGTACTTAACTGTTCATAGGTTAACACATTTTTACCTATAACTCTTTTCAGGTGGTATTTTGTACTCCTCACCGAAGCTTCCCACAATCCTCCAAAGGTAGGCGAATAACTTGGTATGAAATGGAATCGAATTCCCTGTTTAGAAGCAAAATTATAAACTTTGTCGCGATGATTCTGAGAATTCTGCAATGTATAGAGTTCAACTAATTGGTTCCTTGCACCTTTGAATGTACTAGCATTGTCACAATTTATTTCAGACATAAGGCCCCGCCTCGAAATTTGTCTTCTTAGGCAAGCGAGAAACGTGTCGGTTGTTAAATCTGAAGCTAGCTCGAGATGTATAGCTTCTGTTGTAAAACATACAAAAACGCAGATGTAACCTTTTCCAATGACTGAGCGTCTCACGCGCGACAATTTAACTTCAATTGGGCCAGCAAAATCTACACCTACTACTTGAAAGGCTCTACCACTAGACCTTACTCGACTAGCTGGCAAGGAACCCATTAGTTGCTTGGCTACTTTGGCCCTTTGCTTGAAACATACAATACATTTGTGAGTTACTTTTTTAACCTCTGACAACTCATTACAAATCCAAAATCTTTGATTTAAATTCGACAATAAAAGCTTAGGACCTGCGTGCAGTAGCCTTTCATGCTCACTCCTAATAAGCAAAGTGGTAATGTGAGATGATTTCGGTAATATAACCGGGTGTTTTTGGTTATAAGTTATATCAGCATGTTCAAGCCTACCACCTACGCGGAGAAGACCTTCATTGTCTATGAAAGGGTGTAAATTCAACAAGTTTCCCCTTAAATTATTATTTTTACGCAGAGTATCAATCTCAGTTTTAAAATATTTATGTTGTTCGTATTTCACTATGAGCATCAGTGCCGAATTTAATTCCGAGCTAGACAAATAGTTGCAATTTACTTTAGTTTTATTTTTGTTAAGATTATTTAAAAACCTCCAATATATATGACAAAAGTCTGACCATTTTCCAAATATCCGAGCGGTTGCTTAAGCGTTCCAACACATACTCGAGCGGGCCTATAGAATGAGGCTCGTGGTCGCTGGAGAGCACCAAGCAGTGCTTCGCCTCTGGCAAATGAGATAAAGTGTTTGCTTCACTTGTAGGAAAATTGTACTTACTGTCCCGCAGGAAACGTGGGCCTCGCCACCATTGCTCGCAGCTTGGCAACTCATGCGGCCTCACACCCCTGCTTATGAGATCAGCCGGGTTCATATCAGTACTAACATACAACCATTGCCAATTAGCTGTATGCTGACGAATTACATTTACTCTGTTTGCAACATATGCTTGTAAATTAGTTATTTCCATTTTAAGCCATGCTAACACGATTTGAGAATCGCTGAATAAGTAAACTTTGCTTATATTGAGCTTTAGGCTTAATGTGTCATGTGTTTTAGACATTAATTTAGATAACAATAGTGCAGCATTTAATTCAAGTCTTGGCACTGTCATCTCTTTCTTTTGAATAGGAATTATTCTAGACTTTGAACAGAGTAAATGTAACATAGCAATACCTGTTTGGGTAGTTACTCGCAGATAGATGCAGCACCCATGGGCAGTAGAACTGGATGCATTTGCGAACCCGATTAACTCCACTGTGTCGGTTTCTGAAAACTTTATATTTCTATGGAAATGAATTGGTTCCATGACCCTTAAATCCTCGGTAAATTGAATCCATTCCCTTTCTACCTCAGCTGGTGGGCTTGAATTCCAGTTTGTATTGTTTGTCATCCAAAGCTTTTGCATTATGGACTTAGCCACCACTATAATTGGGCTTATGAAACCCATTGGATCGTAGCATCTACCTATATAACTAAGTATACCTCTCTTTGTGAGCAGGTTTGGATCAAACATTCCTGGAGAAGTTATTCTAAAATAATCCTCTTTAGTATTAATTTGGAGGCCTAATTCCTATGCCTTCATATTGAAGTTGTCTTTTTGTAAATATATACTATCAAAATGCTGATCCTCCATTCGTATGTCAGAGAATAACGTTTCATTGTTGGAGGACCACTTGTGAGTGGCAAAACTGCCTAAACTCAAAAGAGAACGCAACTGTTCTTTTGACTGATTAATTATGGCCAAATCATTGTGAGAATACAAAACATCATCGACATAAGTATTATTTCTAAGTATGCATGCCGCTAGAGGATACTCATTCTCATATCTATTGGCTAACTCAATTAAACATCTAGTTGCTAAATAACTAGAGCTCTTGAGACCATATGTAACTGTATTCAGCCTAATACACCCTATTGCTTGATTAGGTTCATCTCTCCAGAGAATATTTTGCAGCGATGTGAACGCTGGATCTATCAGGACATTCTTAAACATGCGTTTGCTGTCCGTGGTTATAGTGTAAGTACCTAATCGGAATAACAATATAATGTCAAAAAGATCTCTCTGAACCACAGGCCCAATTCAATTGTAAATCATTCAACGATATTTTTTTGTTTGTTTTCATGCTCGCATCAAAAACTGAACGAACCTGAGTCGTTTTGCTTTCTGGTTTAACAATGGCATGATGGGGCATGTAGTAGGCTGCTTGCTTATTAATTTCATAGAGTTCAATGTCAACATACTGACCGTGGCCAAGAGACAAGTATTCATGTATGAAATGTTTGTATTGCATGAATAATGTTGGGTTTGCCATTAATTTCTTTTCCAGGTTAAGAAATCTTTTTAGAGCAAAATTGAATGATTCACCCAGATTCTTTGTAACTTCAGACAAAGGTAACTTTAAAGGCAAAGCAACTTGAAACTGTTTATCATTAAGTTTTACTGAATTTTGAAAGATTTGCTCGCACAGTTCTTGTTCTGAAGATTTTTCAGAAAATATTTCAGGTACTTTTTCATTAGTCCAAATTTGGGCAAGTGTTTCTTTAAGATCTAATTCACATTTTAAAACCACCTTATTGCATGTTTGACGCTGTAGTGAAGCTTGCAGCAGACTTCCCCCAATGATGTGCCCGAATTGTGTATTGATAATGTGCAGATCACTATGCGGTGATGCCAGCTGGCTGGCGCTCACAGCTGTAGACTGCTCGCCGCAGGTGTTGGCATGCATCACATGGCTAGCTGACTGCTTCTCCGGCAATAGCACCTGAAACATCAAGTCGGCACCCATTAACATGTGTATGTCACTCGGGACATTGAATTGGTCATCTGCTAAGTCAATGTTAGATGGTAGCAAAATGACGTCTAAGTTAATCTTAGATTGGGACAATTGAGAGGTTATCTGGTCTGCCACATGACAGTTTACAGTGGTTTTGAAGGGAGTTTTTAAAGAATGTATCTCCAATGGTACACAGTATTTCAAATGATTCTTTGCATTTGATATACCAATTATGTTTGTAGCACTTTGCTTGGGAGTTAAACCCAAGACCTGGACAAGTTTGGAAGTTATAATAGAGACTTGTGATCCACTGTCCAGTAGCGCCTTGAAATATACTTCCGTACCATCTTTTGCGATGGATTTTATTCTAGCTGTGGGTAAAAGAACATTATTATTATTGTTGCCTGTTAAAGTAACAGGAGGTGCGAGGGCAGGCTCGTTGCAATGAACCAATGTATTGTGAGGACCTCTGCACTCGGCACATCTGAAGTGGAACCTGCACTTTGAGTAATGCACACCCAAACAAATGTTGCACAGCTTATTTTGCCTAGCAAATTCAACTCTTTCCTTGGCATTAACTGAAATTTCTTGCAATTAAATAGTTTGTGTTCTTTCGACTTACAGTTTAGACAGGTAGCAGTACCAACGGCTGCATGGGCTGCTACTTTTCCATATCTCGGTTGTGCTTGATTATGAAGACCCTGGTCGGAGCCCTCCAGCGCCAGAGCTCTCTTCTCCAAGTAACTAAGGAAATTCTCGAGGCTGGGTTCTGTTGTTTGGTCTCGCTCGAGTTGGTACGCTCGAGCCGTGTAGCCATCTAGTTTCCGGAAAAGTATGCAAATGAGGATGGGATCCCAATACTTTATGTTTTCGTTGTGGTTTTTAATTGCAGCTATTTGTTGCCTAATAACTGATACAAATTCCCTTAAATTGCTGGCTGTAGATTTACCTACATGTTTTAAATCTAGTATACCGCATATGTGCTCACTAACAATCCTATTCTTGTTTTGATACCTATTTTTTAACAGCCTAAGAGCCTCTTGGTAACTTTCATCAACTAATGGCAGATTTTTAATTAGTTCGAAAGGTTCTTCCTTTACAAAGGATCTTAGGTAATACAGCCTTTGAATATCATCTAGCTTTGTATTGTTGTTAATTAGTGACATAAATATGTTTATGAAGGGCACATATTCAGTAAATTTACCAGTGAAAATTTGAATGTCTATTGGAGGTAACTTAATGACACTCGTGGGTGGGCTGGCATCTACAATTGCGGCTGGAACCTGAGTTGTTGATCGTGAATTTATTTCTTGTTTCAATACTGTCGAAATAGCATAATATTGATCTTCAACAATTGCGAAATCCTCAAGGTCTTGCGGGTCTAAACCCATAATTTCTTTGCTAAGACTTTCATATTCTTGGAAAGCAGAGTTTACTCTTTCTAACTTAATGGTAAGAGTTTCCAGCGGCAACTGAGACAAATCGTTTTTGACAAAATTATACAGTCTTGTTAGCGTACCTTTGATGTAGCCCCTCGAGGCAATAAGTTTTTTGAGATCCATTGACACTTAAGTTAATGTTAGTAGAATATAACATAAACTGATTTACAGTCGTGACGTACAACACAGAAATAATTGATCACAAACAAACTGTAGAACACTAGAATTTTTTTCACAAATTGGCAAAATGGCGGACGAATCCAATGGTTGCTTTTGCTTGTTGCGTTTGCGACGTGGCGGCACCTGCGTCGGCGTTCTGTTGTGAATACATTTTAGCGCGAAGTTCACGACGTCTCTATCTATCTCACTTGCACTTGCGTAGCTTGCGATGCTCCGTCCCGTTCCGAAGTTGTATGAAGTTGGTTGCACACTTGTTCGTTGCGCAGGCGTGCCAAACTTGGCGGAAGAAATTGCCGCTTCGTTTCGAGTGCGTTCTTGCTGCGCGCCACGAAATATATTGCGTGGTTTGCAGAAAATGGCGTCGATGCTTGATTGAAGAATTTTTGCACGGCGATTGCAAATATTAGTCGAAATTCCAGCTTACCCCTTACTTTCTTCGATGCGAAAAGGACCATGAAGCGTAGCGGACTGTATTATTTGTCGTTAGGTCCCTGGAGGGCGGAGTAATTCGGAGGAAAATTAATAAAGGCGACTTATCGTTTGAACCGTGTATTTCTTGGTCGACAGCCAATACGGAAGAGGAAATGAAAACATTCTAGTGTTGCTAGCCAACAGGGCCAATCATTACATAAACGCCTATTTAGATAGGCTTCACAGGGTGGAGGGATAAGATGTATATATGTTGGGTATGTATGATTCTTCTTAATTAAAACTTTCATTGATTACTTTTTTTAGTCAGAACATTTTTATTACAAAAAAACTTATTTCCTAGTCATTTAATATTATAATAATGATTTACCTAGTCTTGTAGGTATTTCAGAATTAGGGATTGCACTTTTCACATTTATTATGGTGTCGCTTATTTCATAGGTACCATAGATAGAAAGTTCAATTATTTTGCAGGAGACTCGGGTTACCCTTTGAGGAGCACATTGATGATTCCCATCACAAACCCCACACCAGGTACCCCAGAGGAGTTATACCAAAAACTGCATCTGTCTGCCAGGAATGTAGTTGAGCGTTGCATAGGAGTTTTGAAAGCTCGCTTCAGGTAAATAAATCTAGTCATTGTTAATATATGCTCATTTTCAATTTCTTATAAAAATAAAAAAATATATGCCGAACTATAAGCATATATCTTTTCCACAGGTGCCTGTTGGCGGACAGGAAAATGCATTACGCGCCACATGCAGCTGCAAGAATCACCAATGCTTGTTGTGTGCTTCACAATAGATCACAGAGCCCTTGTAGCATACAATCCACTGACGGCGGAGGAGGCGGCTCGTGAGCGCAGGCTCAATTAAGGCGCAAACGGCGGGCCTCCGCCTCGCGCTTCAATTGCAGCACATCGTCTAATGTCCGAATTGGAGTTGGGCCGCGCGCGGAGAAACGCGATTGCCGACAGACTATGGATGACGAATAATAGGATATAAAATAAATGAAATGTAGGTAATTACAGTAAATTAGTTTTATTCATATGTCTACTTTTATAATACAATTGTAGTATGTTGGAAATAAACAGTTGCCAAGTAAAGTGGTCCCTCAGCGGGCATGTTTGTATTATTACTAGTGATGCAACGAATACGAATATTCGTATTCGCCGAATAATAGACATTTACCGAATATTCGTATTCGGTGAATATGCGCGTCGGTCGTCGCCACGTAAATATACGACGATCCAGTGGCCTTTTGGCGAGAAGATGTCCATTTTCCAAGTCTGAAAAAACTCGCCCAAAAATATTTTTCACTGAAGCCATGTTCAGTCGCCTCGGAAAGAGTTTTTCCAACAGCTGGAAACATCCAGACTGAAAAAAGAAATCGCCTAAAACCAGAAATCTACAAATGTTATGTTTATTAATAAAAATTTGCCGATTGTAAATTTTAATTATAAGGAGAATAGAAATTCATCAAATAAATTAGTCTTTTATTACCATGGCGAGATATTCGTATTCGTATTCACCGAATAGTATGTTTGATATTAGTATTCGTTAAAGTAGTATTCGTTGCATCACTAATTATTACGTTATGTTTTACTTGTTTAGTGTGGTGTCCACAAGCAACTTGGATAACCAAGGGACACCTTGACCTTGGTATAAAGATTTTGTATTTGTATTGATTATTTACCGATCATCTTCTTGTGCTTGTTGGGGTTGGGTACAAAACTGAAAAAAATAAGTACGAATACAATTTTTTAATGTGCGTGTGGATTGAGTGAGCACCCTTCTGAAAAATATGAAAAAATGCTGTTAATTTAGTAAAAGTTCTAAAACATTTGTAAAAGTAATCTCTTCATTTGTAAAAAGATAGAACAAAATGTACAGTGATAAACGTGCGCTCACTCAGTTCTCACAAACTACCACCGAAATCAGTGAATGTATTAATTTAACATAGAATATTTATATACTAGTCTTTAGTAAAACCTACTCTATCTTACCTCTATAATTTGTAGATCACTTAGTAACATATTCAAGGTTTTACAAATAATTTCTTATGCTCACTCAATCCGCACACTTTCGAAAACCCGATTTGTGAGTAAAGTAAAGTAAAGTATTATTATTTATTTGCATGCATATAGGTTTACAACAGTTCTTACAGAGAATGTCACATAGAGTTTCTCTATATTCTGCCATGTAGACATACAAATTTTGTATCACATATGTAATTAAATAAATTAGCAAAATTTACATATTATTAATAATTATTATTTTAGTACAATATAGTTATATAACAAATGAATTATTATAGTTAATATTAGTACATGTCGCAATCATTATTCAATATTAATTTATTTTAATGCATTTTCAATTTATCATCTAAGAACTCCTGCACACTATAGTAAGCCTTTTCGACCAGGAAATTTCTCAGTAAAGCCTTGTATGAGTGCAGTTGGTTAGCATCCCTAATTGATTTCGGTAACTTATTATAGAGCCTTGGCGCCATACCTAAAATACTCTTATCATGAAACGCAGTGGAGCGTAAAGGAGCACTTAATTTGACCTCTCTTTTACTATTCATTTTCTTAAATAATTGCCAGTTTGTCTTTACAAATAGAGCAGTCTCATATATATATAATGATGGCAACGTTAATAATTTTAATCTGTTAAAATGAGGAATGCAGCTATCTGTTGGCTTTAGTTTACAGATTGACCTTATGCACCGTTTCTGTGCTTTTAGCGCCTTATTTTTGTCGGTAGAGTTCCCCCAGAATATAATCCCATATCTTAAAGTTGAGGCGACGAAGGCATGGTAGACTGTTAGTAAAGCCGATTGTCCAGTTACTTTTGAAAGGATGTAGAGTGCATAAGAAAACTGACATAACTTTTTACATATATGATCTATTTGTGGTTTCCATGTCAAGTGTGAATCAATGTAAAGTCCTAAAAATTTTGTTATATTTGCTGTGTCGATTATCTTATTATTATAGTGTATGTCAACATTATTATTCGTCGATTGATTATAATTATTTTTAAATGTCATAATGTTTGTTTTGTCAAGATTAATCAAAAGGTGATTACGTTCTAGCCATCCAACAATGTTTTTTAGAGAATTATTAATGTCTGATTCATATGTGTTTTTGTCTTGACACTCAGCAATCATGGTACTGTCATCTGCAAACAATACCATTGGATGAGATACCGATGCAGGAAGATCATTGATATAAATAAGGAACAATAATGGTCCCAACACGCTACCCTGCGGCACTCCATATTGTGCAATTCTCGGGTCTGACTTCTTAGGGTTGATTCTGGAGATCTGAGTTAACTGTACTCTGTTGCTCAAATAGCTTTTAACAAGTTCTAGCACATTACCCCGAACACCATAAGCATAAAGTTTATTTACCAGTATGGCGTGGTCAACGAAGTCGAATGCTTTAGTCATATCCATGTATAACGCGGACACGGGGATCTTTTTATCCACATGTGTTATCACCTGTACCAAAAAATCATATATAGCTAGGTCTATCGTTCTTCCCTTTCTAAACCCCTTCTGTTCTTCCACAAATAGCCCTTTTTTCTCGAAGTATTGATAAAGAGCATTGTAAAATACTTTTTCAAAAACTTTTGATAGGATGGGGATCAGCGCAACCGGTCTATAGCAACTCATGTCTTCTCGATCTTTCTTCTTAAACAGAGGTCGTATGACTGAGGTTTTGAGCTTTTCTGGAAATATGCCTTGCTGGATAATACTGCTCAAAACTGGTGCTATCAGATCCGCCACATATTTGATAACCTTTGTTGACAAGTTGTCATACCCAGTACTATTAGTGTTTTTTAGGTTTATTATTATTTTAAATACCTCGGTCGGAGTTGTTGGCATTAAAAATAATGAATTGGGATTAAAAGGCACGGATATGCGATTATTTGTGAGAGTATGATTCATGCGATGTTGTGTTATTTGATCGATGTAGAAATCATTAAATAATTGCGAAATTTCTTGCGGATCATTAAAAATTTGGCCATCAATTTTAATTTGTTTTATGTCATCTTTTGGTTTCGTCTTATTATTATTATAGCTGTTTATTATTTTCCATGTAGTCTTCGATTTATTATTTGATGTTTTAATTAAATACTCATTTTGAGATTTTTGTGTCAGTTTTATAATTTTTTTAAGTCTCTTTGAATAGTTTTTGTAAATCTGTTTTTGTTGGCTAGGATACTGTCTTGATTGCCATAGTAACATTCTTTTCTTTTTTGAACATAATTGGATTCCTTTCGTCACCCACTTTGGTCGTTTATTGCTTGTCATCCGAATCTTGATTTTTGGAAAACACAAATCATATAGAAGTTTAAACATTTGATGGAGCTCATTAAAAGCCTCATTGGCGTCGTTGCTGCTATACACTTCAGCAAAGCTAAGACTTGAAATGTGTTTCCTGAACTTATTTAAGTACTCAACGCTATAATCTTGCCTATAAATTGACCAATTTTGGAAGCTGCAAAGGTTTTGAACCGGGCATATAAGTATCTGTCCAGTATGGTCGGAAAGCGCAAATTCTACTATCTCAGCCTCACAGCCTTGTATATTATGGATAAAATTGTCTAAAAATGTTCCACTAGTTAAACGTGTTGGTTCATTGAATGTGAGTTTAAGATTATATTTTGATAGCAGATTTTCAAATTCAACCACGAATCTGTTAGATTTAAGTCGGTCGATGTTAAAATCTCCACACAAAATAGTTTTTATTTTATTTTGTGAAAGTTTTGATAGCAGTTTGTCCAGATTTGTAAAGAAGGTCTCAAAAGTCTTTACGTCGTACTTGGCTTTTCTGTAAACGCAAATAATATTTATATTGTGGTCAGTCAGAGTGATGCCACAGCATTCAACAGCATTGGTGATATTACAGTTCGCTATATCAATTAAATTATAGTTAATTTTATTTTTAATAAGTACCGCCGCGCCGCCACTTCGGGTGCTTCTGGCAGAATATGTAGCTAGCGTGTAGTTTGCAATATTCAGTGAGTATATATCGGTCTCGATCATGTTATGCTCCGTTATTCCTAATACATCTACTGATACTCCGGTCGTTTTAAGCTCTACTAAGTGTGCAGTTAACAAGTCCGATTTGTGACCAAGACCGTTGATATTTTGGTGAAATATATTAAGGCAGTTATGCACGAAAAAAAATATTATCATTATTATTAATATTCGAATTATTATCTATATTATCATTGTCATTTAAATTATGTTCGTTTTCGTTACCATTATCTTTGTGATTGATTTCAACATAGTCCGTTTGGGTCTCTATATTAACTACTGCAGGCAATTTAGTAAGACGGTCAGTTTGGGTCTCTACATTTACAAGTACAGGCAATTCAGTACGACGCTCCGTTTGGGATCCTTTGTAATCTGAAAGTTTCTGAGCATAGCCGATTCTATGAATTTCTTGTAGTAATTGCCTGCACGTGTACTCATTGTTGTTGAGCTGAACATTTCCGAAATTATAATTTTCGTCCGTGTTCAAGAAAGTGGTGTTTACAAAACGTGAGCATAAGTGCCTAAAAGTTGCGTTAACCATGTTTTTGTTTAGATATTTGCTTCTAGCAGCTTTACAGATTATAACATTGTTTTTAAGATTACTAAGGTTATAGTACAATAAGGATTGTAATTTGAGTGGGTCCTTATCATTTGAGCCTCCAATCACATATATAACATCATTTTTACCATAATTTTGGCAAAGCGATGATGATCTCAGAACGTTATACATGGTAGCATTAGGTTTAATAATAGACTCTACAGCAAAATTGGTACCCAAAAGTTCTTGAAGGATTATGGACATTCCCCTTCCTTGCTCATCTCCTAAAATCATTACTCGACGTTTATTATGCGTTTGCTGCTGACAGTTAGTGTCCTTGGTGTTGCTTGTATTGTCGGTATATATTGATGCAAGGGTTTCATTTGCTTTGAACGCCAAATCTGTGTTCTTGGGAATTCGAATTTCTTGCTGTGAAAGTATGGCCTGTTTATTGGGGTTCATCTGTCCAACCACTCTGCTCGTAAATTCTCGTGTAGTCTTCCGAGGGAAGCCGATTTGTATCACATTTGGTGTGAGATTGCGGTATTGTGGCGAGAAGAATATTGGTGCTGACGGTGCTGACTTATTTCTTGATGGCGATGATCCACAGAGACCTACTGCTTTACATAGATCTATTTTTCTATTATTCTCAGCTAATGTTTGTTTGAGACTTAATATCTCCATGCTTAAATGGTCAATCTCATTGTTTGCGGTATCAAGCTCTGAGCGAAGTCTCTTGTTATTATCTCGCAAGTCATTTAGCTCCTCATGATCCTTTACATTAGGTAGGCTTTGTGAAGACAGATTTAGGATTGAATCGTCACAGCTTTCCTGACGAATGTAACTGGGAATAATTCGCCGTGGCCTGCGTGTGATATTCTCTTCCCCCGTACATGGAGTTAAAGTATTACTGTTTCCATTGATGGGTGATTTGGGCGACTGATCTGGGAAAGGTATATTTTGTCGCGCTGCCGCTGTACTCTGGCAGACTGGACATACATAATTTATCTTCAGTCGTGATAGGTTTCCCATATAGTGTGCCTTTGTCATGTTGAGACAATTATGGTGGTAGTGGTGGTGACATTTGATGCATGTCAGCAGCTCGGAGCCAAGGATAGTGTCGTTGCATATGTTGCAATGCATCTTGCTAATTAAATGTAAAGCCCTCAATATACAGCTAGCGACACCTAGTGGCGGGGTTGTTGAATAAGTTAGCTTTCTTGGTCCGGTCGTTGGTCTTTTCAATTAGTGACTATCAATGATAAGCCACCATCATGTGCAGGGATTCTCTCAAAGATGTCGCCACAATACGCTGCCACAAAGAAAAGAAGAAAAAGAAAAAGTATGCCCGAGGCTGGATTTGAATCCGAGATGCTTGTCGTACAGAAGACATGTTAAACCACTGGGCTATCGAGTCTTGCTAAGCACGTGTTGAAAATCTCATATAGTTAACGAGGTGCCTGGGATACGTCGGTCGTTTGTGGACTTTGTACTGACGCCAAGTCGTCACAATATTTACATGTGTTAATATGACGAATATCCACTGAATTTCATTTCAATTGTACATAAAAGGTTTTATTCACTTCGCACCCCTGTCACGTCACTTTAATTGTTCTTTATTTAAGCTTTGTAGTAAGCGTCCTTTTTCACTTTTATCACTGGTTTAATCCTTTATTCACTTTCAGCACTGGTTTTCACAATAGATATCAAAGTGTTTATACTTTATTTATGCTGGCACATTAAAATTTGTTTGTCGCTGTGCTTAACTCTATTTTTAGATAATTAATTATTACGGAGATCCGTTTTAAGAAATGTTTACACTTCAACACAACAATTACCACCCTGATGTGATGAAGAAAGTGAAGATTTAAACTGCTATTTACGTGTATAGTTAAGTAAAATGAATATGGGAGTTTGTAAAATGCAAAAAGAACCACTAACGTGGCAAGTTTTTGGATAATAAATGTTTGTAAGTGTTTACTCAGTCCACATATTTTGATTAAGTTAAAAATGTTAATATCTTAAGATTTGTAGTATCACAGAATCTTTAAATTAGTTTAACCTTTAGTAAAATATTTTACTACATATCCACCTTCTAACATTTTATGTTCGTTGTCTATTTTTAAAGATATTCAATTATAATTAATCTCATGTAAATGTATCATTTAGTGTGACCACACATCAATAAATTATGGGCATATCCAAAATACAGGACATTTTAAAAGAAAACCATTTAGTTTAATTAATCAATCTGCTTTATTTAGGCAACATTATCAATTATCATCACCATCATCATCATCGGCAATAGAAACAATCATTTTCACCCGACGACGGCAAAGCAAAAAGGAGGTTAAAGAAATTCACAAAACAAATTAACGGGTAAGTATTGTTAGCTATCGAAAATAGCTTTATTACTAAGTTTCAATTAAAATATAGCTTAAAAGGTGTAACAGAATGTATTGGTTAGTACTTTCTGTGATTTTAGTACAGTTATCGTCGTAGCAAAAAAATGTGTCGTTTACTAAATGATGAGCTTTATAATGACCTATACCAGTTGAATTTAAAGGTGCTACAAATTCAACTGCACCGATGATTTTGAATATTGTATTATTTACAGATAAAGTACGAGGAACTTTATTTAGTGCTACTGCATTGGTACCATTTAAATCAAAAGAGATCACATTTGATATTGCATAATAACTAGTTGCTATTCCTTCACATGATGCACATTTTGATCCACCTTCCACTATCGAAATAGATTCTTCTAACACACTAATATCAAAAATATTAATCATATCGATGTTTAAGGGCAAGAAGACATTTTTTTTTAATATGTTTGATGAGCACGATAGTTCAGTACACATTTATGTAAAAACTGAGCTAGTAAAGTATTCCAATAGAAAATGTTCATAAATGTAAGTAACGTTACATGCGACATCATAGTTGTAAATTTTTGATTCTATTGTTGTTGGATTTTTGATAAACTGTGTAATGATTCTTGCTCTTAAGTTATATATGTCATCATCATTATATTTTTTGTACGACTAATACATTTGATATACTGTGGAATTAATTCAATTTCATCGAAAACGTCTACAATGTTTCGAAAATTTTCATTTCCGATATATTCAGCACCCATTAAGTACATTACAGAGTCAAATGCACAGGTGTTCAAAACTTTTACATTGTTTGAGTCTATGTAAACCGAAGGTCTTAAATTAACATTTTTTGTAAATTTTGCATTCATGTTTGGTTTTGGTCTACTAATTTTAGCTTCTCCTTTCCAGTTCTCAACATAAGAAGGTAAATCCGAAAAAATAGAGTCTTCAGTAATAGAACGATTATGAGCAGCCCGATTACAATTTTGTTTTTTTATTTTTGATGGTTTAGTTTTACTTATCCTTTTCATTATTTTTATGTTTTATTTTTATGTTTAATTTTGTTACTAATATCTTGCCCTAAATTGCATAATGCTGACTTTATTTATATACAATTTGAAGAATTCATCAATTCTGTATCTATTACATTTTGTTTTAAATACAAGATGTTTTAAAATAACTTTCACATCCTGAGGAGGAAGGGGCTATATTTTCAGATTCAAAGAAATTTCTCGACAAATTCGACCATATAGGAAGTTTCAATAAAATTCTTCTAAATCAAATCAAATCAAAAATCATTTATTTCCATAGGATGTTGTTACATCACTTAGATCCGTCATTACATTTTTTTGGGTGAGTTCACTAACACAATGGCGGAATCTGTGGAGAAGAGCTCACCGAAGAAACTCCACAGTCGTCGCATCTTTTGCGTTTCCTTTTTTAAATAAAATATTGTCAAATTACAAAATTAATGCTAATTATATATCGAAACAGCCTGTTACTCAAACAATCTATTCCCATGGACATCTGTCCTCTAAGTAATCAGATATCCTATAGTAACCTTTTTTATACAATTTCTGTTTTATTATTATTTTAAACTCGTCTAAAGGTTAGTTTTTAATATCAGTAGGGACCTTATTGTAATAGCGTATACAATTGCCTTTAAAAGAATTACTAATTTTATGTAGTCGGCTTACATAAGCAATCAACTTGTCTTTATTTCTAGTATTAAAATTGTGTATATCACTGTACTTCTGAAAATTAGTTATATATCTTTTTACATACACAAGATTGTCATAGATATATTGAGACACAAATGTCAGAATATTGATTTCTTTAAACTTTTCCCTCAGTGACACTCTAGGCCCTAATCTATAAATTGCACGAACAGCCCGTTTCTGCAGAATAAATATACTATTAGCATTCGCAGCGTGACCCCACAATAAAATACCATAGGTCATTAGACTATGAAAGTAACTAAAGTAGACTAGTCTAGCGGTGTCTACGTCGGTAAGAGCTCTAATTTTTTTAACTGCGAACGCTGCCGAACTCAGTCTGTTCGACAATTTATTTATATGAGGATCCCATTGTAGTTTGGCGTCTTAAGTAATTCCCAAAAAGATAGTCGACTGCACAAGGTCCAATCTCTGTCCTTTTATAAATATGTCTGTAGTTACCGGGTTCACATTGGGTAACACGAATTTAATACATTTATTTTTCTATTCACTAAGTCATAAATTGTTAACAGTAAACCAGTTCACTATACTAGAGATAGCATTGTTTACCTCGTCATAATTTGATTGCTGTCTTTTAACTTTAAATATCAAAGAAGTATCATCGGCAAACAATACTAACCCATGTTTTGCTTTAACAAGGTAAGGTAAATCATTAATATAAACTAAAAACAAGAAAGGACCAAGAATTGAACCTTGCGGTACGCCCATACTTATTGAAGACCCAGGTGATCTTTTCCCATTAACATCGACCATCTGAACCCTATCTGTTAGATATGACTCCAGAAGGCCAAGTGCCTGATCTTTTACACCATAATGGCGTAACTTCCTGACAAGAGTGTCATGATGGACGCAATCAAAAGCCTTGGATAGATCGCAGAAGACACCTATTGCATCCATTGCGTCTTCCCAGGCATCAAAAATATTGTCGATTAGTTCAACACCAGCATCGGCTGTTGAACGACCCTTTGTGAAACCAAACGGAGCAATATGAATTAAATTATTGAGATAAAAATTACTTTGCAATTGATTAAGTATGAGTTTTTCAAATATTTTGCTAAGCGTTGGTAGTATCGATATGGGTCTAAAATTGGTGGGGTCTGATGTACTACCAGCTTTGAATAAAGGTATAACTTTACTTAGTTTCATCAAGTCAGAAAACACACCTAATGGTGTGTTTCCCTAAACATTGATTAAATATACAACAAAGGTGAGGTGTAATACAATCTACAATGGAACTAATAATTTTTACTGATAGACCATGGGCGTCAGCTGTCTTTTTCATTTCCAGGGATTTAAACGCTTTTACAATGTCTTCATTATTTACGTGCCTAAATTTAAAATCTGTTTTACAATCCTCAAAGTTTTGTTTAAGCATAGATTCAGCAGCAGCGGGAGATGAATTTAAAGACTTGGTTGTTGAAACTGGAATGTCCGTAAAGAAATTTTCGAAAGCTTTTGCTACTTCTAGGTCTGTACTTAGCAATTGATTATCTATCTTAAGCTTGAAGTTATTATGTGTAGCTTTGGCCTTTCCAGTCTCTCTGTTTATAATTTGCCAAGTCGTTTTCATTACATTGCTACTAGATTCAATTTTGTTTTTAATGAAATTAGATTTAGCTACGGCACAAACGCGTTCAAACATTTTTGAATAACTACGAACATAATCTAGAAAGGCCGTATTTTTGTTATATGATTTCTCTTCATAGAGTTCATATAATCTTCACTTCAGTTCACTAAACAAAGCTTTGTTATTAACTTTTATAGTTTTTGATTTAAATACCGTATCATATTCATTTTTGACAAGGTTAAATACTGAGTTGTACAACAAATTTGGATCGTCACTGTATGGTATTTCCCATAGTTTATCTAAAATATTATTCCTGTAGTGTTCAAGCCGAGTGTCACTAACGGGCACATATGTAATATCCTCTTTTTGGTCCTTTTTTATTTTAATATTGAATATACCTATCTGACCAGAGTGATCAGAGGTTAATTTATTGATGACCGATTTGAAAATGGGCGTAATGTTAGTAAATATATTGTCAATGCAGGTAGCAGATGTTGCAGTAATTCTAGTAGGCTCCAAAAACAGATAGTTCATGTTGTGACATAAAAATAAAGATTTTAATCTAGTACAAATATTATTATCCTCTAACAGATTAACATTAAAATCACCACAAATTATAAAAAAATTGTTTTTATCGCTGATTTTAATCAACACTTCATCCATTTTCTTTTCGAATAAATCATAGGATGAATCTGGTGGTCTGTATACGCTCATTACAATAAGTTGTTCAAGTTCAATACAGGCTATTTCCATGGTACGCTCAACAGACAGGCTCACTATGTCAACTCGTTCCTTATATTTAAAACTATTATTTAAAGGTATTAAGGAGCCACCGCGATCAGCTGTTTTTCTGTTGAACGAACTAGCAACGTGGTGGTTATTAAAGTTGAACATGAACTGATAACACTTTAAGAAGTGCTCTGTTATACATAAAATATCAATATTATTACAGTTCATGAATAACTCAATTTCCAGTTCTTTACTTAACATGCCCTGTATATTTTGATGAACCACGTTTAAAATATTCTTACTTTTACATTTTTCATTACTAGTAACTTGATTTAATGGGCAAGATGAAGGTATATTTATACAAATATTAACATTACTGCCAGAGTTACTTTCTGTTGTCCTATGGGTTAATTTAAAGAGCTTGGAACAGATTCCAAGGAGTACATGTCATTATTATTACACTGCTCAATAGAAGCAGGCGTTTCATTAGTCAAAAACTTGACTGAGTTCAAAATAAAATAAGATAGTGACTGTGCTATCTGTTTTGTATAAAACCTAGATAGGTAATACCTATCCTTAGTCAAATAAAAATATTTTCCAATACAAATATTGGTGTCTATGAAATGAAATTTTTCAGTATGACGACATGTCAATGTGTGTATAAATGTATTATAATAATGTCTTATATGATTTTCATGTTGTGACAAAGATTGGCTGAAGGGAAACGCAAACAAGATTATTCTATCTACATTTTGTAAAGAATTTAATTTGGAAAAGTATTTAGTAATTAGTTTTTTAGATACATTTTCCCTTCTACCAATTAAAATAATTAGGGTGGTTGGTTCTAAAAACTGCGATGACAACACTTTGTTTAATATTTGTGAATATGTGGCGCCAGGCATACAGTTATTTAATATTGCCTGGCCCACGCGCTGACTAAGTTGTAAACCCATATTTTTTCCAAGTTCATCGCTGTACATTATATACCTATCCTTTGTCCGAGAGAAGGAGACGTTATTGATAACACTATTAGTACTCAAGTCGACTGACGGCGGCGCCTGGGTCAGTATCAGCTGTTCGGCCGGCTGCTCGGCGGGACACACGGTCAGCACGGAACAGTCCGCTGGAGCTTGTTTACAATCACAGATGTGATTGTCGGTCAAAGATATGAAAGTGTCATAATTATACTTACACGTCTCCAACAAACTATTCATAGCCGACACATGTTCCTTAATTTCGTATTGTGCTGACTCATATTTACGTGTAATACTTTGTAATGATGAGTTTAAAATATGCATATCTGACTGGAGTCGCCGTGTGTCACATTCGTACTTTTCTGTAGTTTTTTCCAAACATAATCTACAATCATCGATTTCCTTAATTAATTCGACACGTTCCTTGCTACAATTTACATTTTTACAAAATATTTTATTTCTATTAGCTAGTTTTTGTGTTTTTTTTATATAATTATGAAATTTAACATATTTCTTTAATTTATTTTTACTACAGCTCATAGTGGTTACTGATTGCGATCTATTAGGACTATCACACGTGAGATCACAAGCTGTTAGGTCAATAGTTGGTATGCCAGTTTGGCTCATGACCTCATTATATAGGGCCCTGGTTGTAGCACTGTCTCGCTGTTCCTCCCGCTCGCTGAAAACTTGAAGCTCGTAGTGTGCCTCTGCAAGCTGTTGTTCAAGTGATTTTATGTGTTGCAATGCTACGTGGTGGACATCATGACACTTGTAAAATGAGTCGACTTGGTGTTGTAGTTCATCTCTCTGGGCACTGAGATCCTGGCATTGGATGTCCAACTGACTGAGCTCTTCTTTTAGCGCCGAATTTTTCTTAATTTGCCTTTCTATCTCCTCTTCACACTCATCTCGCTCTCGTAGAAGTATTTCACAAAGCTCTTGACTCTTCTTGAGCTCCAGCAAGGTCGTTTTCAGCTTCAACTCCACATCGCGTGTGCTCATCTTGCTTCGGGTCAGCATTGCACCCTTTTTCGCCTGAAAAAAAACCGCGAATAGGTGTCAGTGTATGACCGGGTGGAATACTAGCGAACACTAGGGAGTTTATTGCACAATGAAGGTGTTAAGTGTGTGTTTTTGTTGAATGTGGCAGAATGTTGCGTCTTCAACTTTGCTTCCGCTTTTGCCAAGTAAAGAGAGACAAAACGGTACCTGAGTGAGTGTACGGCAAGTGTTTCACTTATATGAAGGTTTGTTTAGTTTGTTACGGGTGTGAAAGGTGAGATTATTGATATAAATACAGAAATAAAACAATACTTCCCCCGTTTACGTCGTTGCTATTTGAACTGATTTTGACAGTTCAATCGGCCGGTACAATCGGTCTTGTTTTTTCCAAAGCTTGTATGTTTGCACAGCTGTTTCTTATCTACACATTATTTAATCACTAATTACTACTTAAATTAAGTTTACTCGTGCAGAAAAGCAATTTTGACTAATTTAATTGCAATAAAAACTACAGAGCTGTTTACATCGTCAGCTATTCCAAATTTCCAATATTCTGAAAGTAGGAATAAATGGGGGATAGTAATATGCATTCTTGTTGTCTTCTAGAACTGGATTTTGTTTTTTAGCATCATCAACAATACTGTTAAACCAATTTATAAATTCAAAATCTTCGTTATTAATCGCATCATCATTAAAGTCATAAGTTTTATTTAAGTCCTTATCTTCAGAATCAAATCTATCATCAACTTTAACATCGCGTAGTATTTTTTCTAATCTAGACTTGATTTCATTATTATGTTGGTCGAGGCAAAGTTTTATAACGTCGTGAATGATATCTTTCGCTATTTGGTAATTTTCGCATTTTTTTAAACAAACTATACAACGGATATAAAAATATTTTAGATTTGAATCAAGGTTTGTTTTAAAGCAACTTAAATTATGTAAGACTTTAATAAAGTGACTCGTGTCAAGTCTGATAAACGCACTTGGTTTTTCAAAATTACTACCCTCTAAAACTGTAAATAAATGTTTTATGTAGCTTTTTGTGGTGCAATATAATGCAAAAGCTTGAACACACGCAGAAACTAAAGCTGATGAATCATCGGTTATAACTTCAGTAGGCGGAGTATCTATATATGACAACCACTTCCTTAACCAAAGCAAAATCGAATGTTCTGAATGAGAGTCGGTCACCATTTGAAAAATGGGCACAGATTTAAGTTTATAATTGGCTGTTAATAACCCTACATATAAAAATAATCTTTTCGTTGCACTGGTACCATCCGGCAAATATATGTATATTTTGAAAAAACGATCCAGTTGCATCTATCGTAATTGTTGCTTTTTTAAATTTAGTTTGATAACTATTGTAATACTGAATTTGATCATTACTCCAAAAATATAAACTAAAATCTGGAAAGATATTTAATTCTTGAATTATGTTAATATTATCTTGAGCTGATATTTTAGCCATTATAAACAAAGACAAAATTGGATTTGAATGTGGTAAATGTTCATGTCTAGCTTCTGACTTAATCTTTCTTAAACAAGAAATAGAAGGCAGTACTGGTGGAGCTATACGTTCAGTACCAGTTATAAGAGCTGATGCCAACTCATTGTGTACTTTAACAGCAGATTTATGACATAGTGTTTTAGCTATTTGTCCTCTTCTGAAAGGTGTAAGTTTTGATTTTTGTACGGGGTTATGTTTAAACGTCTTATCAAAATTATCGACTATACAGTGAAAAAAATTATCGACTATACAGTTTGGGGGGGAACAGTACTGGCGTCATAAACCGCTTTACGATTTTCAATCCGCACGTTTCAGTTTCATGTATGGGGATACATGAAACTGAAACCAAAAATACTTTTTTTCATCAGACCTACCTGTGTGGGGTGTCTAAAGATAGGTCTTTGAAAATGACGGGGGATACATGAAACTGAAACCAAAAATACTTTTTTTCATCAGACCTACCTGTGTGGGGTGTCTAAAGATAGGTCTTTGAAAATGACGTTGAGTTTCCTCAAACCATTTTTCC
Source organism: Argyresthia goedartella (assembly GCA_949825045.1). Lineage (NCBI taxonomy): Eukaryota > Metazoa > Arthropoda > Insecta > Lepidoptera > Argyresthiidae > Argyresthia > Argyresthia goedartella. The sequence goes on along the minus strand of OX463811.1, from coordinate 10,258,580 downwards.
TCAAAGTAAATCGTTAAAGAGACAAAACCTTCCAAATTGGAAAAATTTGTGTCCCCCCCCCTCTAATTTCTAAAGTAAGAGAGTAAAAAATCTAAACCAAATATATGCTTTGTATCTCATTTGTCTCATTACAAACTTTCAACGAAAACTGGTTTGACCAAAATAAAATAAGCAGTTTTTAAAATATAAAACATTTATTAAGAACTGCAAAGATAACTTTGTCATTCATACAAACACTATGAAAAACAAAGTTACAACCAACAACCAGTCATATCATTACTTGCTACCACGGAACTCTTCATGGGCGGGTGCGACTCGTATTTGGCCACTTTTTTTGTTTTAACCTAAAGGACCCGTGTACGAAACGGCTATTTCTATAAATTTTTGTCGTTTACCGCTACCACTATTAGCATATGCTATATAGCATTCACAAAACAGAATTTCATATCGTCGAACCACTAAAAGATCAAGCTGATGCTGTTCACACTAGCGATCGATCAGCAACGGCAACCTCTCGACGATCACAAGTCAACATCTAAGGCCGGCCACATACACACGGTTTTCCGATTCGGAATTCCGAAACGGAATTATCCCGAACGCAGTAAATCCAAACAAATCTATGGATCTACCATATACATACGGAAGTTTTCCGTTCGGTTTTTTTTCTTGATTGTATAGGATTGGATCCCGTTTCGGAATTCCGAATCGGAAAAATTCCGTCTGTGTGTGGCGGGCCTAATTCTATGTCATCAACATTTCTAGTTTGAATTTGTTTAGGTAGGTATGGCAGAGACAAAAAACCGTTATTGAAATGCATTTAGGATCCGTATTATTAAAATGATATGAACTTTATGTGAAGTTTCTGGAGTACCTAGTAAACGAGATGAGTAAACTGTAATTGCCATCATAGATAATTATGTACTTACGTTATAATCATCAGGAAAACTAATAACACCGATAACAGATTCATTGCTTGTGAATAATATTTAATAATTCCAATTATGGTAACTGTATTCAAGATCGAGCGAATAAGTATAGGATATTTCTAAAAGTGGGTAGCTTTGAAAAAATTGTGAAAGCTATGGTTGCGATCCGAAATGATGAGCAAGTAGTAAATAAAAGGTAACAAATACGGATCAGGTAAATCGTAAATGTAAAAGAATGTAGGTACCAACCTAATCAAATCAATTGTTTACTTTAAAATTAAATTCAGAATAATGTCTTGTATTTTGGATATGCCCATCATTTATTGATGTGTGGTCACACTAAATGATACATTTACATGAGATAAATTATAATTGAATATCTTTAAAAATAGACTACGAACATAAAATGTTAGAAGGTGGATATGTAGTAAAATATTTTACTAAAGGTTGAACTAATTTAAAGATTCTGTGATACTACAAATCTTAAGAAATTAACATTTTTAACTTACTCAAAATATGTGGACTGAGTGAGCACTTACAAACATTTATTATCCAAAAACTTGCCACGTTAGTGGTTCTTTTTGCATTTTACAAACTCCCATATTCATTTTACTTAACTATACACGTAAATAGCAGTTTAATCTTCACTTTCTTCATCACAAATCGGGTTTTCCAAAGTGTGCGGATTGAGTGAGCATAAGAAATTATTTGTAAAACCTTGAATATGTTACTAAGTGATCTACACATTATAGAGGTAAGATAGCGTAGGTTTTACTAAAGACTAGTATATAAATATTCTATGTTAAATTAATACATTCACTGATTTCGGTGGTAGTTTGTGAGAACTGAGTGAGCGCACGTTTATCTTTGTATTTTTTGTTCTATCTTTTTACAAATGAAGAGATTACTTTTACAAATGTTTTAGAACTTTTACTAAATGAACAGCATTTTTTCATATTTTTCAGAAGGGTGCTCACTCAATACACACGCACATAATTTTTTACCTTTAAATTACCTACTTATATGATTGCATGAATAAATAAATTATAATTAAAAAAATTAAAGCATAATCTAGCAATTACAGGAAAAGTCTATTGGTGAGAAAAATGATACATAATAATGAGCATTAAAACTCGAGAGTGGGTTTATGAAACGAGCCGAAGGCGAGTATTATGCTGGTCGTAACGTGCGGTTTTTGGACGCACTAAAGGGTTTATGCTACGTGAATAGATAAAAAGGTTTAATTCTTCTTTTTTAAAATGTAATTATGGAAGTATTGTTATTGAAATTATACTAAGAATACTTATTTTTTTATTTACATTATTTAGGGCATATTTCCTACTTAACTAAGTCCTACCTATTAAAGAGAGAATAAAATTACCTTCTTCGTGAATATATCAATGTTTTCAGAGATTAATCTGCTACAGTATTGAGTGCCTCAGCATTCTGCAGAGTATTTAGTGCAGGCTCTGCCCTCAGCTGTTCCACTTTCAATACCATGATCTTTGACTCATCTAATGTGCTTCTGCTTGCTGGAATATAAATAAAACAATTTGTTGTTTAGATTATGAAATAATCTAATAATAATAAAATATAGCGTCAACGCCTTTTCCCATACGGGATGGCAGTGGCACAGTTGTACCCACGTTTATCCAGTTGATCAATACTATATTTCGCGTGACGGGGGGCCAGCCCACCGCCGCAGCTATTTAGTTTGTCAACTTATGCCTATGTGCCTATTTATTTTGATGACCTCTGCGGCGTTGCGGTTTAGGTCCTGGGTTTAAATCCCGGCTGGAGAGGAAGAAAAAAATACCTAGGTCTTGGATTCCACGACACAGGGTATCCTAGTGTGGGGCCAGAAGCAATGTAAGTGTCTGTATGTAAATGTTTATAATTTATTTCATTATAATTTGTACAATGTTCCATCCTCCTTTATGATAAGAAAACTGTAACTAAAACTACGGGAATATTAATGTCTATATTTTCTTTAACTATAAATAATTACTACTTACAATGTGCTTGCTCAGGAGCTTGTTTCTGTGTCGAGGCTGTGGTTTGTGTTCTTCGGCGCTCTGAGGTACGACGCGTCCGAGGTACAACTTTATCTGTAAATAAAACACAGTTAGGTAAGTATTTTACTTTGATTAGAAATATGATTAAGGAAAATCACAAACAATTGAACGGTTTACTAACCTGCTGTAGATACCCATGGCGTTTCTGCAGATTCCACAGATGCAGCATTCTGGGTAGAAGTTCGTCGCAACCAGCTTGATGCAGCTGCTGTGGACGTAAATAAAACACAATTATTTACTTTGATTAGACATTTGATTAAAGACAATCACAAACAGTATCCTAACCTGCTGAAGATGCTCTTGGCATCTCTGCAGAGTCAAATGGAATGTCTAAGCTAAAATTAAGTAGTGTTTTTTTAACTCTGAAATTAAATAAATACAAGCACTTAAAGTAAAATAATTAAGAAGCTAACAAAACATTTACCATATTTAATATAACTTACAATGTGTGGTGGTGTAGTTGTAGGCTCTAATTGTATTTCCAGCTCTTCCTCCTCAATTTTAGAAGCATCGTCCTGCAATAAATACCTACATACAATACATCAATAATGATATCATGAAATACATGAGAAGATGATTAATAATTAAAAATTCATAACAGCCCTGACATAATAAATAAAATCTTGATGTCTAAAATTTGGCTGCCTCGTTTCCTTGTTAAGCTGATAACTTTAGAGTCATACTCATACACATACATACATACACACACATACAGACGCTTCAAACTTATAACACCCCTCTTTTTCTTCGGGGGTTAAAAATATATGTGGAATCTACTTATTATACTCTTGAATACTTACAACACTTGAGGCCAATTGGTCTTGCATCACACCAGACAGGGCACCAACATCCACGCCTATAATATTGGCCACTCTACTCTCCAGTGGGGACAAAGAAACCTCATTGTTAGGCCCACCACCAGTACCCTGTCGCCCAGTATTTATTGCAGTTAATTTGGCCCGCCCCTTACATTTTTGGTCACTCCAAACCTGAAACACAATTAACTTTGAAATTGTAGTAGTTACTTTCCTAAACGTCATACAGCATCTAACGAAAGTATTATATTATAACGGGGAAGTTTAAAAAAAATCTAAGATACTACAAGATAGAAGAACTACAAACCTTGGCCCATTGCCTTGCAGTCCTAACTGATCCAAAAGAGTTGAGCTAGTCTGCGCACTCCCTCCACAACCGGTCTGCTATCGCACGTAATTCTTTTGACTATACTTTACCTATAGCAAGGTCTCGATGACCTTCCATAAACTCCGTCAACATCTCAATTTGTCGAATAGTGGTTACCTTGCGGCGATGTTGCTCCATTTTTATGAAGTTAGTCTTCGTTCAGCTCAACTTGTGAACATAAAAATAAAATTCCACGAAATTCCCGTCCAAGTGGTTATCAAAAGAGAAACACTAAATCAACGGTCGATTATACACAATCGATGTTACATCTCTAATGTTTTGATTAGAAAAAAATAGTAATCTGTGATAACAGCGGTTCAATTTCATTTTTTTTTTTTGGATTGATTTTTATGTTTTAAACTTTAGTCTTTAAAAACTTTGCCTTGGGGGGCGGAACAGATAGTCCCCGCTACAATTGTTCTGTTTCACGTGAGTGCGTGCCCTACCGGGGGAGAGGCCCAACCTGGGAGGGTTGTGGTGAGTGGTGTGATTTAACGTAGCCGGGCACAACTAAGGTGTGTCGCTGCGTTTAAGTGTGACTTGTGCCGGCGTAGAGTGTACGGCGTCATGTGGGGTGCTTTCGGCTTGTGCAGTGTCTGGTGCAGGTGTTCTTGTTAGCCGCCTCCGCCTGCGCGTGCGCGGGCGGTGGATGTATAAGGGGCGGGTGGGAAGAGTCGGGTCGGGGTTATCTGTGTCTGGGGGTAACAGTAAATTTAATTGCGCCGTAATGGCGTCTTCCGGGTCTAAAAGGATGTTACGGGGGCGTCGTCTCGGTTGGGTTGCCTCGGGGTTTGCAGCGTAGTCAGCCGCGAAACGAATAAGGGGGTTGGAGTGATGTTGAGCTCTGTCGAAGTATCGAGTAGAAGCTTTTTTCATGAAGTCGCGGATGGTAGGCACTTTCAGGTCTTTGTGGAGATCAAAATTCCGCACGAACCATGGGGCACCCGTGGCTCGGCGCAGAAATTTATTTTGGAGGATTTGATGACTGTCTATGTGGATTTTGGCTACATGCGCAAACACCACACTAGCATATGTAAAAATGGGACGGACGCAAGCTAAGTACAATCTTAGCTTATTACGTAAAGAGAGTTTGCTCTTAGATTGAATCAGCGCGTTAAGCCGACTTAGGACGAATTTGGCTCTATTCCTCACAATTTTAATGTGCGGTCCGAAGGTGAGACGGCTATCCAAAGTCACTCCAAGGTATTTCACTTGGCGAGTCCATGGAATAGCGCGGCCAAACAGGGGGATTTGTGGTAAACGACACCACTCACTGAGTGTTGTGAAGCGAGAGAAGAATATAGCTTGGCTTTTTTGTGGGTTGAGTTCGATCCGCCACTTCTTGAACCAGTCGCCCAAGAGAGTGGCGGCAGGTTGGAGCCTTTTGACGACTATTTCTCTATTCCTACCAGAGTAATAGAGAGCAGTGTCGTCGGCGAAGAGGGCAAGCTGTACATTGTGATGTTTGGGGATATCACTAGTGAAGAGTGAGAATAAGAGAGGCGAGAGCACAGAGCCTTGTGGTACTCCCGCCTTGATTGGATGAGGTTTAGAGTGAGTGCCTTCCACTCTGTACCTAAAACTCGTATTGGAGAGAAAGTCTCTCACAATAAGAACTAATCTGTCAGGGAAATCCATGTTGTACAGCTTGTATATGAGGCCGTTGTGCCAAACCTTGTCAAACGCTTTAGCCACGTCGAAGAATAAAGCGCCTGTGCCTGTCGGCTTTCGCCGATTGAATCCGTCCAAGATAAATTCAGTTATCCGGTGTACTGGTGGATACAGGAATGTCCGTTTCTAAAGCCGAACTGCTCGTCTGGGACGAGCCCTCGGCCGAAGGCTATCGCCTTCAATCGTTTGTTTATCACCCTCTCATAAATCTTACCAAAAGATTTAAGGAGGCTGATAGGGCGGTAACTGGTTGGTTTCGATCTATCTTTACCCGGTTTATGTATCCCAATCACATCAGCTTCCTTCCATGCATCCGGGAACATACAAGTGGCAATGGCGGAATTAAGAATGGTCACTAGTAGGACTAGAAGGGGGTAGGAGAGGTTCTTTAGAGCCCGATTAGCAATTCCGTCAGAGCCTGGGGCTTTTTTGGAGTGAAGCTCCTTGATGATAAGATTGACCTCATTGATGCTAACTAGCTCTACAGTATCCTGGGGAGGAACTGAGGAGCGTCTGGCGACTTCAGAGTCCACCAGGTCTACGTGAGACTGGTCAAAGGGTTCATTTGACACTGAACATTGGCTCTCTAGACTGTCAGCCAGACACTCAGCCTTGTCAGCATCCTCGAAAGCCTGTGATTGGTCAGGTCTGGAGAGTGCTGGGATATCCACAACCGCATCCGATTTGAGAGTGCGCGCTAATCTCCAGTAAGCCTGATGATCTGGGGTGAGCTCTACCAGAAGTCAAAACTCAAAACTCAAAAAAAACTCAAAACGTTTATTCTGTAAATAGGCCACAAGGGCACTTTCACATGTCATTTCATTTCATTTTTTACAGAACATTTGGTATTATTATCATATTATCAGAAAAAAAAAAAAAGTACTTAATTATTGTTTCTGAGAGATGTAAAGAGTCTCATGTCATAATAAAATAATTAAAATATAAATAACAGAGATGTATAGTCTCTTTAGTCAATAATACAATGATAATAGGAGATGTAAATGGTCCCCACAGTCAAGAGTTGTATAATTAAATTAATCTTTGGAGGTGTAAAAGGCCTCCAAGTGTCCAGTAAAAGAAACTCTGGCAGTGAGGATGCTCACAATTAATTAGAACAATTCAGTCCCAAGCATTTTTATCGTCTATGTACTCTTTAATACTGTAGTAAGCTTTAGAAATAAGCCTTTGCTTGATGTATTTCTTGAACTTATTAATTGATAGATCTGTCAAAGTGCTTGGGAGTTTATTGTAAAATCTTACACAATTACCCTTGAACGAGTTTTTTATTTTATGGAGCCGAGTAGTGGGCACTGCAAGTTTGTCCTTGTTTCTAGTATTAAAGTTATGTATATCACAGTTTCTTCGAAAGTTAACAATGTTCTTATGGACATACATAATATTCTCGTAAATATATTGACTATGGACTGTCAATATATTTACTTCTTTAAACTTATTTCTAAGAGAATCTCTATTATTCATTTTATAAATTTTATAAATCGCACGAACAGCCCGCTTCTGCAGCACAAAAATAGTATTTATGTCAGCAGCACTGCCCCAGAGCAGAATACCGTAGGACATAATACTATGAAAATAACTAAAATAAACTAATCTGGCTGTTTTTAAATCTGTCAAGTGACGGATTTTCCTGCATGCAAAAGCTGCAGAGCTCAGTCTGTTCGATAGCTTATCAATATGTGGACCCCATTGGAGTTTGGAATCCAACGTTATACCTAGAAACACTGTGCTGGTTACCAATTCCAATTCCTCATTTTTAATTGTTATACATGTCTGATTATTTTTAACGTTAGTAGTAAGAAACTTAACACATTTAGTCTTTTTCTCATTTAATAGCAAATTATTAACATTAAACCAATTTACCACTCTTGATATGGTATTGTTCACGTGATCATCAGTAGCGTGTTGGTTTCGCTTTGTTTTAAAAATAAGTGAGGTGTCATCAGCAAACAGTACCATATCATGACAGTCCCTTCCTAGATAGGGTAAGTCGTTTATATAGATGAGGAATAGGAAGGGTCCCAATATTGAGCCCTGTGGCACGCCCAAAGAAACCAATGATCCTGGTGATCGTTCTCCGTTTACGTCTACCCTTTGTATTCTTCCGTTCAGATAAGATTTTAACAAATTCAATGACGTGTCTCTAACTCCATAATGATGTAATTTCCTGATCAATGTTTCATGACAAACGCAATCAAAAGCCTTAGATAAGTCACAAAAAATGCCTAGGGCATCTTGTGACTCTTCCCAGGCATCAAAAATACTTTCAATGAACTGAATTCCGGCATCTGTTGTTGAACGACCGCGAGTGAATCCAAACTGTTTGTTATGCATTAGCTTATTTGATTCAAAATGATGTAATAGCTGTGATAAGATTAATTTCTCAAAAATTTTACTAAATGTTGGTAGTATTGATATAGGTCTGAAATTGGTGGGGTCTTGAGTACTACCTGCTTTGAAGAGGGGAATTATCTTACTTTGTTTCATTAAATCAGGAAATTCACCGCAGTCTATACAATTGTTGAAAATGACCGCTAGGTCAGGTGCAATTAATTCGATCAGGGATTTAACGACGTGAACAGAGAGTCCCCAAAGATCATTCGTTTTCTTAACATTTATCAATTTAAATGCCTTTACGACATCTGAACTTGTGACGTGCTTAAAATTCAAGTATGAAGCACACTCTGAGACATTATCTTTTAATATTGCAACAGCAGACAAAGTTGTTCCCATCTCTGGGATCTGTGGTCTTTAATGGCAGTTTTAACTAGTTGTTGGGAACTACGCATTGCGATTTTGTTGTCAGAGCTCGGGAAGTTATCATCTGCTCTGGTGGCAGCGCGCATCTCACGGTAGAGGTCGCGTATATCCTCAGGAAGTCTCCACCTACTATCACCAGATGAGTTGGCTGGCTTTGAACAGGCTTGGATTGACTTTTGGATGTGCGAAGTCAATGACTCTATAGCTAAGTTAACATCAGATTGAGAGTCGATAACTTGTGGGATTTTTTCTAATTCAACGGAGGGAGAGTTAGCCTTAAAGGTGTTGTGGAGCAAAGTCCAGTCTATAGTTGATTTTATGGCGGGCGGGAGGGGTTTAATATTACCAAGTATAGATATCACGGGGCGATGGTCGGATAGCAATTCATGGTATACTTTAATCCCTCTTATTGGGAGAAGAATGTTTTTAAGAAGCATGATATCGAGGATGTCACCTTCAGAGTCCGGGTTACTCTTAGGGAAGTGAGTAGGAGTCATTGGGGCTATTAGTTCAATAGCAAGTTTCTTGGTTGCTTTCTTTAAGAGAGGACCGTTGGAGTTCGTCACTCTACAATTCCAATCGACATGTTTGCTATTGAGGTCACCCGCAATGATGACAGAATCGCCTAAACTAAGCAGGGACGAGATGTCAGACTCCTCGAGACGCCTACGACTGTCATTTGAGCCCTGTCTCTGGTAGCATGAGGCGATAGTAATAGTTTGATGACCCCTCATTGCTATTCGGCAAACTGAGGCTTCTATGTTTTGAAGTGGTGGACAGTCACACGGGGAGATGTGCATGATCCTCCCGGAGCATGATCCTCCAGGCACTTGACACAGCGGCCTTTCCTGTGGCAGTTCTTGGCCGAGTGGCCAAACAGCTGACAGTTAAAGCACTGGAGCGGCTTGTTTTTCTTATGTGGGTTCTCCATTTTCAACCCTGAGATGTGACAGATCTCCATAGCTTGGAAGATCTGTTTACCCTGTGGGGATAGATCGACCACAACCAGTACCAGGTCGTACGGTAACTTGTAAATGTTTTTCCCCCTCAAATCATCAATGATCTGCTCGCTTCCAATTTCCTTGGGAAGACCCCTAATAACCACACGGAGTCTTCTATCCTCCGGTAGAGTCCAGTGATGGTACTCTATTTTAGTTGCGGTTAGGAACTTAGTTAGAGCCCGGTGGTCATCGCAGGTCTGTAATTGGACTAAAATCCCCTGTGCGGTGTTGGTTGCCCGGATGAAGTTGATTTTACGCTCTTTGAGCGCTCCATCAATCTTCGTCCACATCTCTTTATTTTTAATGCAGATCTTGGGCGGAAGTGCTTTGCGCGTGCCTTGGGCACTTGCTCCGACTATTGACTGCTGCGACGGCACAGTTTTGGCTGCGGCAGACGGGGTTGGGACGGCCTCGGACGGGCGACCTACCTTGGCGACAGAATTGACAGGACCTGGAGTGGGGGGCCGCTTCGGGGCCCGTTTCCTACGTTGCCTCGGGGGACTGGAGGTGGAGTCTTCTTCCGAGACGGAAGCTTCTCCTTCCTCCGCGAGCCCGTGGAACGAGTTCCTTGGGTCGGAATAGGAATTGTCCTGATCCATCACGACTTCATTTGAATCGGGGGAGTTATTTACCGGGGAGCAAGTCTGTCTTGTCTGTTCCAGGGGAATCACAGTGGGTACGTGATTACTATTGAGAGCCAGCCCGTTCTCAGGCGGAGAGGACGGCGACTGCTCAATCGAGTCTTGTTGCGAGAACAAGACTTGTGAGTCAGCCCAGGACCCTCTCTCAGCGCGAAGTTGGCTGAGCTCTTGGGAAAGTGCAAGATTTTGGAGCCGGAGCTCGTGCATCTCCTGTTCCATCTTAAAAAAGGCTTACAACAGGGGGGGGAGCAATAAAGTCTGTCGCCACAGGAGGGGATAACGACCCTCCCTGCCTGAGCAGGGAGGCGTGTGTACCTAAGTGTGTCTGTGTACATATTGTGTAAAACACTAAACCCACCTCAGGCCAAATCCAAACCACCAGCGGTACACACACTCCTGTAACCGGGCACTGACACAAACACTATATGGCGGAATGTTCCGTTTGCCATGAACGAGCACAGGCGGGGTGCGCGTGAGCGCGAGAGAGACGCGAGCATGCGCGCGAGAGGGATGCGAGATTCGAAGCGGAGGCCGATACCCGCGGGCGTATCGGTCAAGCGGCGAACGACGAGTGACCAATTTCATTTCAACTTCGCTCAACACTTATACGTTAGCGCGATACCGAATTGCATTCAACCGAACCAAAGTTGAATTACAACTGGAACTGAACCAGAACCAAACCTTTGACTTTCGTTGATTAAACAAAATAGCGCGATCGCCCCCCTGGCTAATTTAATTTTATAAGTGTACTCACTCAAAAAATTAAATTAAAAATAAACTTTATTACACATGTAACACGGATTATTTTCCAACATTTTAGTGACTTTTAGTTGTCATGCATGTTTACCGCTCGATGTCAAAGGCATATAGGTATAAAAGTAGGTAAATATCCGAATTTCCGATCCCTGGTAATATATCTGGTCAACCTTTCTATAAATATTAGCTAATCATCCCGTGACACAAAAACACACACCAGTGTCAATAACTGAACTGACTATATGAATCGCAAATGGTAGGTTGTAAGTACCTACCTTTTTAAATTCCCGTTGGTAAAGGATTTTTAAGAAATTATCGATTTTATTTTTTGTCGACGTTATGTTCGAGTCCGGTTGTAATTCTTTGAATTTAGATACTAGAATTTCCCAAGCATTTTTCTTTTTAGCCGGCTCTCTAAAAGCTTGGCAATTCAAATCCCAAAGACACGGCAAATCTCTGTACAACTCAATGAGTTCCGTAAGTATCTCACGTTCGTTGGCCATCCTTGCATCCACGACGTGTCTACACTCAGAGCGTGCGGCTGCGCGACCACAGAACACAATTACTCTGACGAGAAGAACAGCAACTTCATACAAAAAAAATGATACGATTTACTAGCGCCACCTAGAAGTTGCCCGGGGCAACTATTTGGCGGCATATTCAAAATAGTACCATCCTACCATTTTCTAGTAAAAGATCATTTCTATTGAAATACATATTCACTTGGAAAACAGGCCAACTCGCACCAATACCTATTGTTTTATTTCAACGATTCCCTGCCGCGACAGGGAAGCTGGCGACCGTGACAGGACTAGAAGAGCGACGCTCCGTTCTGTGAGAGAAGACGCTCTGTAGAACATCAGCACGCTGTCTCAGAAAATTAAAAAATTGTTCTAATTTAGGCGACTCACTCAAGGTATTACGATGTTCTTCCCATTTCTTGGCCGTGTTGGCATCCAATTTAACTGACATCATGTAAATGAGTAACGTATCAATGGTTGGCTCACCAATTGATTCAAGAGCGCGTATATTCTTAGTGACAGTGTCAATCAAATACCGTATAGCCCTATCAGATTCCCTAGGAAGCGGCTCGATCGCAAACAAGGCTCTTAAATGATGGTTCACTAATAAACGCTTGTTGTCGAACCTCTCGCAGAGCAAGTCCCATGCAATTTCATAATTATCAGAAGATACTGGCAGAGATTTGATAATAGTAAGCGCAGTACCCTCTAAAGTAGATCGCAAATAATGAAATTTAGTTACGTCATCAATGGAATCGTTGGAATGTATAAGAGACTGGAAAGTATCCCGGTACTCCAGCCACTTATTATGATTTCCGTCGAAGGAGTTTAATTTAATAGTGGGTAACTTGACGTTACTTAAATGGTTGCAATGATTTGAATTACAGTTTGATGAATTCTCATCACTTCCCTTTTCCTTGCGTGAAAGAAGCCATTTGCTCTTGCAATCAATTTAAAAAATTGATTTTCAATTAATTCTCGCTCTAAAAATTGTTCACCAGAATCATCTAGCTCCTCAATTTGTGATTGGATATTATCAAAAGTTGAAAACGCTACTTCTAACTTCGTTACACGCAAAGACAGTTCACCGATCTGCAATTCATCCAAGTCCCTTGATGACGTAATCAACAATGGCTCTAAATATTTAAGAAAAATCGTTAAACGTTGTTTAATAGTACCTCTTTGTCGTACTAACAATTTAAGTTGTGATTCTGCCATAGCAGTAAAAATCACCCGAGCAATACAATAACCACGAATTCACGAACAATAATATAGGTCAAAGTCCAAACCTCAAGCGCGGTAAGTAGGTAGGTACCACGCATCCAATGACGTTAACAAACGGCGCGCAGCTCGATGCGAAGTGCAGCGAACGCAAGCGCAGCGTGAGGTTAACTCGAAACGTGGCGCGTGGCCCGTGGCGGGCGAGGTGTGGTCGACCGAATATGATACCTTGTACGAGTATTCCTGGAATTTACAAACCCGATTGCACGACCGGGAGCTATCTAAATATCTACAAATGATTTTTGCGTAAAATATGACAGCTAAAATGGGAAATATTTCATAAATGTGGCAAAGTATATAGCAAGTAGTAGCTCGGTATGACAAGTAAGCACAATTAACTTGCCTGTAAGCTACCTATGCAAGTCAATAGCAGTGAATTGAATAAAATAATGCAGTTATAATGTAAAATAAGCACAGTATAAATCACTACAGTAAGCCCAGTTCTAGAATTTGAATCTTTATGGCAGTGATTTTTTTTTAGGAAAAACTGAATTAATTTAAATAGCAAAGCAACTTACTTTATTTATTCAATTCTGCAATAGCTTAAAGCCAAGTAATGTGCGAAGAAGTGAGAAATCGTTTAGTGAATAGCAAAACTATGACCAAAATGGCGGATGAAATATCGAGATGATATTTGAAAGTAGGTACGTTAAGTGACTATCGACACTGTCGACACAGACTGAGAAGCTACTTACAGATAGAAACAATGAAATAGCGATTAAAAAAAAAAACAAAATAGTAAGGAACGGGCTCACTTTTAGTCTTCGAAGCGAAGTTGACACCCTGTTTCCTTGATGTAATGCGCAATTCCTTTGTTCTCTGACTTCACTTGTATAGTAATCCGTGGAGTGCCGTAGTCCTGTCACGGTCGCCAGCTTCCCTGTCTTCTAATTCTGTCACTTCTACAAATTCAAATGTAGTGAACCCCAACACTAAATTAAAATCATTCGCTGCATCTACTACTGAAATTAATGAAACTAGAAAATGCGCTTTATGCCTACATGATCATTTTTTATATGAATGTCAAAAATTCAAAGGGTTGTCGGTTGACGAACGAAGTCATTATGTGTCTCAGCTGAATGTTTGTGGTAACTGTCTTCGTTCCGGTCATCCAGCTCGTAGTTGTCGTTTTGGTTCTTGTCGTATCTGCAAGAAGAAACACAACACACTCCTTCACAAACGCAGCCTACAGGATGCTACTAATGCTACTATGGCCATGCCTGCTATTTCTGATGGTTCTTCGGAGGACCCTTCAGCGGATGGACCTTCAGCTCCTGCTATAGACTCGTCTGTAAACGAACATGATGATTCTAATGAATATCTCTCATTGTCTGCAGTGGCTTCGAATCAAGTACTATCGTCTACTGCCTTGGTTCGCGTCACAAATCACAAAAAAGAAACATTTACTTTACGTGCTGTCTTGGATAGTGGGAGCCAAATGTCCTTTATGTCCGAAGCTGCAAAAGGGAGGATTGGCGTTATCAGCTCAGCTACTACTTCACCCCACTGCGTAACGGGCATAAATTCAGCGTCAATGCAAATTACTCAACATTGTAGTCTATTGATACAATCTCTTCACAAACCTTTCAAGGCTAAAATCAACTGTTTGATTATTCCAAGGATAAGTGATCGACTTCCAAATAAAAAAATAACTACTAATCTAAATATACCTACCTGTATCGTTCTCGCTGATCCCGGGTTTTCTCAGCCATCCGAGGTGGATCTTCTGCTTGGGGCTGACATCTACTGGGATATAATGGAATCTGGAAAGATTTCACTCGGACGAAACTTACCTGTTTTGTTAGACTCGCGGCTAGGTTGGATAGTTACCGGACCTATCGGTGACACAAGTAAGTTAATTACTAACAAAACAGTTAATTGCAACTTCACTCAAGATTTAAGAAATGATTTACAAAAATTATGGGAACTTGATTCATTTGACATTTCAAAAAATGTTTATACTACTGAAGAAAAGATTTGCGAAACTCACTTTAATGAAACTACTACGCGTGATGAATCTGGCAGGTTCGTAGTTCAGATGCCCTTTCGTGAGACGCCAGATTCACTGGGCGATTCTTACTTTCAAGCTCAAAAACGTTTGCTTAATCTTGAAAGGCGTTTTATTAGGAAACCGGTGCTTCAGGAATTATATACAAAAGTTATTCATGAATACGAAGCTTTAGGTCACATGACTGAAGTTACTGATATTGCAAATCTCCCACCAAATGTTTATTTCTTACCGCACCATGCGGTTAGCAGGGAAAAAAGCGAAACTACAAAATTACGAGTTGTTTATGATGCTTCGGCTAAATCTTCCTCGGGCAGATCTCTGAATGATATTCAGTATGTAGGTCCTAGGGTACAGGATGATTTGTTTTCAATTCTCCTCAGGTTCCGGCAGCATAAATATGCAATTTCCGCTGATATAGAAAAATGTTATCGTCAAATTCTTATAGATCCATCACAAAGACACTTACAAATGATTCTATGGCGTGACAATATTCACAAACCAATTAAAATGTACAAACTGAATACTGTTACCTATGGAACAGCTTCCGCACCGTACTTAAGTACACGCTGTATTCTGCAATTGGCGCAGGAATGCCGTGATGATGCTATTGCGGAAATAATTGCTCATGATTTTTATATGGACGATCTCTTGACGGGTTCTGATACACTAGAAGGACTATCACATATTTGTTTATCTGTAACGAAGGCTTTAGATTCGGCTTGTCTTCCATTACGTAAATTTCGTACAAATGCACCAGTTGCCAACACTCTTCCATTACCAAAAGAAAAACAAAATAAAAAATATAAAACCTGAAAATGAAATTTTTACTTACCTTACACTGAAAACGCCGCTTGTTGATGTAACAAAGTTCTCCAACCTGAAAAAGGTAAAAAATATTATATCATACATAAATAGATTCATATATAACTTAAAAAATCCTAGTAATCGGCGTACAGGAGTGCTAGATGCATCAGAGCTGGAATCGGCAATGAACATTTTAATAAAACAATCACAATCGGAGTGTTTCAGTGAAGATATTAAATTATTAAATAAAAAACAAAACTTACCAGCTAAATCTTCTCTTATATCCCTCACTCCGTTTGTAGATGATGACGGAATTCTCCGTGTGGGAGGACGGTTACAACAAGCTTCCGAGACTTATGATAGGAAACACCCTATACTATTACATCCTTCTCATGCCTTCACAAAGTTGCTATTCAGTTATGAACATAACCGATTACTACATAGCGGTCCGCAGTCCTTGCTTAACTCTATTCGAGATAAGTATTGGCCTATTAGAGGCAGAGTGTTAGCAAGATCTTGCGTAAACGCTTGCATGGTGTGTAGGCGCATGAAAATGAAGATCATTAATCCATTAATGGGTAATTTACCAGCACCACGAGTCACTCCAGGCTTCCCATTTCAAACTTGTGGCACAGATTTTGCGGGTCCCTTCTTAATTACGGACAGAAAGGGTCGTGGTTGTAAGATAACAAAATGTTACCTATGTATATTCATTTGTTTTTCCACGAAAGCAATTCACTTGGAAGTGGCTAGTGACCTAACTAAGGATGTTTTCATTGCATGCCTTCGACGTTTCATCTCTCGCAGAGGAAAACCAAATTTTATCTATTGCGACAATGGTACCAATTTTGTTGGAGCGAACAATGAGATAGGTTATTTTTTGAGTTCAAACCACGAGCATTTTAAAGAATACGCAGCCAATGACGGTATCAAATTTTTATTTTCTCCGGCGTATTCGCCGAATTTCGGTGGGCTTTGGGAAGCTGGCGTTAAATCCGCGAAACATCACCTTAAACGTATTCTTGGCAATACCCATCTTACGTTCGAGGAACTATCGACACTTTTTACACAGATTGAGGCTATTCTTAATTCGCGACCGTTGACTCCGCTTTCTTCGGATCCAAACGATTTAAACCCTTTAACACCTGGCCACTTTTTGGTTGGACGGGCATTGACATCTCTGCCATCAGCGCACCTACTGGACTGCAATAGCAACCGCTTGTCCAGATTTGAACGCATAGAGCAGATAAGACAACATTTTTGGGAGCGTTGGAGAAACGAGTTCCTGTCTGAGCTTCAACAACGATCAAAATGGAGATCTCATCAACGTCCACTCCAAGTCGGGGATATGGTTGTCCTAAAAGAAGATCATCTTCCACCATTAAAATGGCGTCTTGCAAGAGTCGCACGTCTATATCCAGGGAAGGATGACATCACCCGTGTTGCTGACTTCAAAACTGAAAAGGGAATTGTTCGTCGCGCCTTGAACCGCGTCTGTCCCTTGTTCGACGACGAAAACTGAGACATTGCACCGTACGATATCAGCAATAGTCCATTAACCCATAAGGACTGATTGCTTACTTACAACTTCATTTGCCTTAACTTCTACTGCTTCAACTTCAACTGCTTCAACTTCAACTGCTTCAACTTCAACAGTTTCGACTACAACAGAGACTCTATTACAAATTTGAAAGAGCTCTTGAAAACTCCTACCGAGCTTTCAACGGGGGGCAAGATGTCCAAGCGGACCATGAGGGACGAAGCGAGGGGGGTACCACCGCCGGACCGTCGCGCGCGCAGCCAGCGTGAAGCAGAACCAGTCCACAAATAAAGTCAGCGCGAAGCGCACGCGCCACCTCGCACCAATACCTATTGTTTTATTTCAACGATTCCCTGCCGCGACAAATTGTTCAGGACAATTCATGTTTTTCAAATGAATTTGTCTGTACAATTGCTGGCTGAGATATCAAAATAAAACGAGATTATTTATGTGTATGCATATAATGTCACTATAAAAATTCACACATATCACACATTGATTGCCATTATCAATGGTATTTTCTTTGTTGTGAATGGCACCTTCTTTGTTATGAATGACTTTCTTTGTTGTGAATAGGATTTTCACATTTCAATATTTGTCTGTCCTCGATGTTACCAATTTCTTTCAAAGGTGTTTGATGGCTTTCTGTAGCAATTTCCAGACCATGAGATAGACCTACATAAGTGACGCTCATGGCTGTTGTCGTTGGCTTGATCATTGTATAACTAGTTGTGTAGCATATCAATCCGTCACAAAATTTGAGGTGCTTTATGATGTGACATGGTGTGATCACCTTCCCCTGCTGATTGATTGTGAATTCAAAATACTTGCGCCCAAAGTAAACATATATAATCAGTTTCCATCTAAAGTTATATTGGTTACTAGAGATGAGACACAAATAAATATGTACAGGGAGTCATGTCATAGCCGGTTACGTCACATTGACTTTCCTTTCGAGCTCAGACACTTTAGTGAGAAAATATGTACCAATGTGGAAAACAAGGTAGTTCAGAATCAAATAAAAAATTGGTTGTCCGTAGATGGACGATAATCTTACGTGATGACGTCATAAGAAACGCTTAGGCCGATCGTTCCTCTCTATCGCTTGTTCCGCGCTCTCGCGTTCACGCTTGGATCAGGTGGAATGTGACACTTTTTCGTGCGTGCAGCCGGCGTTCATCGATTTATAAGACGTGATCACGTCAAAAGATACGCAGATGACGTTTTGGTTTGTGGATCCCTGTATAAGGGTTGATGAGGACTTTTCTTTTATAAAGACGACATTTGCATCCTGACCGGGGAAGAGAAATGGCCGATCGTGCCTCTCTATCGCTTGTTCCGCGCTATTGCTTGGACGCTCGGCTCAGGCGGAACGTGACAATGAGTAATCCTTTTACGTGCGTGCAGCCGGCGTTCATCGATTTATAAGAAGTATTTTTTTTTGAAAAACAATCATATTGAGAGGAAAATTATGTATTTCTTTTTCAATTAGTCACATTTGGCAGCAGTGTATATCATATGACAGTATTTGTGATACATTACTGAAAAATAATAATAACTCGTGCAGCCTCTCACTGCCTTGGGAGAAATCAACTGTCAAAGTTTGCCAAACAATGATCCTTCGAAAATTGAGCTTTTCTGTTGAATTTTTTGAGGTCGTTCATGTAACTGCTCATGTTATAATTATTTTGGCACATAAATAGTGACCCTCCCATACCTCTAGCTACGTTGATTCTGGAAAAAGTTTTATTTTAATCTTTCTATGACAACATGACTTAGCCGCGGCGAAAACTAGCAAATAACCCATTTTAAGTCCCATGGAGGCCTTATCTTAGATTTTGTAATAAATATATACTAAGCAGCTACGAAACAAGAACGTTCGATTCCAAATCGATATTCGATCGATGCTTTCTGAACGGCCATTTTGAATTTGACGTTAGCTGCCAACCTTGCAGTTTTGACAACTGACAGACGAAAGCCCTCGCAATGTAAACGCGTTTTGGTTAGGGTATTGAAATTAAATCGCAGGCCATCTGGAATGTATTCGGGTTTCCCTCAGGATTGTCAATATAGCTGAGTGTGTTGTGGTTTCCCGAATCAGATAAAGTTCGCATTTTCGTGCCCGATTGGTTTTTACCACGTAACATAACCTGTGTTGGAACACTGTGCTCATTGAAGCTGGCCCGCCAGTCATAGGAGGTTGGCTGAACAACCTGTCTACCAAGAAGAGCCTAGGATGCACCCGGGCCTTGCAGAGAGACAGGAGGTTGACGGGACCGAAGCACAGACCAGGTTATATCGACCCCAATTACTTCAGCTCGGTGAATCGCCGACGTTCACACTTCTTGGCAACTGATCGTCACGCTACCTCGTAGCTGATGGGCCCCTACGAGGTCATTAGGTGCTGAGAAGCCTGAAAATTTTGGTAGCTAGAGCGTGGCTTCCTGAGATTTGCAGCCGTCAAGGGCTCCAGGAAGGCACGATTTGGTACTATCAATCTGTAGGTATAGGCGGTTAAGTAACTTGGTTGTTCCTGTATCCACATAGATTGGTAGTATTGTAAGCTATAGGTCTATTGCTGGTAGTAGATAGACAGATATTGAATTGAAAATTGCATTGAAGTACCAGTTAGTCAATCTATTAGTGGTCTAGTAATGCTATTGAATGAATGTTTTGGTTAACATAGGTAGTTACATCTATTGATAGCAGGCTATTACATTGTTTTCAGTTTATAGCAATTTATAACTTGAACTAATATTGACTATCTGTGTGTGTTATAATGATAAAGGGAAACTAAATTGTATTTACAGAATTATATAGATATAAAACTCGGTTCCTATTGTTTAAGGAAAACAACATTGTTTAAGTTGTGGTTTAGGGTTCCCTCGTTTGGGTTGTAGACTGGAGGGTCCAATAAAATTGAGTTACTGCAAATTGTGAGTAAGTATCGTTCCGATCATGTCGTTATCTGAAATCCAGAAGGGTGTTTCTAAGGAGCTCAGATGGTTTTCCTCCGCACACGGTCTGAT
This sequence comes from Argyresthia goedartella, assembly GCA_949825045.1. Taxonomy (NCBI): domain Eukaryota; kingdom Metazoa; phylum Arthropoda; class Insecta; order Lepidoptera; family Argyresthiidae; genus Argyresthia; species Argyresthia goedartella. Next base: position 10,238,367 of record OX463811.1, on the reverse strand, counting down.
AGACCGTTTAGATAGGCATGATGTGGTATTGGAGCGGTCTATGGACGTTAAGGAACGTTACAATAGGGTGCTCGAATTGTCCGCGCAGGCGGAATCAGTTGATGGTTGCGCACCTGACAGGCTGTCACGGTTGATAGGGGATGTCGACCAATGTATGGAGATGGCAGCTGCTATCACGCAGAAGGCTGCGGATATACGTAGACAGCGCGAGTCCAGCCATGGTGGTGACATTGAAGCACCTCTGCCGCTTCAGGGTTCGGGGTCCAGGTTACCTGCCATAACTATGCCTACTTTTAACGGAGTGTCCGGTGAATGGATGAGCTTCATCAATCTGTTCGACAGTTTGGTGCACATGCGATCGGACATTACCAAGTCTGTCAAGATGGCTCAGCTGGTGGCAGCATTGAGGGGTGAGCCTAGGGAGCTGGTCGCTCATTTGACAGTTACGGAGGGTAACTATGAAACGGCCAGGCAATTGTTGGTCAGACGTTACCATAACAAACGGAGGTTGGCCGATGCCCAACTGAACCGTTTGTTTAGTATCCCGGATGTGAACAAGGTCGGGGCCATACAGACGGAGGTTTTGAACCCATTGTTGTCCGTCACCAAGGCTCTAGAGAATCTTGGACTTCCGGTTGGTGAATGGTCGTACCTACTGTTGTACATTGTACTTTCCCGCCTACCCGCTGACGTGCAGACTCGTTTCGAACAGTCTCACGGGAGGTCGGCCGAGGACCTGCCCGCCTTCTCCGACTTGGTCGGATTCTTGGAAGAGGAGGCTCGACGGGCAGAGAATTTGGGGTTGACGGTCACCCATCCTTCGGAGCCACAGAGAGCTGCCGGGAGCGCTGTGAGTAGGGGCCCTCCGACGAGGAAGGACCGCACCAACCGGCAGTCGTATGGGACTGTGAGTGAATTGACCCCACATGGTGAGACCTGCCCATGTTGTAGGCAGATTGGCCATGCTGTGGCCAATTACAATAAGTTCGGGGAACTTAGGGTTCAGGGACGGCGCCGGATGGCCAAGCAGCGGAGCTGGTGTTTCCTGTGCCTCGGGCCACACATGGCTAGGGACTACACGCGCACAAAAATGTGCGGATATTGTGGTGGGGCCCACAACAATCTGTTGTGCATGAACCGGTCCGGCCAACAGCCTCCACAGGGCCGTATCCAGGGTGACACGGCATGGGGCCCTGAGAATTCGTTTGCGACTCGGAGCGCAACTCAGGGGCCAACGTCCCCACGTCCACAGGGCCGTACCCAGGGTGACACGGCATGGGGCCCTGAGAATTCGTTTGCGACTCGGAGCGCAACTCAGGGGCCAACATCCCCACGTGCACAGGGCAGTACCAGGGTGCAGGGCCGCACTCAGGACCATTACATGGGGGGCCCTGAGTTTTCGGTTGCGACTCAGCATCCGACCCAGCGGGACATTGGGTGTGTTGAGCAGGCCGTAACGGGCGGGTGGCATGGGACACCTTCGAGCTATGCGGGTGCGGTTCGGACGCCGCCTCAGTTGTCGCCCCGCTCGTCGCCTCGTCCTCGTCGGTCACATGTGATGGAGCTCATGGAGCGGCCACGGTTGAATTCACGCCCACCCCCCTTTACGGGGAATCGTAGGTTGGGAATGGAACCGGCGCGTGGGCCATTTGTACAATGGGACCCTCTGGCGTATAGCTGCATACCTGGTCGGTTACAGGCACAGTGGGGCCCCGGGGGTCCTCGCTAGGAATTTGCGGCCCAACCATTGGTTGCCCCCCAACCGGAGACGGTGGTGTTACCGATCGCCTCTGTGCTTGTTTGGGATTTGGCGGGCAACCCAACATACGTTCGCGCCCTATTAGATTCTGGAGCTAAGGGCTGCATTGTATCGAATGATTTAGCAAAATGGTTGGGCCTCAAGGTAAATAGGTATAATAAATCAATACGGGGCGTGGGGAACGTTACGGTTACGAATGTAGTTGGTCAATCGGTGATCACGTTCTCTCCACGTTATGACATTTTGAGAAAAACATCCGTGCAAGCTTTAGTAATGACGCATGTCATGGGCAGACACCCCTTGGTGAAGTTGAATCCGGCCGTTCGATTCCTGACATCAGGACTCAAGTTGGCGGATCCCGATTTTGACACTCCAGCCCCGGTCGACCTGCTACTGGGAGCAGACGTTCTGGGTAGGTTTCTGTTGTCGGATCGGCGAGTTCTTCAGCCGGACGGGTTGATTGCTGTGGATACTAAGTTTGGTCACGTGATCATGGGTCCGGCATTGCCAATGGTTAGGCCTGCCGAGTCAGATGGCATACTTATTGGCTCAGCGTTGTCAGACGTTATCCAACGTTTCTGGGAGATAGAGGAACCTCCCACCGTTCGTCGAGTCGTCGCAGACGAAGAAGAGTGCGAGTTGTTTTACCAGTATAGTACTGGTCGCCTTCGTTCTGGTCGTTTTGTAACTCGACTGCCTTTCAGGGCCGATCGACCGCCACTAGGAGAATCTAGGAAGATGGCTGAGACGAGATTGATGTCGATGGAGCGTAGGATGACAAGGGACGCCGTATTTAAACAAAAATATGTTGATTTCATGAGGGAGTATGAGTCGTTAGGACACATGTCGGTATCGGGTGTGGACTGGAGATCTGAGGATCATTGTTTCCTTCCACACCATGCCGTCCTGCGAACCCCTACCGGCAAGATTCGAGTTGTTTTTGATGGGTCAGCACCTACCTCGAACGGGATGTCCCTGAATCAGTGTCTACATTCGGGACCCAAGTTGAGTCGTGATATTTCGGATATTCTCACGAGCTTTCGGAGGTACCAGATTGTATTTGTCGCAGACATTCGGATGATGTTTAGGCAAACGGTAATTCATCCGGCTGACAGAAGGTATCAGTTGATACTTTGGCGTGAGTCCACGGCCGAGCCAGTCAAGGTCTATGAGTTAAACACGAACACGTATGGGTTACGGTCTAGCCCGTATTTGGCGATGCGTACCCTGCGGGAGTTGGCGTCGCGTGACCGTATGAGCTATCCTAGAGCCGCCGCTATCCTGGAGCAAGATTTGTACGTCGATGACGTCTGCACAGGGGCAGCCAGTGTAGAGGAAGCTCTGGACCGACGTGACGAGCTCATTCAATTGCTGGCACGAGGCGGCTATGAACTACGTAAGTGGATGTCCAACTCCCCTGAGTTGATGGCTGGTCTCCCAGATGAGTTTCAACAAGACCCGCACGTTTTTGAGAATCCTGACAACCCTAACATGTTGTCAGTACTTGGAATTCAGTACCGGCCCGTCCATGATGAGTTTACCTATCGGGTGGTTTTAGAAACACCGAAGGCCTGGACGAAGCGGTCAGTACTGTCAACGATTGCGAGAACGTTCGACCCGAATGGATGGATTTCTCCAGTCACCTTTGCTCTCAAATGTTTTATGCAAAGGCTATGGGTGGCTCAGTTGACCTGGGACACCCACCTCTCAGGTGATTTGTTGACTGATTGGACGCGAATGTTCACCTCGCTATCGGACATAAATAATGTATCGCTGCCGAGGAAATTGGTCCCTGCTGGGGATTACAGGGCAACCCTTCACGGGTTTTGTGATGCCTCTGAACGAGGGTTTGCGGCAGCGGTTTATTTGCGAACCGTCACCTCCACCGGGGAGGTCGACGTGCGTTTGGTTTTGGCAAAAAGCAAGGTAGCGCCTATTCGGACAAGGATGAAGATTCCAAAACTGGAACTGACCTCTTTTGACCAAACTTTTGAATCACACTCTAACAGTGTTGCGTGGGTCAGTGGTTTTGGAGGATACGGTGTACGCGTGGACGGACAGCCAGATTGTTTTGTGCTGGCTGAAGGCTTCGGTCCATAACTTAGAGGTTTTTGTTGCGAACCGTGTCTCCCAGATTGTGTCGTCTGAGGTCCCACTGACCTGGAGACATGTACCAGGAGAATTGAACCCGTCTGATTGTGCATCCAGGGGATGTCGGGCTCCTGAACTCGTTAGACACCATTTGTGGTGGGGACCACCCTGGCTTGCCAAGAGAGAATCGGACTGGCCCCACAGTCATGTAGTAGTATCTTCGGATCATGGCCCCAGAGCGGCCGTGCATGTTACCCAGAAGGCTGAGGACCCTGACGCCGGGTTTCTGCTGGACCGGTATAGCTCACTTGACAAGCTGATAAACGTGTCCACTTGGATTAGGAGATTCGCTCGAAATTGTCGTACTCCTCGCGATCAGCGAACGTTGAACCCTATTCTGCACTCCGGCAGAGCGAAACGAGTCGCTGTTGAATTTGGTCCGGTTGGTACAGTCCTCGAAGTTTGGGGCAGAATTGGAGATTATACGAAGTGGACGTTCGAAATTGAAGGGAGCCGTCGCGCGTCTCAACCCCTTTGTTGATTCGACCGGGTTACTTCGGGTAGGAGGGAGATTGCGCAATGCGAATCTGTCGTATTCGGCTCGTCACCCACTTCTGCTCCCTAAGGGGGGACAGTTAGTTGAATTGCTGGTGACTGATCGTCATATTAAAAACGCGCATGCCGGCTGTAACGCGTTGTTGGCCACGCTCCAGCGGGAGTTTTGGATCTTATCTGCCCGCCGTGTCATACGGAACATCGTGTTTCGGTGCATGCCTTGTTATCGACTTAAGGCTGCCACGATGCAACCTCTCATGGGGGACTTGCCCCCTGATCGTGTGAATGAGGTCAGACCGTTTTCAGGTGTTGGTACGGATTTTGCAGGACCGTTTATGGTGAAGAGTTCACGATTGCGTACCGCTAGGCAATACAAGGCGTACCTATGTGTGTTTGTTTGTTTATCCACCAAGGCGGTACATCTCGAGCTCGTTGCTGATCTCTCGACAGAGGCTTTCATTGCTTGTTTGGATAGGTTTGTTTCTCGAAGGGGACTTCCAACTTTGATCCGCTCTGATAACGGCACTAACTACATCGGTGCGGAACGATACTTACGAGAGATAGTCAACTTTTTGAATGTAAATAAAGTGGATATTGGAACGGCCCTCTCCCGTCGGGGTATACAGTGGACCTTCAGCCCACCGATTTGCCCCCACTGGGGTGGGATTTTTGAGGCCGTAGTTAAGTCAGCTAAGACGCACTTGGGGCGTATAGTAGGTCAGACCGCGCTGACTTTTGAGGAGCTCGCGACATTGTTTTGTAAGATCGAGGCCGTTCTCAATTCGCGACCGTTGTGTCCGCTCAGCTCGGATCCAAATGACCTGGAGGCTCTGACCCCAGGCCATTTCTTGATAGGACAGCCACTTAACGCGTTGCCCGAGCACCCCTTCGAGGGAGTGAAATTGTATCGGTTGTCAAGGTATCAGATGTTGCAGCAGTTTACTCAGAATTTCTGGAAGCGTTGGTCGCTCGAGTATCTGCATATCTTACAACAGCGCCTTAAGTGGACTGACAAAACTAGCCCCCCTAGTGTTGGTGACCTCGTACTGGTTAAGGATGCTAACCTACCGCCACTACGTTGGCGCAGGGGGCGTATTGTTAACTTGTTCCCTGGCAAGGACGGGACCCCCCGGTCTGCAGAGGTTCTAGTAGGAGGCTCGGTTCTAAAACGAGCGGTAGCAACGTTGTCTCGGCTGCCCATAGATTAGGGGACAGGTGGGTGCCTGTCCGGGCGGGTGATTGTTCGATTCCAAATCGATATTCGATCGATGGTTTCTGAACGGCCATTTTGAATTTGACGTTAGCTGCCAACCTTGCAGTTTTGACAACTGACAGACGAAAGCCCTCGCAATGTAAACGCGTTTTGGTTAGGGTATTGAAATTAAATCGCAGGCCATCTGGAATGTATTCGGGTTTCCCTCAGGATTGTCAATATAGCTGAGTGTGTTGTGGTTTCCCGAATCAGATAAAGTTCGCATTTTCGTGCCCGATTGCTTTTTAACAACGTAACATAACCTGTGTTGGAACACTGTGCTCATTGAAGCTGGCCCGCTAGTCATACCTGGTTGGCTGAAGGACCTGTCTACCAAGAAGAGCCTAGGGTGCACCCGGGCCTTGCAGAGAGACAGGAGGTTGACGGGACCGAAGCACAGACCAGGTTAGATCAACCCCAATTACTTCAGCTCGGTGAATCGCCGACGTTCACACTTCTTGGCAACTGATCGTTACGCTACCTCGTAGCTGATGGGCCCCTACGAGGTCATTAGGTGCTGAGAAGCCTGAACAGAGGCCTTATCTTAGATTTTGTAATAAATATATACTAAGCAGCTACGAAACAAGAACTGCCTGATAAATACATAGTGACTTTATCATTGGCCTTCAGGGCTAAATACGAAATTATAAGGGAAATAAAAAATCAAAGGTCAATCCCTCGTGACTGCTTTTGATAATTAGTACTGCATCTGTAGAATTTTTAAAAAAACTATTATCCTGGCTGGAAATAGAACTAAAAGATTTAAAAAAAGTAACCTGTACGCGCTATTCCAAATTCTGTGTATGAGTCAACATATTCATATTCATATTCATATTCATATTCATATTCATATTCATATTTATTTATTGATAACGTCAGTTACAAGTCATTTTGTAAATATAGTTAGTTCATGAATGTCAAATAAAATTACATTAAAATTAAATTGTGTCAAATTAAATTAAAATAATAATAATAAATTATATTGAATTATATAAAAATATAAAAATAGAATAATTTACTTAATTAACACAAATGTTGTCTACCTAGTTGGGTAGGTCTAGGAATTCCGAAAAGAATAGAAGGTTTGCTCGACAAGCCAGCGCTTCAGGCGCAGTTTGAAAATGCTTGGATTGGGAGCATCGGTTACGTTGGCGGGAAGACGATTATATACTGCCGGACCCATGACGTGAGTCATCTTCGATGACTTCCCCAATGTGTGGGGGACCGTCGCGAGTTTGTGACCGTGGCGGTGTGTTTTGCGGAGCGTGCGGGATGAGTCTAGGTTTTCGCGCAGGCAACGCTGCAGGTGTTGAGTCCGCACAGTTCATGTCATCCATTTTTTGATCTTTCGCTGTCCATGCCATTCCAAATTCTGTGTATGAGTCAACGCTGCAGATGTTGAGTTCGCACAGTTCGTGTCATCCCTTTTTTGCTCTTTCGCTGTCCATGCCATTCCAAATTCTGTGTATGAGTAAACTCTGCGTGCAGGTTTTAAGTCTGCACAGTTCGTGTCATACCTTTTTTGGTCTTTCGGGAATTTAACATGAACAAAATCTGTGTATGCGTCAACTCAGCGTACGGAAGGCGTAATTCTGCGTACGAAGTAGTAGACCTAAGTATGAAGCCAATAATGTCATGTGTATTTGTTGACTCCACGTGACCTTTTATCTAATGAGTGAATTATAAATAAATAGATAGGTACCTTCTTTTGCCATGATGTTTATTTACAGTTATTCAAAGTTGTTATTTTGAAAGCAAATATATATGTACTGACCGTAGTTATTTAATTAAATATGTATTTATCTAATTAGGTACTGTTCTAGTTCGATAAATACTGGTACGATATATAATTTTCTAAATAATAACAATTGCTATATATTAGGTTTGCAGGTACCTCGGTAGGTTTTAATTTCTTAGGCCCACTAGTTCGTTCGCAGAATTAGATATATCCCGAGTTAACAGTAATTTATAGGTAAAGTTCGCGTATTGTAAAAGGATCACGTCTGAATTTTGCTAGCAGTGAGTTTCGCACTATGTGGTCGCTTTAAGGTTGCTTTTTGCACGTGAAAGGGTTTGCCAACTTCAGACGTGATGTTTTTACAATACGCGAAGTACAGTATCGCCGTTTGTGTAACCTAGCATGTAACAATGCAAATAAACTCTTCCTTTTTTAAATCAGGTCTTTTTGTAGTTAATTAATGAACTGATTATAGTTAATGAATAAAAATGTAATAGATGATAATGGAATTTGCATGTATTTAAGAGCATTTTCTGGATTTTTGGATTATCTGTATATTCGCATGTCTACACTCTGTTCATTCATTTTAAACCTTTACCGACGTATAAAGCAATATTTTTCATTGCACTTGAAAACAATCTAAGGGAATTATTAAGTCAAAACTAAAAGGAATGAACAGAGTATAATTGTGTAGATTATTTACAAACAAAAGTGCCATTCTCAAATATGAAGAACGACAGTTTTTTAACAAAAAATAACACAATCAGTAGATAGGTAATGCGAGTATAGATAGATTGTTCATATACATATGTGTGCAGAGAGAGACTATTGTCCTCGGAATAAGTGCGAGTTGGTAACAAATTAGGGTCGTTTTATACACTTGTTATGTTAGTTTTGCTTTCATGAAATAACTACACAATTTACACATTGGCTAGAAATGCTAGAAAATAATTGCACACTACTGCGTGTTTTTTTAAACGAAATATTTGGTTTTCTAATAGAACACGCAGTAGTCACTTATGTTGCCATTTTAAGGGTTTCGTATCTCAGAAAGAGAGAAACCCTTATAGAATCACTTGTGCGTCTGTCTTTCTGTCTGCCCGTCCGTCACAGGCAATTACTTCGGAATGTATTAGACCGATAAAGTTCAAAATGGGTTCACATATAGAAATATTGAATTTGGGGGCACTTTTGGGGGGCCAAATGAGAAAAATAAAATTTTAGACATTCATATACGCCGTGTTATATATCAAATGAAAGCACATGGTGTGAGCATCTTAAATGTATTTTTATAATATTTTAACGCTTATTTTGAAAAAGTAATCCTTAATAGTATGACCGAGTTGCATGTCATCAAAACCTCTAGGGTACTTACCGAAGTTCTAAAAATCTAAAATTTGGTATATAAGCACATGTTTAGACCCATATCCCAAAAACCTCCAAAATCTACAACTTTAGCCCCTTAACTCCCTAAATCTGGGGTGCAATTTTTATGAAAATTTTAATTTTAGCGTACGTTGTACGATCAACGCTCTCAACGCGAGTCCAACTCGCACTTGGCAACTTATTTATAGCATTGATTGCTTGCTATTGCCGTATGAGGCATGTTATTGAAGTAAGCATTACCTATAGAAGAAAACAGTAAGGCATTGTAATTTATTTAATATCATTTATTGAGTTACTAAAATCAACAAAATTTATTGAGTTACATCAATCTAGTGCTTTTTGGCATTGGGTCTATTAAGTGAGACACTTTGGGAAAGACAATGCTCACGTTTCTTCTTTTCTGTGTTCGCTGGACGTCCACTTTGAATTCTATTATTGCCTTTTGATATGTCTCGGTTTTTGCGTCTTGAAATGGCTGTTGGTTGGACCTTGATTTTTTTAGAACGCAGGGCTTGAATTTTTGCCGTAGTAAACGCAACTGCTTGATCTTCGGTTTCGATCGATTTTATAGTATTTAAGAATTTTTTCATAAGTATCATTTTATTTGGCGTGTAGTTTACTTTCAGTAGATCGTAAATTCGGGATAATTCTGACTTCGTTTCCTGAATGTTTTCTTCAAATTTTTCTTTAGTTTCGGGATTGTCACTACGTTGAATTACAGCGACGGCTGTATCATTATTATCACTTGCAGGATGATTACTTTGTCTTGCATGTCATCTATTTCAGAAAAGAATGACTCTTGGAGATCTTCGGTTCCGAGCGCAATTTTTGCTAGCTCAATCCTTTCGGTTTTGGTAATCCGTGGCGAGGTTTTAAATACAATATTACATTTCTGTTCTAGTGCACAAAGGTGCATGCAGAATGAACCGCCTTTTCCTTCAGGGCAGTTACAGAAAGCAATGTCAGTCTGAACAGTATGGTATACGTCTGGATTTGTCTCAGAGTTAACTTTGAATTGGTTCTCATTCATTTCTATAAATTCGCAACACTTGACAGTTTTTTTCAAAAACTTTGAATAAATTAAGTCTTTATTTTTCCTGGAATTGGCAAATTCAAGCAATCTAAGTTTGTGATACATTTCAAACTTGTCAGTTATAAAAAGCACCAATGCGCAAGTGTTGAATACTTTAGATCGTTGCAATACAACATCTTTGAAAATCCGAATACTTGATTCCATGTAGTTATTAGTATTGTTGCCTCTTGTTAGCAAATTTGTTCTTTTGTACAAGCACCATTCATCACGTCTACGCCACAACTTTTCTAAATGACCTTGCAACTCTTGATTTGGTATTTCGGACATTTCTTCGAATGCGAGCTTTGCCAATTCTTCAGTTTCGGCATATAATATTTTTTGAAATTTCTTCATTATTGCAGGTCTTTGTTCTTTTTCAATTTTATGTTTCGTGTCAATCAGCCAATGCCAAAATGCTTGGCAAACATGAAACATGCAAAGAAGCAACGTCGAATTGGGAAAAACGCATTGCAGAGCATTGCGTTCTGCTGCAGAATCATCCGTCATGATGATTTTTGGTGAAAATACCTTATCTGTGTTTTTTTCTAATGCTTCTTTCACTGCTGAAAAGGCGAGAGTATAATTAGCCTCAGTTTCTGCGGTGTGCGGCAAACACAAAAGTAATTCTGGTATTTGTTTGGTCACAAGAACCGCTCGAATCCACAAATATCATTTCATTCCCGTAATCACTCAAGAAAAATCGTTTCATTATGGGTGTGATAATAACTCCCACAAATGGGTTTTCCTTGACAGTAAGCAGTACGCCTTTTTCATTTCATGAAGGGACATATCCTCTAATTACGTTCAAAATATCAGTTTGAGAGCGACCGCCGTAGTTTTCACGCCTCCATAGACCGTACATATAGTTTATCTGGCGAATAGTGGGGTTAATTTGTGAATTTGCCAATGATTTTACGGAAAAATTTTCGTCTAAATCAATTATATTTAGCTCATTGTAGGTAGCGTTTTGCAACAGTGGGTGTCATTCCTTGATTGAAGTATTCATAAAACTTATTTCTTGTGTCTTCTCCGCAGCGCAACATATTGTATGCCTTTGCCACTTCCGTGTTATGGCTATGACAAAAAATAATTTTTATGATGACGTTTAATCCAGATTTTAAGTTCTCGTCATTTCTCATTGTATCTTTGTTGATTTTTTTGTATTTAAAATCAACAGAGGCCTTGCATCCCAGATTTCGCGGCATGTCTCTTTTACCTTGAGAGGTGTGGTGACAAACGTAGGACTTCGCAAACGCATACCTTTTTGCCACTGGTTTGCTCTTAACTATCCAATTGGTACATGTGACCGATGACAAATAGGCAATAAAATGCTTACATTCAAGCAACGGCGCTCCTTTAGTTTCTTTCCACTTGCATTGAACTTTAGCAGTAAAACTTGGTCCACTTACCTCATAGTTTATCAGTTTATACGATTCACACAGAGCTTCCAAAAACGTTTTAAAGTTTTCGTCCTCCGACAACTTCATAGTTTTAGATCACAGTCACAATTACAGCAACTAATCAATCAACTCTCAATAAACTACAAGAACTTCCGCGCAAGAAACAATAACAAACAGTAATTTAATTATAGGTTATGTTTTCTTTCTCCCAATATTTGGCACGCGCCAAGGTCGAAAGTCATAATTCAACAAATAACACAACTCACGTAAGTTGGCAATAAAAAACCTTATTCGCCATACATAAGGACGCTTGTTAATTGCATGAACCAAAATGTATCTCATCAAACAGTCTCTACCTACTCGCACGCACTTTCACACCTTACGCACATAAATACATTCATACTTTTGTCTCGCTCTACACGCACTGCAAGCAAAGCGTCTGCATTGTTGTTGTTTCAGTCATGCACTCGCGTGTTTGCGCGACAGTTTTGTCTCGCTCTACGCCCAGTGCAAGCATAGGCAATGTTTCAGTCGTACACACGCGTTTTTACGCAACAGATTTTGGACAACATACTCACACATTTTGAATTTATTTAGGGGCCAATCATGTTGCGTTCCAACGCATTCTCTTAGGAAAGCGTTGACAGCGATCATGTTTGTCGCATCGCTTCTCGATTGTGACCACTCCAAACTATGTTGCGCAAAAACTGTACAACATTAAGGCGTTGATGCATACATAGATTTTGTTCAAACGTTGCGCGCGAGGGTGTAGTCCAGAGTCTGTGTATGAGTCAACACTTAGCAGTGTTGACTCATACACAGAATTTGGAATCATGCAACCTGTACTATAACCATCCGATAGTGTTGCTAATAAGGGTCACATTGGGAAATGAAAGTCATATACCAAAGGAGTGTTAATTATTCAGTCATTACGGAAATTACTCCAGTGATATGAGGGTGACTTTCACTATCAACCAAACTTAAAAGTTCTTATAAGGTAATAAATATATTTATATTTTTGGGTATCTAATTAGTTAATATGGGTGTGAATACCTCACTAACAACTAGTCACCCTCTGCAATGGAATAATAATATGTGGCGCATATTTTGGAATAATTAGGGTAACGAATCATCATCTACCTGAAAGTGCGTATAAATAAACCTCAATGAATGATTTAACTTTCATTCTTACCCTTTGCTTTGTAAGGACTACATATCAGTTATGATTAATAATTGAAATGCCTGGCTTAGGTAGTAACTTTGACCTGTTCCTAGCCCTTAGAGAATTTGGAGACTTGCAGAATCATACCCACCTATACCCTCCTGCAGCCCAATAAATATTTTGGAACTACTAAATAAGCGCTCGAGATAAATGACATCATTTCTAATGTGATAAACGCCCAAGAATTTAGTCATCTTTTTTTTTCTTTTTAGTAGGATAGGATTTTTTAAACATTTTTTTTGGACATTTGATTTTTTGAACATTTTTTTTTATAGAGAAGGCTTTAAGTATTATTTATTCGAAAATAGTATGTCCCCTTTAATGGACACTGGGCGTTTATTAGTTCACTAGCTTAAAAATCAGTGTCCGTTATTAGAGACATTGGGCGTTTATTTTGTAAAAAATAAATAAAAATAATTGTGAATCAACTTTTATTAAATTTAGGTGAATGAGTTTAATAAAGATGTTAGACAATTTTCTTAATCAATAAATCACAATTTGAGAGATCACTCTTAGGTAGGCAATAATTCTGAATCAGTATTCTTAGTTATATAAGTAACTAGCAATGTTTAGCTAATCTATAAGAAATTTAGCATAACAATTGCTTTACCTTGTAAGGCACAATCGCACAGCACAACTTGAGCACTAAAAGTAAGTCCTATTTTTAAAACAATCTCTGCACCTTCCTTAAAAATCGCTCAATATTGGCAAATGTTTGGCTTGGGATTTTCTTTGTATTTTCGGTGGTACGGGTACAAGAACAGTTTTGAGTCTTTTCTGAGGGATTACAGGTAATTCGTCTCCAGATTCTGTTACATCGTTTGTAGCTGATACATTTTCCATATCCGATTCAGCTTCAGACTCTATCTGGTTGGAATATATATAAGATTCTACTCCAACCCAGCTTGAATATTCTCAGTTGGTCTCTCTTTCGGATCCTTTTTGATTTCCGATCTTTTTTGTACAACAGCCATGCATTAGAGACTGAAAGATCGATCATGTGAGCGATAAATCTATGAGTCCACTTATTGGATTGGTACCTATTTGGGCATACAGCTAACAGACGATCTGCCATATCTACGCCTCCCATGTTTTTGTTATATTGACGTATAGATCTGGGTCTCTTTATGGTTATGTACTTTTTCTCCTTCTTGCACCATCTTTGGTATATGTCTTCGTCATCTTTTGCCCCAACTGACGACAGCATTAAAACCAGATTGTTGCCATTTTTTTATCCCGTCATGTCACAACTAGAGATTCTCCTCTTCCTTTTTTCTTCATATCTTTGTCACTCAGGAGCAATCCTCTAGCCTCTTTTGGGATTCGGTTTTTCATCAGAGTTCCAGTGCAACCAAGCCCTCTTTTGTCAAGTTCCTCTACAAGTTTTTAACTCGTAAAGAATCTGTCACAGTACAAAATATGTCCAGGGACAAGAGTTTACGTCAGGCTTACTACCGCTGTAGTATGGTCGTACATGCAATAGGCTAGTTGATAGAGCTTACTACAACATACTGTAAGCAAGTGCTGTGCTAGCAATAAGTTTTTTATATAAGTACATACACATACAATAAAGGTGGCTCTTTTTAAACACTACAGTCTATCATTATACATCGTATATTACATGGCGACCTTGCCTCAAACCACAAAAATCTTCCGCTCACAAGTACTCCGGCAGACCAGCGCAAGAACAGGAAATCAAAAAAGTTATCAAGGAAAAAATATATAATAAACTAAAATGGCGACCATTACCTTCACCGTGGAGGGAGTGCAAATGGAACTGGCGGGGCCAGTGAAGATGTTAAAAAGCCTGAGGGTTACGATCTCAAGGGGGCAGCGTCGGGTACAGGAGACTGCGAACGCCGTTATTACGATCGGAACTCCGGTCGAGGTAATCGAGGAAGAAACGGCACGGCAGAGACTTCTGGCTGCAGAAACACGAGCAATGACAACTACGGAGACAACAAGTGAACTCGACCAAACAACAGCAAGGGAATACGTGATGGTGAACACAAGGTATAGAACAGAACCGGCACCGGCACCAACACCAGCGTCAGTAGCAGCTCCAACACCAGCGTCAGTAGCAGCTCCAACACCAGCGTCAGCAGAAGCTCCAACACCAGCGTCAGCAGCAGCTCCAACACCGGCGGCATCGACAACACCGACAAGAGGACACGTAAGAGGAATAACCACGGCCATTGTAATACCAAGACCAAGAGTAGGACCACCACCTCATCGGTATTATTATCGGCCGACCCCACCACGGCCGTTACACCTCCATATGGTACGAGGGACCGGACGAGGTCAACGGAGATACGAATAAGAAAATTGGCACGAGTGGATCCTATAATTAATATTTTAACAAGAAAAATAACTGCGACCGGACGAGGTATCCAGAGTTATCTCGGTCCAACTCAAGAAGATGACCAGCTACGTGCATCTTCGTGCGGTGTCCAGCCAGTATCAACGTGCGTCACGTCCGCCCAGCTGTCGTCGTGACCATCCACGCGTTGATAACTAGCAACGAGCGACCTACTTCGACGAAATGTTGTTACTGTGAGTTAAATTAATTAATTGTTGCAGGCAGGATTAGGATTACCATTTGCAAGGTTTTATCGAAATACATAAATTATGTAATTGTAATATCTGTCACAAAAGTAAAGTCAAAGTAAATATTTAGTGAAGTCATAATCAAGATCCAATTCACGTTCTAATAATTAACAAATGTAAAATAAAGTCTCAGAATAGCATACCTACCTACGGGTAAGCGTTGCTAATACAGTGCATTCCGAGTTGAATGACTGCAAAATAATTTTTAGGTCAGGGAATATTGACGGCCTCATGATAATTTAATGAAGAGAGTTAAAAGTAAATGAATTACGTTAGCATATGGTATATTTATGTTGCGAATTATTATGGATCGGTACTTCTTTATTAATTTATAGGAGATAGGGGGCTATTCCTTCTAGTCATACAGACAGATTGGAGGCCATTATCTTAAATTGTAGCAGCTCTATTCCCATATTACAGGTGCACAAAATAAGTGGCCTGACATGTAGGGTGACCATGCCCACAAGTTGTATAGTTTAGGAGAATTATGTCCTTACTCACAGTGTTTGGACTGTCGTGCCCTCGGTGAAAGACTTAATTATTAGGAGATATCTCAGTGATAGTTGCCAGGAGCAGAGGACTTCTTGGCTTAGTAAGGCATTAGTACAAATAGTATATAAGAATAGAATGAATGGTAGAGGACACGAAAGGTTAAGGAGATTTGACTGACAATAGGGGTAATTAAACAGGAGTTACGATAAATCGTACTACCCAGAGTATATCTTGTTGATAACCAAAATAATTAACTGAAAACTACAGGAAACTCATACGGGTTAAATATCAAAAGTGTAAACGTATGTATGAAATGTGTATTAGATAAGTACATATGGGAATGAATAGTACCGATACCACGATAAGAAGTTTCAGTAGAACATACTCACTATAAATTTATATTCTGTTTTATTTGTTTATTTTGATACATTCTTTCTTAATTTTTGACACTAGCTTCTATTAGTATTTTCAAGTAAATAATTGTTTTGATGTGTTAAATATGAAATGTTATAATTACCTAGCAACAGGAAAAGTTTAGTGAAAAAGTTAATTTTGTGTTAATTAAATATTAAAGTCGAGAAAATAAATTAAAGGATCACTCGGTGCGTACATGTTATGTTTGAAATTATATTATGTTAAGATTATAGAATGAAAATTTGATGAGAATAGATAAATAAAGATAGAGATTAAAGAGTAAAAGGTTTATTCGTTTTCAATATGAAAAGTGTTCTATTATAATTTTTCCAAAATTATAGGTATTAAAGTTGTGATAAATTGTTCTTTTCAGTTAGTAACATTATCTTTTTCAGGAAAATAAATGGCAAATTATTACATGTAATTCAGTTTCTAAATAATAATAATACATAATACCTATGTATTATTATTATTAATAATAATAATAATGAAATAATATTTGTGTGTGTATCTTATAGGAAAATAAAATGTACCTATTTCGTTCAAAATTAAATATCAAGACACTAGCAATTATCTAGGTCATTCATTTATTCAATAAATTATCACTAACGTACAGCAGTCTAACTCTAGCTAACTTGTCTGCATTTTTACAATAGCTCTGCCTTGCACTTTTATGCAATGCAGTTAGGTAGAGTAGGAAATCATAATATTCTTTCAAAATAGTTTCTTGTTGAGAAATTATTTTTCTTTCGCTACCCCGAGGGTGAAGGGAGTAAAAGGGGAGGTGTAGTATGGTCGTACATGCAATAGGCTAGTTGTTAGAGCTTACAACAACAAACTGTAAGTAAGTGCTGTGCTAGCAATAAGTTAGGTATACAAGTACATGCACATACAATAAAGGTGGCTTTTTACACACTATAGTCTTTCACTCCTAATCCTACATCAGAAGCTTCCAGTTGAGGGTAAGTCGTTGAGCCTTCACAGACATTGAAATCGGAAATCATACTGTTGGGGTTAGCGAGCACAAATGCTTTTATCCCGACTGGATTTTGTTTACCCGGGCAGTAAATGCGGATGCCACAGTGACCCGTGAAAGGTATGATCATTTCTGCACTTTTTCAATGAGTGGGCATACCTTCCAAAGCTTATATTTTGCCTTAGTATCTGCTGTGACATCAGGATCGAACACCAATTTCATGGAGTTACGGAGCGTAAGAAATCTATTCCGAGTCATAGCTTTGGCTATTAAAGCTACGCGATACTGTGTTTCCCAGTACATTCGAATAGATGGAAAGCTTGGATCTTACTGTCAAAGAATGACACATTTACATTGGCATTAGCTTGGTTATGGTAACAATTAGGCTTTGTAGAGCTTTGTAGAGTCGCCAAATATCGTCCCCCTTTTTTATTTTTGCCTATAAAATCCATGTTATTGGTAAAAACTAAATAAAACTCATGTTATGTATTGGATAGGTTATATTTTTATTAGAATTTTAATCCAAAATAATAATCAACTCACTAGACTCTGAAAAAAACAAACATTAAAAAAAGGCAAAATCAGCGTCATTTTTCGTTCCTAATATCGTCCCTTGCCTTGCCTTGCCCAAAAGACTACCAACTTGGTAGTGTGTGACAACACGACCAGGATGGTTGTCTAGCCAATTTACAATTTCTTGAGCGTAATAGGTTTTTAATGGGAACATGAAACTCACATCTAATGGTCGCATCATATTGGCTGAATGCGGCGGAAGGTAAACTACGGAAACTTCACAGGATCTGTTTTTGATAGTTTTACATGATCAATGAAATGTTTTAGCCACTGCGTAAATATTTCGCTCTGGCTCCACCCAGATGGATGGAAGGCACAAATGGTTCCAGGGGGGTCCCGTCTAAAAGCTCATCTTTTTTGTTTTTCCTCGGGAACACCATTAATTTCGGCAGTGGGACAATTCGTCCCTCCGACGAATTGTCCCACTGCCGACATACACATCACCACAGTAACTAAAAATCCTCGCTCTGCAGAAGATAGCTTTTGCACCTCTTTTTTACCTTTCACAGTCAGAAGTCAGTCAGTCTTGTCCATCTTATGTTGCACGGTCGTGATTCCAGTCTCGTCTACGTTAAATACTTTTGATGGGTCAAAATTAACTTTCTGAAGCTCTGGTTTCAAAATGTTAAAAAATAACTTAACATTTTTTCTTGTAAACCCTTGTGCTCGGCTTTTAGATAAATAAAGCTTGAGGTTTCCTAAATGAAAGGTTTGGGTGCCGTTTTAGAAACAACTTAAGCCACTTTGGTCCCGCCTTTTTTTGGCCAGCGAAAATGGATTTTTTAGTTTGTTTCGAATAGCCAATTGAAACGCTATTCTCTTAAGATCCCTTACAGAAACTCCATAAAAATTCCTTTCCATTTTCAAGCAATAATCTACCAAAGCCTTCTCCAAGGTAGGCGTGAGCACGGGTTTCCTGACCAAAGCGTTATCCAAATGTTCTTGTGTAGTTTTGTCTCCCTTTTTTATGTAGTCTTTGAGAGTCGATCGTGGTACATTGTACGATTTTTCTGCCAGTTTATAGCCCATTTATTTTTTCCGTATGGCATCAATAGCCATTTGCATGGATTTACGACTCCAAGATTTACGGTGACTTGTCTGGAATAAAGAAACAATAAATTTAATTAATTATGAAAATGAAAGCCTAATATCGCCCCCTGGACGATATTAGGCACTTCATACGGGACGATATTAGGGCAAATCACGTTTTCAATAACAGCAAATGATTCCAAATATTACCTCAAAATCGAATATATTTTGGTGGTGAACATTTGTTGTTTTCGCAAATGGCGTGACAGTGCTACTATATATACCGAGGAGAACTGACTGGCAAAGAGATTAGCGGCCTCCTGGACGGTCCCAGTTTGCCCATCCATGTGCATTTTAGCAGGGATATTGGAGTGGCCCTTCCGTCTGACTTTAATGAAGGCCCAAAAAGCTTTAGGATTCTTAGCGATGTTTGATTCTATCTGTCCATGTAATTTCTATGAAATGTTTGGTAGAGTTTGTCACATCTGTCTTTGAGTGTTTCAAATAGCAGCTTATCGCGTGGGTTATGGAATCTACGATATTTTTGTCGTGATTTGTGTATCTCAGTTAGCATTTTTATTTGCGCTTTGCTGAACCATTTGGGATACTTGTTTGAAATTGTCTTACGTTTAGGAACAAACTTATCTATACTTTTTCTGAGTACTATATAAAGTTCGGCCGTCATGTCGTCGACAGTTCTACACTTTTCAAACGTTGTCCGCCAATCCGAGGTTTTCAGAAATATAATGACACGGCTCTGTCATAATGTTAATTTCCTTAAATTTACAACGCAGTGACTCTCTGGGACTCACATTGTAGATTGCACGAACAGCCCTCTTTTGCAGCACAAATATTGTGTTAATGTCTGCAGCGTTCCCCCACAGCAGTATGCCGTAAGACATAATGCTATGGAAGTAGCTGAAGTAAACAAGTCTAGCTGTTTCCACGTCCGTAAAAAGACGGATTTTTTTGACTGCATAAACTGCGGAACTGATTTTTTTCGATAGCTTATCTATGTGTGGGCCCCACTGAAGCTGATTATCTAAGGTAATTCCTAGGAATACCGTGCTATCTACAATTTCTAAATTTTTACCTTTAACATTAACATTAGACGAGACTTTTTTAACGTGAACGGCTCAACACACGCTGTAAAGTTCTCATGAAATTTCTTTTTCAGAATATTTATGAGTGGCCTAAGCTTTCACATTTTGTCATTTACATGGATTTTGGTGATATCAAATGCAAAAATGCACCGCAGATTTTCAAATGAAAAACATAGGCTTAATTTTTTTAATTTATTATGGAAAAACATGAAAGAAAGTTACAATTTAGCACAGTAATCATTGGGTATGGAATGAATAATTACAATTGGCACACAGACTGACTTCACACTTCGAGCATTCGTATTTGGTTTGACTCTTACAATATTGGGAGGCACACCTACGACGCATACCGTCAGGACCTGGTCTAAAATAATGTCCAATACCATCAAGGCGAATGTCATTGGAAACTCTGTAACCAGTCTGAGATTGTCGAGATGCTTGAGGGCGGCCAGCCTTTCGAGGCATGTTTCGGAAACGCATCAAATATGCTTGAACAATGTGCCTCCGAAAGTCAAGCTGGCTTATGGGATTTCCTGATTTTCGACATAAACTCCAGGCGTTACAAATTGCCACATCAATGAGGTAGGTAAAGATGGGCCACCACCACTTTTTGCCACGAATTCCAATGTTCTGGTCCATCAAGTCTGTGCCACCCATATAACGATTGTAGCTGGTAAATACGGCAAGCCAGGAATATCGACCAATACTTGATAGTGGTTCTACACCGTGCAAAGTAGGCATAGCTGTAACGACAGAGTTGTCTTTCCAAGTACTACGACAATGTCATCATCTTGGCTTTTAGTGTACTCGTATGACCCTCGCGCAGAATTTTTTAACATTGTCTTTTTACCAGTGATAGGAATGTCTTTGGGAAGACGGTTGTAGCGAACTGTTCCTGTAGCCTGATAACCGCGTTCCTTTATACACGCCAGTAGCTAAAAGCTAGTAAACAAGTTATCAAAGTAGAAACTCATTGGTAGGGGACGAATTTCTTCAGGCAAGTTGTCAATCATGACCATGAGAGGTGATGTCTTCAACTTCTTATCGTACTTCGTGTTTGCTTGTACACTTTTGCCTTGATATATCTCGAAATCAGCTAAGTACCCAAATGGTGTATTCAGGCACCAGTTTTTATATCCGAAACGGATTGGTTTCCCTCGAAGAAATTATTTACAGCTATGCTTGCCAAAATATTCAATCATGGATTCATCGTAATTCAAATGGGCACACTCTGTAAAGTTCTCATGAAATTTATTTTTTAGTATTTTTATGAGTGGCCTAAGCTTCCACATTTTGTCATTTACATCCATTTTGGTGTTATCAGCACAGTGTGTTTCAGTACTCCGGAGTTCTCTGCTGTCATGACTTTTGACCGCTACTTCCTGTTGAGCAAGTACTCACGTGCAGTCAGTTCATAATCCCGCAGATGTAGCGTCCAGAGGGTTGATACCGTCAGAATTGCTGCACAATGAATTGTGGATGCAAGGGCCATTGATAACAAATTGCAG
The DNA here is from genome assembly GCA_949825045.1 of Argyresthia goedartella. NCBI lineage: Eukaryota > Metazoa > Arthropoda > Insecta > Lepidoptera > Argyresthiidae > Argyresthia > Argyresthia goedartella. Next base: position 10,217,190 of record OX463811.1, on the reverse strand, counting down.
TGGGGACCCCACATAGAAAAATTGGCTGGTAAATTAAGTTCTGCGGCTTACGCTGTTAGGAACATCAGACAAAACACGGATGTGGCTACATCTAGGCTAGTATATTTTAGTTACTTTCATAGTGTCATGTCATAGTATCTTGTTGTGGGGAAAAGCAGCGGATATTCAAACTATTTTTATTTTACAGAAAAGAGCTATTCGAGCAATTTATAATTTAAAACGCACAGACTCCTTAAGACAGCTTTTTAAAAAAATTGACATACTAACTGTAGCTAGTCAATTTATTTTCGAAAATATAATGTACATACGCAAGAACCTTACAAAATTTCCCAAACTTAGCGATAGCTGTAATGTTAACCTAAGAAATAATCACAGACTACTTGCGCCCCAGTTTAGACTCGCGAAGGTTAGCAATACTTTCAAGGGTCAATGCATTCTCTACTACAACAAGATACCTCTGGAGATCTTGACATTGCCATTTGAGCAATTTAAAATCCATGTTAAAGCGACTTTGTCGAAAAAGGGATATTACTATGTTCAAGATTACTTTAATGATGGGTCTGTATGGGGTTAATCTGGCTCAACACAGACCTTGCTGTTAATAATTTTGTAATTATTTATTCCTGCTTATTAATTATGATAATGACTAAATATTATATTTTGTATTAGTTAAGCATAAGCAATTTTTAAAAAGAGATCTAAAAATCAATCTGTGGGAGTTTCTACGCCCTTCTTCTCCCACAGTGGTCCAATGTAGAGAAGTGGCAAAAAATTACGATTGCTAAGTATATGTAAATATCTACAGTAATAAAGACATTTGGTATTTGGTATTTGGTATTTGGCATCGTGGCTAAAAAACTCTGAAATCAATTATACAAGACCCAAATCGATATCCACAGAACTCGAACAGAGGAAAGTAAAGACTCACTTGTCTGCGAAAAAAGAGAATCAGGAATTTCCACTTTGAACCAAATATTCTTCGCTCAAAAATTGCTCCGAGTTGTCGCGTTCTGCCAAAGATTTCTGAAAAACAAAATAACAAATTAGAAAACAAAAGGTTCACAACTTACCCGACAAGTGAAGAAACTCGCTGAAGCTCTCGAATTTTGCATAAAGCAATGTCAGAACGATGGATTCGACGAAGATAGAAAAAAATCGGTGGTCTGTAAAGTCGGTTTACTGACGATAGTTGAACGTGACAACGTCTCAAGAAAATTCTGATGGAATTTTTCAATATCTGCAAAGTGAGCAGGCAAACTCTGTGAATTAAGGTTCGTTATTAAAGTTTGTCCTGCATTGTTTGAGTCATTACAGAATTTTACTGCATTTTTAGCAATGTACGGATTGAACGTGTTTGTCATAAGTTCGTCAAAGTTTCGTCTGAACAGAAGAGTTGGTCTGCGTAACGTTGAGCGCACAATGTCAAGGTATGAATCGTGTGTCAAACCATTAGCTCCAAGAAAGTCATCCATGCCCGCGTGCCGACGTTCATCGAGTGAAGTAGGCAGCTCTTTCGCCTTCTGTTGTAGTGTTCGACGGCGTTTATCAGATTGAGGCATTAGAACCAATACACGAGTCGTAGACATTAGCCAGTACGGAATTCCGAATCTACAAATTGTCTCACCTCGCTTCGTGCATGTGAAAGTATGTTTGTGTATCTGGTTGGCGTAGATGGAATTGTTAGGTACATCATTCCGGGCTACCGTACTCAATTTATCTACGAGCTCAATGGTTTTTGGCATATTTTCTGACGGGGTTTCATGTGGGTCGTTGTTTAACCACAATAAAATGTGTGCGTGGGGGCTTCCTCGATGCTGGAACTCAAAACGAATGAAGTAATCTCTAACAAAATACTCTCCGAATGGATTATAGGACTGTTTGGATTCCAGCATTTTCATCAAGGAACCGACGAGCTTGTAGAAGTAAATGCAGCACGTCACAGGATCGTCACTAACTAAAGTACAGCGCTCGGAAATGTTGAGTTCTCCTGCTGATTTTCCAGGATATTTATTGCTCCGTTTGAGAAGTATAGTAAGCAATTTCATCCATCGTGTTTCGTTTGCACTTATAGTGAGAAAGATGGTCGGTTTACCAAGTTGACGAATCATGGCAAAGAGGTCACGTTTGCGAGAAGCCCAGTATTGGACGGAGTTTGGCACTGTCTTCATGAATGCGAGGTTTTGTAGGACATATTCTTTCAGAAATTCTGGGTCTTCTAACATACGTCGTGTAACATTTTATGTGACTGAAACGTTGCGAAACGTGCTGTAAATACCATCCACCATACGTAGCCGCAAAATTTTCATTGCTACGTACAAGATTTTTTGAGGTGTAGCTCCGCGTCTGTCGCTTCGTCGTATTTCACTGGTTGCCATCATGTAATGTGTCACTGAAACTCCCATGTGGAATCGACGTGGATTTCCATAGTATATTGATGGGAATGACAACTCTTCTGCATGACGGTCGTTAATGATGTTGAGGGGAGTTGCCCGGTGTCCTGGTGCGATATTGAGACAATCTTCTTGGTTCCACATCACGGTATGTTGTCTTGAAGCGATAATTTCAGATTCAGGGTTCTGTTCTGCGGAGATATTTTCTATTCGGTTTGACGGGTCATCCTCTACGTCATCGAAGTCTGGTAAAGCATGATTCAGTCTCGACAAGTCCACTTTGATTTCGTACAAACGATATAATGGAGAGTTCTGCAGAACAGTTAACCACGAAGTAACTGTACTTTTGGACATGTATCTCCTAATGTAAACTGATTTATGGGCAAGGTTTCTTTTAATGTTTACATTAATAACGTCGTCCTCATCCAATTGTCGCGGCAAACATTTTACCATTTCTTGAACGTCGACTGGTACGTTTATCACTTGTCCTATAATTCCATAAGAGAAATCATGGCGCAGACGTCGCACTTGCATAAATGGTAGACGAGGCGAAATCAATCGTTCACTGATGGGATCTAACGGTGGTAGGCCTGATGGTGGGTCAGGATATGAGAATCCATTCACTTTTGCTAGCGTTGGCATCGATTGTTTGTTCAGTGACTTATAGCAAGTGTTGCAAACCAGTTCATATTCTTCGCTGCTCAGTTGTAAATTTTCTTTGATAAACCAATCCGAAATTACCTTCAGCTGTGCTGCAGTGATGGCTTTAAGGTCTTTTCTAAACCAAAGTCTGTCACAGACCGAGCAAGCGTAGCCAAAATCGTTGTCCAAAAAAGTAGATTTGAATCTTATGATTGATGATGACCATTTAGTGTTCCAAGTAGATTGGGCTTGAACTTCAATTTGATCTGAAGAAGTACTTGGTTGTACAGTAGTTTCTGCTGGTTCTGTTGCTAAAGTTTGACGTTGTTGTTCGGTAAATTGTCGTTGAGTATCAATATGGACGGTGTTTAACCTTTACCCTGAACGAGATGAGGATGTAGCTTGGCGTAATCTGTTGTTTCGATCTCTTACATTACGTGCTTCTCTTGCAGCTGCTGCCTGTGCAGGAGTTTTGGATGCAGCAATCCGCTGTCTGTACTCACGTTGTATTTGTGCCCTTGTTTTTGGAGCAGCAGTTATTGGTTCTGCAAATGGCGTCGCAGAGGTAGATGCAACAGCTTCTTGAACCTCCATGGGAACAGGAATTGCAGGAAACAGTGGCTCATTTGTGAGATTGACACGCTCATCAGGTTGATCTGCAGTGGTGGTAGATTGTTGTTGCGCGTGTTGTCGTTGACTTCTAGTTTGGACATTGTTTGACTCTTCCCATGAACGAGATGGAGATGTTTTTGTCGTTTCAAGAGAATTACTGGCAATAGCCAAGTTAGCAGCTTGGCGTAATCTGTTGTTGCGTTGTCTTTCGTTTTTCGATTTTCTCGCAGCAGTCGACTGAGCAGGAGTTCTAGATGCTGTGATACGCTGTCTGTACTCACGTTGTTTTTGGGCTTTCGATTTTGAAGCAGCGATTATTGGCTGCGCGAATGGCGTTGCTAAAGTAGATGCTACAGCATCTTGAACCTTCATGGGTTCACTCATTTAAGGTAAAGACTTATTCGTAACATCCTCTGGTTCGTCAGGCTTTTTTTCCATGGTGCGATTGTAAGCAGTTCTGCAAAATAAATCGTCGTTGGAAACAATGTAAAAAAAAAAACATAAAATTCTTCATTCAGAAAATCATTTTAAATTTAAAAAAATAAAAATACAACAAAATACTTGAATAAAATTTATTGTTTAAATTTCTACTCAACTGTTAAAATTTAAATTTTGATTTTATTATTTTAATAATATAATTAAATTTTTTCAATAGTTACTTAATTATTTTTGCAAATTTAAATGTAATTTGTTATAAAAAAGTAATAATTTCAAATAATTAATTATAAGAATAAACAATGATTTAATTATTGTTTATAAATCTTACATTTAAAATCTAAAATTTGGAAACATTAAAATTTTCGTAAATCTAGTTTTTAAAAAGCCCGCCTCAATGTGTTTGATATAGGAGAAAATGTTCCCTTTGACGGCTGGCTGGTCCAACCTTTCATTTCAGACACGTTGTTGTGATATGTGGAAGATTTAATATTTATGTTTTAATTTTTTTAAATCATAGCTACGCTCGATAATTATTTCGATTAAATAGTAAAGCCATCGATTTTTTTGTCATCCTGAAATAGTTCTGTTAACTTATTGTTTTAATTTTGTCAATTATAGCATAACCTACAATCGCTGCACTAGCGGACCGATGCTATTTATTTTAATGATGAAAGCACGAATATTCGACAATATATCACTGACATTTAATTACTATCGAAAGAATCATTACCTTTATCGCTGCAATTATCGTTGCTATAAACAATTGACACCACATTCACTTTTCAATGCACTTGATACTCGACCAAAACATGTAAATGTACTATAGCATAGCAGCTGTCCACGCAGACGCATCGCTCACTCAAGTAGGAGAGAGACGGATGTCGAACGCTGCCGAACGCGAGGGCCGATTGTGCCTCTTTGTCGCTCGGTCCGTGCTCTCGCTTGACTTCAAGCCTTACATGGAACGCCTCAGAGCGAGGTAACGCCGCATGAGTCATGTTTTTTCGTGCGTGCAGCCGGCTCAATCGAATTATAAGACGTTGTCACGTCAAAAACCTGAAACCGTTATATCCCATAAAGGATGACAAAGGAATATTACGAGTTGGTGGGAGACTCAAAAATGCCGACATCCCCGGGGACTTCAAACACCCCGTAATACTGCCAAAGGGTAGTCACTTCACAAACTTGGTGATTGATGATGCACACAAAAGGACGCTCCACGGCGGTCACACTCTTATGGTAAACTACTTGAGAACCAAATATTGGGTCCTTTCCGCTAAGGATTTAGTCAAAACCCACGTACGCAAATGTGTCACTTGTACGCGACATGCTGTAACTACCAAAAATCAGTTAATGGGGCAGCTACCATCAAGTAGAGTCACACAGCCTAAGAGGAAGTGGAACGAGATGGAACTGGCCGAGTGCGACGTCTGTCGATGTTTTTCGGCTGGCAACCCCAGACCGAATAGCTGACGATGTAAACAGCTCTGTAGTTTTTATTTTAATTAAATTAGTCAAAATTGCTTTTCTGCACGAGTAAACTTAATTTAAGTAGTAATTAGTGATTAAATAATGTGTAGATAAGAAACAGCTGTGCAAACATACAAGCTTTGGAAAAAACAAGACCGATTGTACCGGCCGATTGAACTGTCAAAATCAGTTCAAATAGCAACGACGTAAACGGGGGAAGTATCGGTACACAACAAATACATCAACTAAAACAACACTCTCATACACAACATCATCGTACACAAACATGCAATCATCCTTAACCGTTAAAATACAGATTATGAAGCCACTTCTAGGACAAATATCTCAACTTATTAAAATCTTATAACATAAATATGCATAATATTATAGAAGACATGGATCGTATGTTAATCTGTCAATCAATACTTACTGAAACCGCAAACTGTCACAAATATGTACCCTCAACAAATAATTGTCTAAAAATAATAACACAGAATATCCGAAGTATTGGCTGTAATATGCCAGGTTTTGGTCCTCCTTCACGAATTGAAAGTAGACTGTGATATTCTAATACTCACAGAATGTTGGCTTTCTTGTAACCCTGTTCTCCCCACAATTGACGGATATAATCAGATCTCAAATAAAACACTTTCCAATCAAATTGATGGCGTAGTAGTCTATTACAAAGAAAATTTAAGTCTAACGATTGAAGAACCGAACTTCCTCGATGGAAGTTGTCTGATTATAAAATATGGAAACGATACAGCTATATTGGGCATCTATCGTTCACCATCCTTTGAAAATACCAATAATTTTATAGATTCACTAAATAAACAATTACAAAATCTTTCTAATTTTCAAAATATAATATTAACTGGGGACTGCAATATAGATTTAAACCCTGACCACCAAAACTCTGACGCCGAACAATACTTAACATCATTGGCGTATCACGGGCTATTTCCTGGTCATACATTCATAACTAGGGACATGAGTAGGACATGTCTAGACCACTTAATTCTTAAGACAAAAAATGAAGCAATTACACTGGTTATGCATTCTACATTGACTGATCACAAGGCTATCCTATTCTGTCTAAAGCTCAAACATAATAGATTACATGCTGCAACAAATTATACTACTATTGACCGTGAGGGAATTACACAGGATATTAATAAACTATCTTTTAGGAATATTTATGAACAACCTGATCCTAATATAGCTACGAATATCTTTGTAGAGACTATTCAAACGGTTATAAATAAAAACTCTAAAATACGTAGGATCCCAAGTAATAAACGCCCTATAAAATCATGGATGACGCCTGGTTTGCTTCGATGTATAAGAAACACGCATACAAGCATGAAAATGAAGTATACAAGCAAACATATACACGGTATAGAAATTTCTGTAATAATATAATAAAAAAACTAAAAAGAAACTTTGACAAATCTCAACTAAATCTTGCAGGTAATAACTCCAAACAACTCTGGAAGGCTATAAAAAAAATTACCTCGACTACTAAAAAGAAAGACCAACCTCGTGAACTTCTTGCTACTCATAACTCACCTAAAGTTTCAATTGAAAATGTTAACAACTACTTTGTGAATGTGGGAAAAAAACTGGCAGAGGCCATTAAAACTAAAAATATTTGCTTAAATAATCAATCTCAAGCAAGACTGCAATCGTTTTCTTTGCTAGGAACGGATTCTGACGAAATCGATAGTCTCATCATGAAGCTAAAAAACGACTGTTCAACTGGCTGGGATAACATTTCCAATAAGATACTTAAAGAATTTAAGACTAAATTTGTTCCAGTCCTTACATTCATTTTTAACTTGTGCCTTGAGAAGGGAATTTTCCCGGACGCTCTCAAACAATCAGTTGTTATACCTATTCACAAGGGGGGCGATAGAGACCGTGTCGATTGCTATAGGCCTATTTCGATACTGCCATCTCTTTCTAAGATCCTAGAACGTATCATTAATTCACGACTGACTCACTTCTTAGAAAAATATTCAATTTTATCGAACAATCAGTTCGGTTTTCGTTCTGGCAGATCCACATCTGATGCAGTCCATGAGCTCACAAGCTATGTTGCTGAAAACCTTGATGATAAAAGGAGGTGTCTGGGTATCTTTCTTGATCTGGCCAAGGCATTTGACACGGTCTCCGTTGACCTCCTTATAACAAAACTAGAAAAAATAGGTATCAGAGGCATACAGCTTGAGCTTTTTAGGAGCTACTTAAGCAATAGGCTGCAATGTGTAAAAATAGGTGAACACACAAGTTCCACTCAATCAGTCCATTGGGGTGTCCCTCAGGGCAGCATACTTGGACCTACTCTATTCACAATCTACATAAATGAGCTCTGTTGTCTTGAGTTGCCCCAATGCAAAATTGTGGCATATGCCGATGATACCGCATTACTTTTCTCGGGTTCATGTTGGGAAGAGGTAAATTCCTGTGCACAAGCTGGCCTCAATGAAGTCGTAGATTGGCTACAACAAAATATTTTAACTTTGAATACTGCAAAAACCAAATACATTACCTTCTCGATTAATAACTCAACCCAACCAACAAATGATTTCAGCTTAGTTGCTCATGAGTGTGCTGATTCTGTTGCTGGCTTCTGCGGCTGTGGACCCTTAGAACGGACATCCTCAATGAGATATCTAGGTATCATGCTCGATTCTAACCTAAATTTCCAAATTCACATTCAAATGCTCAGCTCCAAGGTTAGGAAACTGACTTATATCTTAAAGGGTCTTAGACATGTGGCTGAACCGCTTCTGATGAAAAGGATATACGTGGCATTATGTGAATCACTCTTACGATACTGCATCTCCAGTTGGGGAGGTACTCATAGGAGTACACTTTTGCAACTTGAGCGGGCTCAAAGAGCGGTCTTGAAGGTGTGTACATTTAAACCATATTGTTTCCCTACAACTGAATTGTACAGCTTCTATGATGTCCTCTCGGTTAGACAGCTGTTTATACAAAGCATTGTTCTGAAACAACACAAAAACAATTCCCCACATCAAAATAACTCACGTACTAAAAGAAGAAGAGATAAAGTATTTCACATAGTATTAGTACGAACCAAATTTATGCAGCGATTTTTTAAATTTCTGGGACCCTATATTTATAATAATCTGAGTAAGCACATTGACCTTTGGTCTAATAACACATTTGATAATAATAAAAACATACGTCTTTGGTTGCGCACACAAACATATGATGACTGCGAAAAACTTATGATCGTCTAACACAAGTCCAATTATATTTATATCAAAATAATAGTCACATTACATAACTCTCACAGGCACTACACACCTCATTACTTCCAATCACACACTCACCACACTCCCCATATTCTCTCCCACTAACATAAATCACCAACACTACACACCAAACTATTACGTTTTTGCTGATCTTATATTTTTAAATGTCAGAAGTTATATTTTTATTTAAAATTTCACATTGTTTATACACTATGTAGTATTTAAATCTGAGGCATTTATTCTTGTGGGAAGTAGCAGCAACTTATCCTTAAACACAGGGTTTCGCCCTATTTTAGGGAGTAGCGATACATCCCTTGTTTACCCTGCTAAACAAGCTTGTAATGTACATTTATTTCTGTAAATAAACGACTATTATTATTATTATTATTATTATTCAGATCGAAGGTAGAAGTAAATAACTGAGGACCAGAGCTATTGATCTAAACTTTAGTTGGTCGTTACTAGTTCGCTAGCGTGGGTGCATGTGTTGAGAAATTTGCTTATACTTACTTATTGATTATTACTATCCGTAACTATGCAAGCAAACATTGGTATGCAGGAAAAGATGCGTATTATTGCATTGCATGATATGGGATATAACATATCTCAAATTTCTAATGAGACTGGATTTACTGTAAGTATTATTTAAATGTTACTTGAGTATTTTAACATTACGTGACTATAAAACATTGTTTGTATTTTGATAATTACTTAGGTATGTTATCTTCAGATCTCTATTTTTATGCTATAGATATTATGGTATATTTATTTTATAGCTTGTAATAACTAGACGTCTCGGGATATTTATGTAATTCTACTATTGTTTTGTTTTAGTGGGTAACAGTGAAGCGATGGATAACTCGCTTTCAAGAAGAAGGTGTCGCAACCAGTCGGCCTCGAAGTGGTCGTCCCCCGCATCTAACTGCATCACAGCGCAGATTCATAGTTGAACAATATGAATCTAACGGATTTATTTCGACTGCTGTGTTCGCAAGAATGTTCAATACGTCAGTGGACACCATTCGCCGAGTTCTACATTCTGAGGGCATACACCACAGGAAGCCAGCTAAAAAACCATACCTCAACAAAACCCACAAACAAAAAAGGTTATCGTTTGCAAGGGAGTATTTAGATTACGACTGGACCGGTGCTATATTTAGTGATGAGAAGACATTTATGTCATGCCAACATGGCAGGCTTCACTTATGGCGCAGGAATGGTACTTGTTACCGTGACGACCACGTAGTCGCAAATATGGAGTCTGGTCGCATATCAGTGAATATGTGGGGGTGGTTGAGTGCCGCTGGACCTGGTGAATTGGTGTCGATAGAAGGACGCGCTACAGCTGTTGACTATGTTCAAGTGTTACGGGATAGTATGCTGCCAACTGTGCGATGTGTCTATCCATATGCTGATATGGCGCAATTATCACTTGTGCAAGATAACTGTCCTGTGCATAGGGCTGGAGCTGTGCGTGACTGGTTTACCAAATACCAAATACCAAATGTCTTTATTACTGTCGATATTTACATATACTTAGCAATCGTCATTTTATGTAACTACTCTACATTAGACCACTGTGGGAGAAGAAGGGCGTAGAAACTCCCACAGATTGATTTTTAGATCTCTTTTTAAAAATTGCTTATGCTTAACTAATACAAAATATAATATTTAGTCATTATCATAATTAATAAGCAGGAATAAATAATTACAAAATTATTAACAGCAAGGTCTGTGTTGAGCCAGATTAACCCCATAAGACCCATCATTTAAGTAATCTTGAACATTGTAATATCCCCTTTTCGACAAAGTCGCTTTAACATGGATTTAAAATTGCTCAAATGGCAATGTCAAGATCTCCAGAGGTATCTTGTTGTAGTAGAGAATGCATTGACCCTTGAAAGAATTGCTAACCTTCGCGAGTCTAAACCGGGGCGCAAGTAGTCTGTGATTATTTCTTAGGTTAACATTACAGCTATCGCTAATTTTGGGAAATTTTGTAAGGTTCTTGCGTACGTACATTATATTTTCGAAAATAAATTGACTAGCTACAGTTAGTATGTCAATTTCTTTAAAAAGCTGTCTTAAGGAGTCTGTGCGTTTTAAATTATAAATTGCTCGAATAGCTCTTTTCTGTAAAATAAAAATAGTTTGAATATCCGCTGCTTTTCCCCACAACAAGATACCATAGGACATGACACTATGAAAGTAACTAAAATATACTAGCCTAGATGTAGCCACATCCGTGTTTTGTCTGATGTTCCTAACAGCGTAAGCCGCAGAACTTAATTTACCAGCCAATTTTTCTATGTGGGGTCCCCACTGCAATTTGTTATCAATGGTTATTCCAAGAAACTTCGTGTCATTTACTAATTCTAACGTATTGCTGTCCAACATTAAACTGGTTCCAACTTGCCTGACATTTGGAAGTGAGAATTTGATACATTTGGATTTACCAGCATTTAACAATAAATTGTTAACTGTGAACCGATTCAAGGTTAAAGATAATACTCTATTGACATCATCAAAATCTTCTTTTTGTCTTTCAATTTTGAAGACCAGTGAAGTGTCATCAGCAAACAACACTATGTTAGTCAATTTCTCCACCATAAAAGGCAGATCGTTAATATATACCAGGAATAAGAAAGGGCCTAATATGGAACCTTGTGGAACGCCAATTTTTACCCCCGATCCATCAGATTTAACGCCGTTGACTTCTGCCTTTTGAATTCTATTGCTTAGGTATGATCTTAGTAGATCCAACGCTTTATTTCTAACTCCGAAATGATTTAATTTCATTAGTAACGTGTTATGATCAACACAATCAAATGCCTTCGACAGATCGCAAAAAACACCGATAGCATCCTGTGCGGCTTCCCATGCAGAATAAATATGAGATATAAGGTTAATACCTGCATCCGTAGTCGATTTACCCCTAGTGAAACCGTATTGCTTGGCGTGGAGTTGTTTTGTACTGTTGAAGTGTGAGAGCATTTGATTGAGTATAATCTTTTCAAAAATTTTACTTAGTGCTGGAAGAACCGATATTGGTCTGAAATTTGACGGATCACCCTTGTCTCCCGACTTGAACAGAGGTATAAGTTTACTGTGTTTCATAAGGTCTGGAAAAGCTCCATCATCAACACATTTATTAAATATATAAGCTAGGTGTGGGCCTATAACAAGTATTATTGAACCAATGACTTTGACACAGGTCTTCAGTATTTTTTAAGTTAAGTAATCTATACGTTTTGACAATATGCTGGGGACATACATCATAAAATTTAAAATCTACATTACTGATGCTAGTGGTGTTTTTTAACAAAGTCTCTGCTTCATATGGAGATGAATTTAGACGCTCTGTTATGAGTAAGGGTGCATTGGTGAAGAATGTTTCAAAAGCTCGAGCTACCTCAGCGTTGGATTTAACAACATCATCACCTATCTTTAAGCAGAAATCATTATCCCTGGGTATAACTTTGCCAGTTTCACGGTTTATGATTTGCCAAACCGTTTTCATTCTATTATTTGAATTTTGTATTTTTCTATTTATGTGTAAAGTTTTTGCAGTTCTACAAACCAACTTGAAAGTTTTGGAATATTTTTTAACATAGTCATGAAATTTTATATCAAAGTTATAGGTTTTTTGTTCATAAAGATCATACAAGATAGCTCTACTTTTACGAATTCCAAATGTTGCCAGTCATTAAATTTAGATTTACCGTTGTTGGCATTGACTTTCTTTAATTTAAAAACTGTATTGAATTCTGTTTGAATAATGTTGAAGAAGTCAGAATAGATTTTGTTCGGGTTCTGTTTATCAAAATCCGGTACTGGCAAACCCATATCTAAGTTTTTCATATACATCTCTAGTCTATGGGATATAATAGACCTATAAAATGATGGATCAGTCTTATTTTCACTAGTAATTTGGAATGAAACTGTTTGACCACTGTGATTTACACATTATTACATTTTTACTTGTGAATGCACAGTCACAAAAAACGTTATCTAAGCAAGTTTGGCTGGTAAGTGTAATTCTAGTCGGCTCTAGAAATACATGACATAAATTAAATGATTTGAACAGAGTTATTAATCGTCGCTTCAGTGTTGTATCTACAAGCAGATCTACATTAAGATCGCCACAAATAATTAACTTTTTTCTGTTATTACAAAGTTTAATGAGGGCTTCCTCCATAATTTTCTTGAATATTTCAAAATTTCCATGGCCTTTTTCATCTCTCGATGGTCTGTAGACACAAACAATAATATGGCTATCTAACTCAACACAAGATACCTCTATTTGTCTTTACACAGTAAGTGTAAGAATATCTTTCCGTTGTGTCACCTTAATATTATTTTTTACTAAGATTAAAGAACCACCGGATTTAAATACAATTGAAAATGTATGGGGTTTGATGGTGCCAAGGTGGGACATGTGGAATGAAAGGACTCCAGAGGCATTGCAAGCGCATTGTATGGAGGTCTGGGAAAATTTAAGAGGGACTGAATTTTGTACTAACATTGTAAGTTCAATGCGGCGGCGATTGCTTGCAGTTATAGATAACGGGAGAGGTCACACGTCGTATTAAATATTAAATGGGTATTTTTGTATTTAGGCACAATTTTGCCACTGCTATCCCATGGGGAAAAGCATGAGGCCATTTTGTGTTGTGTTATATCACAGAATAACTAATTGGTTATATTTTATTAAAGCTTTTTTCAATCATATCAACTGAAAAAGCAATGCTGCTGTCTCATAATAAAATGACAAAGTAATATATTTCTTTTGGTTGGCTAGCTTCAATTATCTTTTCATAACGAAAACGAATACTTAAGCTATAGCTAACCTTACGAAATAGATAGGAATATGACTAAGAAATAATATTATATTTATTTGTAACTGAAAACAATGTTTTAGTATGTTAAACATGAACTACTGTTACAAGTATTTTTTATTCATAAGTGGTAGGATAGACACAACTGTGCCACTGCCACCCCGTATGTTATGTTTTATTATGTGCAAAAAAATAATATTTTTCAATCCTTACTACCAATATTTTAAAATCTTCTTATCATCACGAATACTAAAAGCTAAACTTAATCTTACAAATAAGTTAGAAATGTGTTTTTGATGTTGTTAATACGTGTAACTGTAACATTGTAAAATTATTCATTGTAAAATATGAAATAAACATTATAATCGTATACGTAACGTGTGTATTATATTAATTATTATAGATAAAAATATTATGTCCCCATATAGTATATAGGTAGGTCTGTAACTTTAACTGATAGGATAGCTAATATCTCTCTCTACAAAACAGATAGAAAAACAAAAATCGAAAAATAATATGATATGAGGATCGAACCTAAATCGTAAATGTCTTTGACTCAGCGCGTTTACCGCGAGACCACTGGATTGTCTTGATGACATGACGAAATAAATAATGTTATTCATCTCGAAGCGAAACGGCAACCATAAAATTAAATGTGGAGGTTCACGCCGCAACAGCGACCGAGACAGGAGTGTAGTGTATTCACAGCTGAACCCTAATTGCATATATATATATCCTGTGTTACCTGATTCATGCGGATTACACGACTGTCTACTGGAGGGTTACTCTAACGTCCTATGCCGATTCAGATTTAGCGCCTACACTGAGCTAATCCGCTTTTTCGTACTCCAACGTCATAAATCAGAACCTAATCTGTCTCGTTAGATTTCGAGCGGTTCAGCTGAAATAGTTCATTCATTTCGTACCACAACGTGTCTTTTGACAGCTAGAAATCCTACTCTGTAACGTTCAAATGTGCAAAAAGCGGACCAAATAAAGTTACAAAGCAACAACTTTTTCTGTACACACTTCGATTTATTTATTCATTTTGTACGTGTTATCTGCGGTTTCCGTGTACATACAGTTTGTGTTGGATATTCTTATTTGTAATAGTTAGGCAGATAAAGAAAACAATGTCAGATGAATTGATAATATTAGAGTTTTTGGAAAATGACCTACAAACAACTCAAGACAGGAAAATGTTGATGGCACAAGCCAGACACGAATTAGACCCCTTCCTGCTTGAGGATTCAGACTTTGTGAGGCAGTACCGTCTCACCAAACAACTGGCCCTTGACTTGTGCGAGGAACTCAGGCCGAAGTTCCGAGAACCTACTAGGCCTACGGACTTGTCCGTAGAAACTAAGGTAAGTGGGTAGGAATTTACCTACATAGCATAGCCACTTAGGTATTTATTACAAATTGTGCAATTTTTACTTATTTTATAACATATCTTTTTTATATTAGGTGCTAACAGCATTATCCTTCTATGGCACGGGATCGTACCAAAGACCCATCGGTGGGATAGGTGGACACTTAATGGCTCAGCAAACAGTATCATCAGTGATTGCTTAAGTCACAGCGCAATTAGATTCTATTGAAATGAGGAGGAAATACATAGTATTTCCACAGAGCTTGACAGAGGGATGACATACGAAGAGGGTGCGTAATTTTAATAAATATAATCAAGCCTATTCTGATTACTTACATGAGATTTATTTCCTCCGCTGCGGCTTGCTGCGCTGCAATATGCAAGTCTCAGGAAGCTATGGCCGAGTAGATGTCCATAATTGTTATTCTTACTTACAGCTTTTTCAACAAATTTGGAATTCCGGGGGTACTGGGTTGTATAGATGGCTCACATGTAGCTATTGTACGGCCTAGTCAACATGAAGAACGGTTCTTTTGTAGGAAGCACTATCATTCGCTGAATGTACATTTGGTATGTAACACAATTAATTATGCACATACAGTATTACATACATTTGAAGTAAAAACTTCCCTGGTGCTATGAGATTTACAGTTTTCACATAACTAATAGTGCTTACCTCTGTCAAATAATTTACCTACTTACCTACTGTGTTTTTGCTTTATAGTACAAATAAAATACTTTTATTTCAGATCTGTGATTCTAACATGCAAATAATAAGTGTTGATGCTAGTCATGGTGGCAGCACGCATGATTCATTTATATGGAATAACCATCCTGTAAAGGCATACCTAGAAAATTTAGATGAAAACACCTGGCTGCTTGGTAATATTATATTTACCAATATCTAATAATAACTCAACAATACCAACCCTCTAATAAGGTAAATAAGTTGTATGAAACATTTAAATTTTTAACAATTACTATAACAATAGTAGAGATCAACAAAGGTTGTAACTGCAGATACAATAGGCTCTTAATAGAGTTCTTGTAATGTAAACCAAAAACTTAACATAACATCAAAACTTATAGTAACTAATTTAAACTTATTATTTTCAGGTGACTCTGGGTATCCCCTCCGGAAATATCTGATGACGCCAATATTACATGCTGCACCGGGCACTCCTGAAGAACACTACAAATATGCATGTCAAGATTTTGTATTATTTGTGGGTCACTTTTACACCGCGGCGTGGTTTGCTTATACAGCCAATATAATCATTTTCAATTTTATGATAACAATATGTCCAGCGTTTACTGGTCCAGCATTGTTTACGCAAGGGTGAACACGTTGCTACCGGCCGGCGGCAGCGACAAACTGGTTTCTATAAGGCCTAGCACCTCACAAGATACTCATCATTTCACTACAAATCTAACACAACCTGAATATACCCGCCTTACATTATTATCACAGAATCTTCGCATAAACTTCCTATTCTTATCAAGCATTTCTGTCACAAAAACACATCTACATCTACCTAAAACCCGAGATATATTGTACACATACCAATCTACCACACTTGAACACAAATACACACAGTTATATTATTATTATTTTTTTATAAAAAGAGCTAAGTAATAACCTACTTACAATTTCATTCTGGAATGCGGGGTCTTTAAACACTGGGCACGTTGAACTTATTGTAGCTTTATTACAAAGATCGCCAGATCTTGTCGCCATAAACGAGACATGGTTGCGTGAAGGTGAATTAGGCCGAGCCCCATCTATTCCTGGTTACCGTTTACGCCATATAGCTCGCCCCACTCAAGTTCGCCAAGCACGAAGCGGAGGTTTAGCCTTCTACATTAGAGTTGGTCTTCGGGCTAGGATTTACCCTCACCCTGAATCAGATTCCCAAGTTGAACAGCTCTGGCTATCCCTTAGCGTCAAATCTTCAAAGATTATTGTTGGTACTGCCTATCGCCCGCAATGGATGGGCGTTGATACATTTCTTGATGCGCTGACTGACTCTATAGCAACGTTTTCCAAATTTGATCGTATCATTCTTACTGGGGATTTCAATATAGACATGTTGAATAGAGAAAATATCATGACAAAAAAACTGCAAGAATTTCTAGAGTACGCTCGTCTTACAAACTGTATTACTGAACCCACACATTTTACAGATCACAGCGCCACTTTGATAGACCTTTTCTGTACAAATGCCACCGCTTCAAATGTTTCAATAAATCATATCCCAGACCTCGGCGCTCATGCATTATTGACAGTTAAATTAAAGGTTAAAAGGGATAAATATCCAACATTTAAAACAACTTATAGACCACTTAAGAGCATACCTATGAAATGCTTTGAGCATGATTTAAACGCTGTTGATTGGGATATAATTGCAGAAGGAGCCAATGTTGATTCAATGGTCGCAACCTTAGAGGGATATATTCTCGACTTGTTCGATACACATGCTCCAGAAAAAACTACGACCATCAAAGATCGACATATGCCCTGGTTAACCAATAATGTCAGACTGATGATGCAGCTAAGGGACAAAGTACATGCAACTTATAAGAAATCCAAATCTCAAACTCATAAACAGGAATACAAATCTCTTAAAAACCTCGTAATATCCAGTCTTTTTGCAGAAAAGAGGGCATACTTTGAGCACCACATCAACAATAACACCAAAGACCCAAATCAGTTATGGAAAAAACTTCGTGAAACGTGTATTCCTAACTTCAAAAAACCAAATGAACTTCCTGACAACTTTGCTGATCCCAACGATATTATGTCCCATTTTATGAATATCCCCGGGGAAGATCGTGTAAGAATATCAGATCTCACCTTTTACGAATACCATAGGTTTGGTCCTGGTGTTTTCCGACTTAAACAAGTGAATGAGCATGATGTCAGTAAAATTATTCTTAAACAGAACTCACACGCCTGTGGTATGGACAAAATTACAATGGATATGTTAATTCTCACATTACCACAAACACTTAAAATAATTACTCATATTCTAAACCAATCCTTGATTACCTCTATATTCCCATCATCTTGGAAGGCGTCTATTGTCCGTCCGACCCCAAAAATAAGTAACCCCAAAATAATATCTGATCTACGACCTATAAGTATACTACCGTACCTCTCTAAAATTCTCGAAAAACTTGTGTACTTTCAAGTAATTTCATTTGCGGAAACACACGGCCTCCTTCCAAAGTTTCAATCAGGTTTCAGAAAGAATCGTAGTACAACGACGGCACTTATTGATGTTGTTGACAACGTATTAGCATCCCAAGACTCTGGGAATGCCACGTTTCTCGTCCTACTTGACTACTCTAAAGCATTTGACTCCATCAATGTGGATTTAATTCTTTCCAAGCTAAGCTACTATGGATTTGAAGTAAATACGATTAAGTGGTTTGAAACTTACCTCAAAGACCGCAACCAACAAGTAGTCTTAACAAATAGTGACGGAACTAAAAATCACTCTCAAAAAGTCACCACCTGTAGAGGTGTTCCTCAAGGGTCCATATTGGGTCCTCTGTTATTTATTCTGTACTGCGCTGATATCACAAGCTGCATTCACCATTGCAAATATCATCTATATGCCGATGATTTACAGCTTTATATTAAAGTGAACAAAGAATCGCTTCCTGATGTTATGCGGAGGATAAATGCGGATTTAGAACGTATAAAAACTTGGTCCTCCAAAAATGCGTTGGTCCTAAACCCAAAAAAAACAAAGTTCATGATACTCGGCTCGAGACACCAGGTGAATACTATTGGCGATATGAATCCACAAATTGCTATATCGGGGGTACCAGTGGAGCGAGTGCGTGAAGCGCGGAACCTGGGTCTAATCATGGATGAGGAGCTGCGTTTTGACAAACATGTTCTCGAGCTCGTCAAAAACTGTTTTTACAGGTTAAATATTCTTTACAGAATTCGGAAATTCCTAAAAGAAGAAATACGAGTGGAGCTCTGTGGGGCGTTAGTGTTGTCAAAGCTTAACTACTGCATCACAGTATACGGGCCGCGTTTGTATAAGCGCACTGAGCGATTGGTACAGAGAGTGCAGAACGCCTGCGCTCGCTATTGTTACATCCTCCCACCACGTACTCATATCACGCCCTATCTGAATCGAGCAAATGTTTTAAAAATGAAAGGCAGACAACAATTTCAATTTGCAGCGCTCTTGTTCGGTGTTATAAAGAGAGGGATACCTGAATACCTTCACGAAAAGCTCTCCTGGAAAGTTTCCAATCACCACATGAACCGCAGCTCAACAAATATACTCTCCATTCCCCGGCATCGGACTGCTGCTTTCAGGGGTAGCTTCAGATATCTGGCTAAAAAATGCTGGAATAATATCCCTCCGCCAATTCGTGAAAAAATTACTTTTAACCAGCTATAAAACAGCATACAAAGCCTATTTACTAGCCCTTCAAAAAGCGGATAACTGAAGCTATCTCTGCAGTCTGCATCGGCAGCCTTCGTTTCTGACCCCCAAAACCTCTTGCATTTTTCAAACATGTTTGTACATTATTCATATTTATCATAATTACTGTGCCTATTTATTTATTTATTTATTTATTTATCGTACTTCATACCATTATTTACATGCCACACACAAACTCTATACTCATATACCCTACATTTATATTATGCTATTTATTGTTTATATCTCTTATCTATGCATATTACGTAGTCTAATCAACACCGTACAAAACAAAACACTCAGTCACACCGGTTCCGACAGAATACCAGCGCTTCAGGTCCTCCTGGCCCTGTAGCATAATGCTGAGCCGGAGCCGTTTCACCGTCGCCGTATACAACCAGCACACTACGCTGTTTTCTTAAAAAGCCATTTACATCACATAATATACCCACTTTTGTTGTTGTCCATGTGTATTACTATTTTTGTATATTCCTATTTTGTGCTATGTGTTGTGTATTGTGACGCTTGAATAAACGCATATTCTATTCTATTCTATTCTATTCTAAGACCCGGTGCATAATCGAAAGGACCAAAGGTCTTTTAAAGGCCAGATTTCGCTGCCTCTTGTCCCACCGAGTTCTACACTATAGACCCGAGGTAGCTGCATCATTAGTAAATGCATGTGTTATTCTACATAACATATGCAATAAAAATAATGTGGAGTGCACTACGGAGGAAATTAGGCAACAAGAGTTAGAAATTCCAGACAGTGTTTTTTCTGAAGCAGGGAGTCAGGCCCTCAGTGTAGGTTTGGCCACACGGACATCTCTTGTCAATCGTCTCTGGGAGGCAAGGGAAGCCTGAAACAAACATTAGATGATTAGGATGATTAGTCTAAACTTAGATTAATAATGTGTGTTGTAATTATTTTGTATTTGACATAGTAGATCTAATGTTTTTGTAAACGAACCTGTTTTTTATTTCTCTCAATTCTTCGAGCACTGCTCGCATGACTTCTAAATGTTCCCTGTCGATTTCTTCCCTTCTTTGGGATATTTCAATGAGTTTTACTCGGGCCATTTCTTGCGTGATAACAGGGTCTCTCCTGCGTACTCTCCTTATGAGAGTTACAGCAGAGTTTCTGGCTGGTCTATTTGTGTTTGACCCAGCAGATGTTGATGGCCTAGGTGTGGTTGTGGTTGCTCCAGCACCAGAAATGGTTTCCATCCGAGCATTAGATGTTGAGGCCAGCCCCGCAGACACACATGTGGGAGATAATAATATTGGTGCTGCCAGCCAACTGGTCACAGCAGGCGTCGCCGGCCTAGACGAGCATGTTTCTGCAGTAGATGTTATGGCCAGCCCCGCAGACACACATGTGGGAGATAATAATATTGGTGCTGCCAGCCAACTGGTCACAGCAGGCGTCGCCGGCCTAGACGAGCTTGTGTGCGCAGGTGTCTCCAGCGGTACTGCACCCGCCTCTGTAGAAGGTTCCTGAAATGAAATGGTTTCATCACTAACTTTAGTGGTGCCGAAAAGAAACATCCCTTATGCAAATAAAATATAACTGATATTATAGTGAAATTATGTAACAAATTCATCAACTACTTTGGGAAAGTGGAACTTTACATACCTCATGAAAAGGATCAACTCTGGCTCCAGGCAACCCAGCACCAAAATCCTCTCCCAGGATTTGCATTAATTTTAATTCAATCTCGGTAAGAGGCTTTGTGTCTGCCGGACCACCACCAGTACCAGTATGAGCAGCTCGCACACTTGCAACCCTCGCTTTCATTCGAGACTTGAAATCTGAGCAATACTGAAACAATTAATAGTACTATTACTACATTATTTTACTTGGTTTATTGGCTTCACTTTTGTTTAGTCTATCTTAGTGAAGAAACTAACATCAAAAGTAGAAAGAAACTAAAATTTTACTTGCCTTTGACCGGCCTTTCCAGTCCTTGACTGCGCCATCCCCGTGTGCGTTAAGGATTTGCTCTGCCTCACGCCAGAGCTGTTTACATTTTTCCCTAGCTTGGGCATCTTTATTGTAGCCTGTAGCAAGGCTCTTATTTCGAATTAATATTTCCCACAGGCTTTCCAATTGCCCGTAGGTCACATTGCGACGACGTCACCCTTCACTGAAAAAACAAAGAAATATTTTCTAAAACAACTACCTAAATAGATGATACGGCTTTTAACGTTGCCTTTTGTTCCTAAAATTTCCGTTCCAACTATTATTTAGATAGAATTGGTAACCACTACTATTCTACTAGCTACCCGGGTACTTACGACATATTATTTTCCTTAGATTTGTTTGCTTTTGGCACTTTTAAACACTTTTTCCAGTTTTTCACACAAACTCTTTCAAAAATAAGCGCAGAAGAAAAGTTGAAGAAACTAAAAAACAAGGAACGTTCAGAATACTTGATGTAACTAATTCTTTTCATACTGCTCAAAATTCAAATTATTCACAAAATCACAATATCTTGTGAGAAAACAGCATGAAATTATTTTTTTAGTTTGTTTTATTGTTAAAAAGTAGTATTATAATCGTATATTAATACATAACACTTTTATTTTGCTTTAGATGAAAAGTTATAATATAACTTCTGAACGACATTTTACTTTTGTTCAAGAAATATACCGGTGTGGGACCGCCTTGGTAAATTACGGACCAGAGACAATTTTTTTTTATTCATCATTCACTCACTTGTCGATTAAAAAGCAGACTTGTTTTAAGGCGGTCATGGTACGAAACTTTGCGGATCAACTTAGGTTCCTACTATGAATTGGATCGCATTTGATCCGTTCAGTAAAACCTTGGAGTAACCCTCCTGAACTTGATACGCGTCTTATTAACCACCTATCGCACATCCCTACATTTCTTAAATATAAATCATATACATCTTCATTCCAAACTAACAAAATATTCTCTCTTTTCTTATACAAACGCTATCAATCAAAGTCTCTTTTTTTCATTTTACACTTCATATAGGTACTTTTATTATTTATTTATTTATCGACGTCATAAGGTACTTTTTTTTAACATATTCACTATCTGGCTCCGGGTCTACCTGCCTGAGCCTGCTCCTACTCGAGAGCTTATAAGGTTATCGATATCCTACGTTCTCACAAAGGAAGCTCGTTCACGTCATGATCGAAGCGAAGGATTCGTGCCTTGTTCCTTGTACCTTTGAGACTTTGATGAAAATACAATGACATATCGGTCTCGCCAATAGTCACGTACCACACTAAAAACATAACTTAAACTCAATCCATACGAATCTTTCGAGTTTTAAGATATTCTGTAAAGATTGGATGATCAGTCCAACTTTTCTCGAAAACTTAACAAACGAAGTGATCCCAACTAACTTCTCTGTGGCCTAGAGTAACATATCCTGCACATTCCACACCTTCTCTCAAATTCATACTTTTTATTCCTAACGACAATAAAACCCAATATTCCCAAATCCAAACAAAAATCATCTTTCCTATGTAATACTATCATAAAACTCAAAATTTCAAATATAAAATATACCTTCATAACAACGATTAACTTTTAATTTTATTCCATTTCCATACTTTTCAACTCTCAATATAAAACAAGAAGAAGTGACCATATCCGCTGGTCAGATTATAATTCTATTAATAGACTTGATTGCAATCTGTAAAATAAAATAAAAGTAAATGCAATCTCGAAACAAACTTTTGTATTAAACAAACGTAAGTGGTTCCGTCGTTAGTAATGTATTTTAAATCTGAGGTTAAACTACTTTAGCTGTAAATTATTCTGAAAACTAATGAAACATAAGAATCCAAACACAAAAAAAAATAACTCAAGTTATCTTCTCTCTAAGATGTACATAATTAGCGTACTAAATATTTATTACACATACTTAACTGATTTTCATACATACTCATACTATTGAAATTAATTTCATACTGTAACTCAAAAATGGTTCCAAACTTTATCTCTTTGCGGTACCCTATACTTGCTATTGTTACGAGCGTGGGGTTCGTATTTGATAGAAAAGCACGAATTAATCCACTAAATAAAACACTCACTTTATTACCCAAATTAGGCACTTACAATTCACACGAACTGTACATAAAATGCACTAAAACACACACACACTATTTCACTAATTATGCACTCACTATTCACACGAAGAGTCTTTATTTCCGATTATCCTTGTACTAGCACTCGATCGCAGTTAAAATGTAACTAAATTCGCGCCGGCCGTCGATGCCTTTTATATCCCGCGGAGCCGCTCTGGACACATTGTCCACACATATCGCGAATATTCTAGTAAGGACCAGCGTGCGGGCCGAGAACATTCGAGACCATATATGTCTCTCTCTAATGGTGCACTCTCTCTGTCACTCCCTTCTCGAATGTTCCGAGTATAGCTATCTCTTTCTAGTAGTGCTATCTCTGTCACACACTTCTCGAATGTTTCGAGTATAGCTATCTCTTTCTAGTAGTGCTATCTCTGTCACTCCTACCGGATATTTCGCCATATAACGATTTGTGCTTCAGAGGCCCATAAAGGGTCCTGAAAACGCCTGAAAACGGGTTTTCAGGTTATGGCGTCATCTGATAGAGGGTGCCCTGAAACGGACTGAAAACATGTTTCAGGCACCTGAAAACGACGGCAACTTGGGTGAAATTTCGATCTTTAGATATGTGATAGAGTAACTTCTGAAACGGCCTTAAATGACTTTTCAGCCTGCTGAAAACGCCTCTAAAGCACTGAAATTGACGTTCAAAGTTTTTGACTTAACCTACCGGCGTAACACTACCCCCTCCTAAGACATGCTCGTCCCGAGCATCATTATTTCCGTGGTATCTGGCCAGCCGGTCAACATGAACAATCTTGCTCGGACTACGAGGATTCCGCTGGATTCGATACGTGACGTCGTTTATTTTGGTGACTACCTTGTAAGGCCCTTCCCAATTCGGAGATAGTTTCGGGGACTTTCCTACTCGTCGCATAGGGTTATGTAGCCACACCAACGAACCTTCCTCAAAACCCACTTGATAAGACTTCCGGTCATATCGGGTTTTCATCTTTATGCTAGCGTGGAGCCCGTGTTCACGTACCAGGCTGTGAACATCATCAATCCGATCCCGCAAATCATTTGCATATTCCGTGATGGTCCTCGGTGTATCGGGCGGACGTCCAGTCAGGAGATCTGCAGGCAGACGGAGTTCTCTTCCAAAATTCGCATACGATGGAGTAGCCGCCGTACTTTCGTGAGTTGCCGACCTATAAGACAACAGGAAGAGGGGGATATGCCGATCCCAATCTTTTTGATGGCTCTCAACGACCTTGGCTAGATGTCTCTCCAGTGTCTGGTTAAATCTCTCAACCATTCCATCTGACTGTGGATGATACGCCGTAGTCCTCGTCTTATGAATTCCCATTATGCGACAAGTCTCCTGAAAGACCGCAGACTCGAAGTTTCTTCCTTGATCACTGTGGATTTCGAGTGGTACCCCAAACCGGCAGAATACTTCGTTCACTAACTTTTCAGCTATGGTTACCGCTTCTTGATTAGGAATGGCAAATACTTCAGGCCACTTCGTGAAGTAATCCATCACGACAAGAATGTACTTGTTTCCGGAGTCCGATGCTGGGAATGGTCCTGCGACATCTAACGCAACCCTTTCCCAAGGGGCTCCCACGTTGTACAACTTGAGTGTTCCTCGGCTACGGGTATGCGGTCCCTTCACTGATGCACAGTTAGTGCATCGTTTACACCAATTTTCAACGTCTTCTCGGCAGTGAATCCAATAAAAGCGTTGCCGAATTTTCATAAGGGTTCTTTTTACTCCAAGGTGTCCACCGGATGTTCCATCGTGAAAGCTTTTCAAAACATCTTTCACCCTTTTCTTTGGGACAACGACTTGCAGGTGAGCATCCTTCCCATTTGTTGATTCCCATTTTCTACATAGAACGCCATTATGCATAACCAAGCTATCCCATTGTGCCCAGTAGCTTTTTGTTACCGCACTCATAGGAGCTACATCACACCATCTTGGTTTAGGTGCGCCAGCATTAATCCAATCAAAAATGGGTCTCACGTCAGGGTCCTCTTGTTGCGCTTGCTGCATGATTTCATCACTCCACTCGTCGCTAACCGTATCAGTTCTTATCATTCGAACACATTCCTTGCCTTCTTGTCTTGAGCAATGTTTACAGTCGTCCGCACAAGGTCTACGTGATAGGGCGTCAGCATTTCCATGTGATTTCCCACTACGGTGTTCGATGATGAAATCATACTCCTGCAGTTGTTCAATCCATCTCGCCACTTGTCCCTCGGGGTTTTTAAATTCTAGCAACCACTTTAAAGCAGCATGGTCAGTTCTGATACGAAACTTTTTGCCCAGCAGGTATTTGCTGAAATGCTGTAACGTCTTGACAACTGCTAGCAATTCCCTCCGAGTTACACAGTAATTCCTCTCTGGTTTTGACAATGACTTACTGAAATATGCAATCACAACTTCGTTATCTCCTTTCTTTTGCGACAAGACACCTCCAATTCCAGTATTACTAGCATCTGTATCCACAATGAAATCTTCATCCGGGTCTGGATACCCCAATATTGGCGTTTCACAAAGTCTTCCTTTAAGCTCGTTGAAACTTGACTCACATTGTTCGTTCCAGTCAAATGATCGCTTTTCTTCCGTTAATTGATGCAAAGGCTTTGCTATATCCGAGAAGTTCTTCACAAAACGTCTGTAGTATGAATAAAGCCCCAAAAAGGCACGTACTGCAGTCTTGTCTTTTGGCGTCGGCCAATCCTTCACGGCGCTAATCTTCTCAGGATCTGTCTGGATGCCGTCCTTCGAAATCACGTGTCCCAAGTAATTCACTTTACGTTTGAAAAACGAGCATTTCTTCGGACTGAGTTTCAGATTTGCCCCTCGTAGTTTGCCTAGCACCTGCTCCAATTTATTCAAGTGGTCGTTGAAGTCTCTACCAACGATAATGATGTCATCCAAATAGACCAAGCAAGTTTCTCCTAGAAGTCCAGCTAATATTTGTTCCATTAATCTCTCAAATGTAGCTGGTGCATTACACAGTCCAAATGGCATAACATTGAACTGCCAGAGTCCCTTGCCGGTAGAGAAGGCCGTTTTCTCCTTTTCCTTGTCCTTGATTTCGACTTGCCAATAGCCACTTTTCAGATCCAACGTTGAAAACCATTTCATTCCGTTCAATGTGTCTAAAGTGTCGTCGATTCGTGGAAGTGGATAACTGTCCTTCTTGGTTACATCATTAAGTCGACGGTAGTCAATACAGAATCTCATGGTGCCGTCCTTCTTCTTAACCAAAACTACGGGAGAACACCACGGGCTTGTTGAAGGTTCAATAACGCCGCTTCTTTGCATTTCCTCGATCATGCCCTCAACCTCCTTCTCCCGAGCTACTGGAACTCTCCGAGGGCGCTGTCGGATAGGCATAGTTTCCCCAGTGTCGATCTCATGCTGAACCACTCCAGTTCTTCCAATGTCATCATCATGCGAAGAAAAGACGTTGCGATATCGTAGCAGTAAGCTACGCGCCTTAAGGAATTCCTCCTCGGTAAGGTGCTCCCTGGAGTCATTTAGTAATTTTTCAACATCCATTGAAGGCTTAACATGCCCAGGTTTCACGTTTACCTCAGATTCCCGGCAGCCTCTTATCCAAGAAATTTTTTGGCATGATCCGACCAGCGTTCCTTTATTGAGGACGCATTCCGTGTCGCTTGGATTAAGGATCCTTACAAATGCTGTAGATGCCGTGGTTACCATTGTACGGGCTGTTATCCACGGTTTATCAGCATCCAACCTCTCTACCACCACACAGCGGTGAGATTGCGGCCTTGTGGAGTTCGGCAATTTCACTGGAACTAAAACCTGTGACCTTGGTTGAAGAATGGTTCTCCTGGTACAGTAAACATTTCCATTTACTCCACCTTGTATAGGAATCTCATCAACTCCAAACTTTAGAACTCCAACCTTCAAGTCGATTTTACAGTCATGTCTCCTCATAAAATCCAATCCAATAATGCAGTCGTCGACGATGTTAGCAACGATCATTTTATGCCAGTATTCTTTTTCACCTATTTTCACAGCTAACTCTCGTTCTCCTTGGACGGAAATGTACTGGCCGGTAGCAGTTTGCAGCTGGAGATGCCTAGGTCGGACTAGATGATATCTGGTCAGGTGTCTCAGTAGCCGAGAGCTGATCACAGTCCGAGAAGCTCCGGTGTCTATGGTAAGGAGACATGGTATTCCACAGATTTCTCCATTGACAACCAGACTATTCCCGTGGTTTGCCTGTGAGATCATAATTGGGACATTTCGACCGCCAGCCAGCACTCGTCCCATAGTCCTGGCTTTTATTCGTTTCCCTGTTGGGGCTCTGACTCCACAGAGCCTATTTTCCCCGCCATTGGAGCGGGGTCTCTGTCCCTCCTAGTCCTTTTTGGACAGCCTGACTGCAGGTGACCACGTTCTCCACAATGGTAGCAACGTGGCCCAAATTCGCGGCGGAAATCTACTGGCTTCGTAGTCGACACTTCTCGCACCCTGAAAGGCCTGGATGAATCCTGTCGTACAGCTTCCACCTCGAGAGCGTGGGCTACTGCATCCTTTAGGCTGCCATGATGTCCCAATCGCACGGCTGCCCTCACTTCCAGATCCCGGATCCCATCGATGAAGACCTGCACCAGCATACTGTCCACAAAGGATGCTGACGTACGTTGATAGGCCTTCCTAACCAACTTCTCGATTTCCAGGGCCCACTGTTGTAAGGACTCGTTACGTCCTTGTGTCCTGTCCTTTAACTGAGCTCGGTACACGTGTTCCAGGTGACTGTCACCGTATCGTGCCTTCAAGGCTTCTAGAAGGCGGTCGTAAGACCGGTCGTTTCCCAGAGCCTCTAGTATGGTAAGAGCCTCGTCGCGCAGCGCCAACGTCAGTGCTGTCCTGGCTTGCTCCTTACTCCAACCATTAGCCTGGGAAACAGACTCGAACTGCAGCTTATAGGCAGTCCACGATGAGCTACCGTCAAAGGGGGGCACTTTGAACCTGCCGCCTCCGGACACCGATGCGTCGGGTACATAGGTACTTGGACCATTAGCCACTTTGATCTTAAGTTTTTGGAGACGGCTCTCAAAGGTCTCAATTTTTTTATCGACATCATGGACTCGACTCTCCAGTTTTTCATCCATATCGGCCAGTTTTTCCTGGACCTCGAACAACTCTCTCTTCCATTCGGTCGTGGACTCATGTACCTCACGAAGCATTCGTGCCTGTTCCTCCTGTTTCCTGGCCCGTTCCTCCTGTTTTCGCGACTGTTCCTTTAGCTCTCTCGCTTGTTCCTTTAGGAGGACGAATATAACGTTGAGGTCTACTCCTTGTGCAGCTGGAGCAGGTGATTCCGACGTACCAGGCGTCGAGTCTCCAGACCCAGACGTTTGGCTTCGCGTCGTCACTCCTTTTGGCTCGGTTTCTCGTGGCATTAACGGCATTTTCTATCCCACTTCTGACACCAAATGTTACGAGCGTGGGGTTCGTATTTGATAGAAAAGCACGAATTAATCCACTAAATAAAACACTCACTTTATTACCCAAATTAGGCACTTACAATTCACACGAACTGTACATAAAATGCACTAAAACACACACACACTATTTCACTAATTATGCACTCACTATTCAAACGAAGAGTCTTTCTTTCCGATTATCCTTGTACTAGCACTCGATCGCAGTTAAAATGTAACTAAATTCGCGCCGGCCGTCGACGCCTTTTATATCTCGCGGAGCCGCTCTGGACACATTGTCCACACATATCGCGAATATTCTAGTAAGGACCAGCGTGCGGGCCGAGAACATTCGAGACCATATATGTCTCTCTCTAATGGTGCACTCTCTCTGTCACTCCCTTCTCGAATGTTCCGAGTATAGCTATCTCTTTCTAGTAGTGCTAACTCTGTCACACACTTCTCGAATGTTCCGAGTATAGCTATCTCTTTCTAGTAGTGCTATCTCTGTCACTTATACCGGATATTTCGCCATATAACGATTTGTGCTTCAGAGGCCTATAAGGGGTCCTGAAAACGCCTGAAAACGGGTTTTCAGGTTATGGCGTCATCTGATAGAGGGTGCCCTGAAACGGACTGAAAACATGTTTCAGGCGCCTGAAAACGACGGCAACTTGGGTGAAATTTCGATCTTTAGATATGTGATAGAGTAACTTCTGAAACGGCCTGAAATGACTTTTCAGCCTGCTGAAAACGCCTCTAAAGCACTGAAATTGACGTTCAAAGTTTTTGACCTAACCTACCGGCGTAACACTATCAATCATTCATCAGTTTCATCACCTTTTACGTATCTCCCATATTAGTCAACTGAAACTAAAATCTTTCGCTCCATACAAGTCGAGCTGTAGTAACATGAACTTATAATAACAATTATTTTAAGTCTGTAATCGAAACAAGTGTTCAGTTCTACTTAATTTTGATTCTTCTGCAGTGTTGCATGTCCATATTTGGACAGCCTGCGATAACTGTATTGAATTACTTGGAATAACCGTGATTGTTACCAAGTCATGAATCATTTATGTACTTGATTGTACATTTGGAGTAAATTTGAATTATGAGGCAATAATTTAATAAAATACGAAACTTTTATCTTCTTACTTCACACATTAAACAACATTCTTCCCATATTTCTCAAAATCGTCTCCTCCAAAAAAAAACTACTGTTAGGATACACCACCTTACCCAGGGACGAGGGAGGCCCGGTCCCTATATAAGCAGCGCACGAACTAGCGTGACTCACTTTTTCTGAGACTTCGTTGCGAGCGGAAGCGCTGCCGGGCAGCTGATCGGTGTGAACTGCTACAAATATTCGGTACCTCTGTATCTCTTATTACTTTTGTTGTTGATTTAACTGTGGTAAATGATTCGGTTCTTTTGTTAAATTATTTGTTAATTTGAAAACTGAAATTAGCTTTTAGGTTATAAATGGTTTTTTTATAATTGATATTTCACTTCTTTTCCTATACTACTATCAAAATCCCCATCCAAAATAACTCGTGTCAAACTAATTCAATTTACTTTACGGTCGTCATAAATATCTCCATTCCCAAAAAAATAACAGTTATCAAACATTTATTCATACTTTTCTTGCTAACTGTACTGTACGACCTACTAACTTTTCATTGTATGTAATATTCTTTACTTTATGCAATCATCCTCGGAAAAAAATTGGTACATATATCTATTGATATTGTTTTGAATCGTCAACCCTATGTCAAAAATACAAAAAATCAGCCTAGCGTGATTTTAAATCGACAATTAATAAAAAATACTTACATATTACACCTATAAAGAAACCCATTGTCCAAAAACCACATCTTATATCGAATCACCACGACGTCGCCGATCGCCGCAGCTCGCTCGGAGTCAGCTCACCTTGGGACCCGTACCATCTCCCGGCTGCTCCTCACTTGACCCGTACGGTTACGGCCGGCGCCCTGCTTTCCATATCACTTAGGCTTGAAATTCGCCCGGCACCCGGCAGCAAAAATCTTCTGTACTTATATTTATTTTTCTCTCTTCTTTAACTTTACTCTTTCTTCTTTAATTAATTTCTGTCTTCTATATTGTCATCTTCTTTATTCTCCATCTTCCTCTTCTGGCTGCTATCTGGTCTTAAGGGTGGTCGCGTCGTGATATCTTGTAGTCTTCAGGTTCTTATTCTTAAAATTTTCTTCATACTTTTAAATTTTCCACGATATTTAAGTATTTCCATTTATTTGCCATTTGGCACAGCACTACCTCGCGAGAGGTAGGCTGGCCTGGCAAGGTCGCCATGTAGGGATGTGCGATAGGTGGTTAATAAGACGCGTATCAAGGTCAGTAGACAGTCGTGTAATCCGCATGAATCAGGTAACACAGGATATATATATATGCAATTAGGGTTCAGCTGTGCATACACTGCAGGAGACCGCGACCAGTTATCACTAGATGTCGCTGACAGCACATTCATTCACATACAAGAAGTGTGTTTGTTGATCCTTAAGCCTGTTACCGTAAGGTTGATATTTATCTGTATCAATATGTCAATGTGTGTGTGCGATTTGCCTGCACGCCGTATTAGTCTTTAAGCTATGACTGCACTTTTACAGTTGACCGTACACACTAGAGCAGAACGCGTTGAAAGTGATAATATGACAAAAATGAGAGCCATGTTTGAAACCTTAGTCACCAACTGTCAGACACATTACCAGATTGCGGAAAATGGTACAATTGATAAAATGTTAGACTCATTTAGAGGACGTTGAAAGTTCCGGGTATACATGGCAAACAAACCCGCAAAACATGGTATTAAAATGTATGCTCTTGTTAATTCTAAATCATTTTATACCAGCATCTTGGAAGTGTATGCCGGTAAACAACCAGAGGGACAGTTCAACGTCGATAACAGTGCAAGCGCTTTGGTAAAAAGATTATCCAAAAATATTTTGAACACAGGCAGAAATATAACGATGGCTAATTACTTTACGTCTATTCCGCTCGCTGATGACCTGATTCGTAACCACCGTACAACTATAGTGGGCACTGTCCGAAAAAACAAAAAATAAATCCCACCTTGCTTTCTAAGTACCAAAGACAGAGACCAGCCAAGTACAATGTTCGGATTTGGTGAAAAGAAGGTTCTATTATCCCATGTACCGAATAAAAAGCAAAAGTGGTTCTATTATTGTCAACTTTACACGATGACAACACGATCGACGGATCTACAGGTGCTGCTCAAAAACCAGAAATCATAACATATTATAATGGGACTAAAGGAGGAGTTGACGTCGTTGATCAAATGAAGGAAGAATATTCCGTGGGTAGAATGACTCGCAGATGGCCAATGAGATTGTTTTTCTCAATCCTAAACATTGCTGGCATAAATATTCAGATAATATACAAAGAAAATACTCAGCGGTTTTTATTTCGACGAACATTTCTGAAAGAGATTGCCCTGGCCATGACTAGACCACATATCATTAGAAGGTCCGACATAAACACATTGCAGAAACCACTGAGGAACCAAATCACCCGAATTGTGCCATCGGAGCATCAAAATATACCCTTAGGTAGGGAAGGTATATGCGCAGTATGTCCATCCAAGAAAAATAGAAGGACAAAAAAGGGTGCAATAGATGTGCAAAGTTACTGTGCAACGAACATTGCATGTATTTGTGTCATGATTGTTTTGCCGTAGTACATGCTGTAGATGACGAAAAATAGTAATTTAGCTGTTAAGTTTAATTTTTGTGTTTTTAATATAAATAATTGTAAAGGTGTTGCAAAAAACCTAAAAAAGTTCCTAAGATTTTCCAAAGCATTGTTTCATTTATTTTAACTGTAAAACTTTAATGAATGTTTATTATTCTGATGAACTATGTTTTACTCTATCCTTTCAATATAAATGTAAAGTCATAGAACTATTATTTTCAAAAAAAAAACGCATTTAATTATGGGCGGCAAAATGCTCACTACGCGATCACTCGCGTTACTTGCGACTACTCTAGGGTTAATAATAGACTTAACAATTACCTAGAAATGCATAATAATATCTCCCCAACAATTTGGCTTTCGTAAAAATATCTCCACCGTTGATGCAGTTCTAAAGCTAACAGATGATATTGTAAAAAACATAAACAACAACAAGAAAACTCTCGCGGTGTTCCTTGATTTAGCAAAAGCGTTTGACACCGTACCGATCCCAATTATTCTAACCAAACTATATTCTATCGGTGTCAGAGGCACTCAGCACAACTTATTCGAATCATACCTTACGGGCTGATCACAAATGGTCAAAGTACGACACGAGTGACGAATCGCAAATATCATACGGTGTACCGCAAGGTAGTATATTAGGGCCCACACTCTTCCTCATATTTATTAATGACATGTGCAACATATCACTTAAAAATGGCACTATTATTACAAACGCCGATGATACAGTTCTCTTCTTTAATGGTTTTAGCTGAGCCGATCTCCAAAAGACAACTCAATCAGGATTTAATGTTGTCGCAAACTGGCTTTCCACACACTTTCTAACTTTGAACACTTCTAAAACTAAATTTATACCCTTCTCTCCCACATCCGCCAATCAACCAAAATTACCAATTTTTATCCAAGCTCACTCCTGCCGCGATCCTCTACTATGCCAATGCCCCTCCATAGACCGTACAGACATAATTAAATACTTAGGAATCACGTTAGATAAACACCTTAACTTTAAAACCCACATTGATCTGCTTACATCTAGACTTAGGAAATTAATGTACATATTTAAATCTATCCGCCACACTGCCCCCTCCCCCCCCCCAAATGTAATGAAAACAATGTATCTTGCTCTAGCCCAATCTATAATTACATATTGTATACCGTGTTGGGGAGGTGCAACAAAAACACATCTCAAACCACTGGAAGTGGCCCAACGCGGAATACTGAAGGTGGCCACCAAACGTCCTATCCGCTACCCTACTACTTAATTATACATGACTGCGACGTCCTAACTGTCCAACAGCTCTTTATTTACAACACCGTGATTCATCAGCACATTAATACACCTTTCTATGAAACGTCCAAACGTCGCAGACTTAATTTGTAATACTCCCTTGCCAAAGCTTAGTTTTACAAAAACGCATCAGTTATATCTTGGCCCAAAACTATATAATAAGATAAATAACATACATTTTGTATTTAACAAACCCACATATCAATGTAAAAAGAATGTGTCTACACTACTAAAATCCTTAACTTATGATGAAACAGAAAATTTTATAGTGTAATACAATTAGTTACGAACTTATCCACTCACACTTACACACACCCTCACACACACGCATCCTCTAACTGAGGCGTGTAGCATGTTAGGTATTAAAATTTTATTTTGTGTCCTTCCCTCTGGGGGAACATATTATTGTTTAGAAAATTGTTTAACTAAACATTGTATGTTTTAATTCCTTTCCTAAAATGCCTTGGTTTGCCGGAAGAAATCTCTTTTTAGAGATAAGCTCGCCTCTGTATATTTGTTTTTCACAAATGTAACTCTTTATATATCTTTGTGCAATAAAGAATTATGAAATGTAGCCCATTCATATCTAGCCAAATCAATTCATACCTACATACTTCACAATTCAGAAACTAACCAGCCAGTAGCCAATTTACATGTCAAGTTATAAATTTGGATGGTATAAAATGACATTTCATGTATGTTTCATATTTATGCTTCGAAACGCACCGGTTTTTTGTTGCGCGGATCGACCGCGAGTGATCGGTACATCACTAGCTAGCTGTCACTTGCATAGGAAAAAAACCGGTCAAGTGCAAGTCTAAATCGCGCCCGAAGGGTTCCGTACCACCGTTCAATGGAAGCGATGGTGTGGAGTGAATAGTTTGGATTTTACACAGCAAAATATTGTTTACAAAGTTATTGGTGCGGTTACTTTCACACTCCATGTACGTAACCAGGTGCATCCATAAGTTTGTATGTGGTATTGAAAGAATTGTTGTATGGGAGCCCCCTTAAATATTTCTTTTATCCTGTTTTTTAGTATTTGTTGTTATAGCGGCAACATAAATACATCATCTGTGAAAATTTCAACTGTCTAACTATCACGGTTCGTGAGATACAGCCTGGTGACAGACGGACGGACGAACAGCGGAGTCTTAGTAATAAGGTCCCGTTTGGAACCCTTCGGGTACGGAACCCTAAAAATGACCAGCTAGCTGTCTTTTTGCACATGGTAATGGTCGGCGTCAAGCATCGGGCTTGGCTGAATGTTATTTGTAATAATCTCGGAATAATCGTCGGGAAATAAGTAGATTTCCCGTCATCGTAGTGAGTGCTTCATGCTGTGAAAGATTAAAGTGGTTCGGTCACCAAAACGTCGCGTTCGGATAGCGACGCTTGTAGTCGGCAGCATCACGACGGCATCAGCAGCGGGCCACGACGCGAGTAAGATTCGACTCCCAACACCCCCCACCCTTGTGTTCCTCATCCCGTACTCCTGCCTCGAATTGAGCTTTCGAATGCCGGTCCACGGCGTCAAGGTCAGGAGCTGTATTTTTGAAAAAATGAAAGTGAATCTTGAATTCGCGCTCGAAAGTAAAACGTGTGCTAATTTATTTTCTACTGGGTCCTCTTTCTATGCATTTTTGGAGCATTCGAAAGCAGTGTTACCATTATATTCAAAACCTTTAAGAAATTTCATTTCACGCAAAAAAATAAAAAACCGGTGAGAAATAACGCATTGATTTAAAAACCGGTAATGGATTAGGGGGAACGGAACGTTAATTAAAAAGTTATAATGTCATTGTGTCGAGGTGTTTGATATCGCGGAAAGGAAAACAATCAACATCCAACATCATAACAAAAAAGCGACGAAACAAACAAACCATGGAAGTGGAAGATCTTACTCCGAATAGGAAGAAATCATCGGGGCATTTAAGTAAGACGCAGAAGATAAAACTTCTGGATTTGATGCGGGATCGTCCTCACCTGCGCAGCGGCAGGTTTACAAATAACTTCACACAAAAGGATGGCAGAAGAGAACGGGAGCTGATAAGTTCCATTCTCAATGCAATTCCAGGCTCCCAAAAAGACTGGCGCCTTTGGCGAAAGGTAAGGAAAATAAACCTATTTGATAGGTAGCTAAGTATTGATGAATCACATACCTACCATTGGGGTAGTGTGGTTCTCAAGTAGATGACTTCTGAACATAAAAGGGTCGCTGATGACATTCTTCGTTACTTTCGTCTCACGACCTCGATTTCTCTTACCTTCTCTGTGTATTGTCCAGTACCTAGACCACTCACCCCCACAATGTTTTAATTTTTTATTTCAGACTTGGCAAGACCTTCAGTCAAAGGCAAAGACAAAAAAAGCCAGTTTTAATAAATCAATACAGAAAACTGGTGGGGGTCCAGCACCAGACCCCATTGATGATTTTGATGAGGGAGTAGCAGCTCTCATCAACAAAAACAGTGTTGATGGACATGATGGGGTGGCAGAGTCCATAGTGGAGTTTTTTATTGAAGATGTTAAAGGTAAAGCGGGGTTTTCACGATAAAAGTACGCTCGGACCGAGTGCGCTCGGACAAACTCATACGAGCTAGCTCGTATAAGAGTCCACTCGGATTGCGGTTATCACACGGTTTTGGTTTTTAGATCAAAGTAGTATGAATCATGCGTCCTATTGCGGAATTTCGGACATCTTTGATTTTGTATTAATTTAGCTTAAGTTTCCACAACACTTCCTCAGCTTCATAAAGTTCCACAAAGCGTACAGTATCAGCCAGTATCACGTAAATCACGTTCTGTCCACTTTTTCTTTAGCTACGTTTTATTTTTCTTAGATGGCGCCATTTTGTTTTTATAAAATCATCCGAGTCAGCTCGTACGAATAGAGTCGCGTCCAAGACTCTGATCGGATGTCGATATCCGAGTGCACTCGGATGATGGGTTTACTCGGTCCGAGTAGTCATCCGAGCGCACTCGGTCCGAGCATACTCTTATAGTGAAAACCCCGCTTAAGTCATTAAAGTGTTGCAAAGTTTTTATTTGAATTCTCTAAATATCATAATATTTGTTTTTTAGAAGTACCGGCTGATGTATGTGTGCCACTACCTCTTGAAATACCTGCAGATGCTGATGTACTGCCACCACCTCTTGCAATACCTGCGGATGATGAAATACTACCACCATCGCTTGATTTTTTGGAACAAGATCAAAGAGCTCAGGATGAACATGAACAAGACAAAGAAAATGGTATGTTTTGTTGATTGTGACAGTTAAACACCTCAATTTGGGGTGGCACCTGAACTAAGTAATCTATTCATATTATGGTTCCGATCTTAAAAAGGAACCCTTATAGGATCACTTCGTTGTCCGTTTGTCCGTCTGTAAAAACCTTATTTTTTAGGAATATAATTCATGTTACAGGAAAGAAAACTGGAAAGAAAACTGGTGCTACAAAAAAGAAAATTAATATGAAGACATTGCTAAAAGAGAAAATTCAATTAAAAAGAAAACTAGTGGATAGTACCATACAATTCCAAACACAATGTATAAGACTGGAAGAGGATCGAAACAAAATCTTAAAAGAATTATTAAGTAAATTTAATGAAGGAAGCAATAAATAATCTCTTTATTATATTTACTAATTAATTCTTTTAAGATTGTTCCGATCCTCTTGCAGTATACATATTGGGTTTGGAATTGTATGGTACGTTCCACTTCAACTAGTTTTCTTTTTAATTCAACTTCACTCTATGTCTTGAGTTGTACTCCGATACTCTAGCAATATGTTTGCTAAGAAAAACGATACATCGCTATCGAAAATATGAGTACAGTGGTACACTGTGGTAGTCAAGATCAACACTATCTATTGCCAATGTAACGCAGACAGACTATAGTTGTTAATTTTGTTATTAATATCTGTTGATTTCCTTTATTGTTAACTTAAACCCAACGAAACGGTCAGCTAGTCAATCATCTGTTAAGTTTGTGAAAATAAATACAGTTAATTTTATTATTAATATCTGTTGATTTCCTTTATTGTTAACTTAACCTCTATGTGGCCCAAGACGTGAATGTACTTGAATGTACACGGAGGTTAAACCCAATGAACGGTCAGCTAGTCAATCATCTGTTAACTTTGTGAAAAAAAATAAACATTTTAATTTGCCATTTAATGGTTTTATTTACATCTAAGCCTATTACTGGAATAAATCTCTTATTAGAGATCAGCTCGCCTTTGTACATGTTTTTCCTAATATAACACAATAAAGAAATTACGAAATATCAATAAATTATTAAATAATAATAAAAAATTAAAAATAGTTTTGAATAATTCTGTTTCTTGTTTGTTCCGCAGCAATCAATTCTCTATTTCGCCTTTGTCCACTACTTGTCGTGGGGTCTGTAGGTTGTACATTGGAGCCAAAATCGGCATGTTCATTGGAAATGATGTCATCCTCATCTTCATCTCCCTCCATGACGACATTATTTTCCATACACATGTTGTGTAAGACACAGCAGCTATTAATAATTTTTATTGCCTTTTCTGGCAGGTAGTGTAGTACCCGATGTTTTAGAAGGCAGCGGAACCTGGTTTTTAAAACACCGTTGCACCGTTCAATGGTTGCCCTGGCTGTTTTGAACGCTGCATTGTATCTTTCTTGCTGTCTGGTTTCAGGTTCCGGGATGGGCGTGTGTAACCATGGGCGAAAGGCATAACCACTGTCACCTTGAAACAATATAAATTATATTTAAAAACTAGAGAGGCTGAGAGGGAGGAGAGAATGAGATGATAATACTGAATATCATAGAGCTATTTTTACCTATTAAATAATATCTTCCATTTCCATGAATATTCTGCATCATGGGGAGCACCGCACTATGGTTCCAAATGAAAGAATCATGTGTTGCACCTGGGTACAACGCATTGACATTCAAAATTTTCATGTCTGCATCACAAACCTGAAACAATCAATAATCTAGATACAACAAATGAAGAATGACAGGTCTACAGGGTGTAACAGAAATGTGTTGTCATATTTTAGGAGGTTGTTAGGGACATCATTCTGAGCAACTTTCACTATGAAACCGATTTGATCAGAGCAACTTTATTTTTCATTGCTCCTTACATTTTGGTCCGGGCGGTTAGCTGATTTGACTACACCGTTCTGTTACACCCTCTATATAGATTAGTTTTATGTGTAAGTTTTTGTACTGATACTAGAGCTGTCATCATGATTCAGGATACTTGTGTACCTACCAGTTGTGTATTTATTGAGTGGTATCGTTTTCTGTTCACATAGCTCCGCTCATCATAAGTTTCCACAGGTGGAGGATGTATGGCTACATGTGTGCAGTCGATGCATCCTATAACACCCGGAAGGCCATACAATTGGTAGAACCTAGAATAAAAATATTTACAGCATGTTACACGGTTGTAGCATTGGATTGCATTGACCTAGACTAGAAGGTTAATTGTCTCAAAGATCTAAGGGACCACAGACAGACCTAACCAATTGATACCCATTTATACACCCATTCAAAATGCAATTTCAATTACTTATATAATTGGTTACTCACTTTCTTGTTTTGGTATCCATCTCTTGGTAAGTGGATGGATACTTCACCCACTTTTGGAAGATTATCGGATTGTTGATCGCTGCTACCACATCTGACAAACTCCTTGAGACTGTTGACTGTGTCACACATGCATTTTTGTGGTTTGC
This sequence comes from Argyresthia goedartella, assembly GCA_949825045.1. Classification (NCBI taxonomy): domain Eukaryota; kingdom Metazoa; phylum Arthropoda; class Insecta; order Lepidoptera; family Argyresthiidae; genus Argyresthia; species Argyresthia goedartella. Next base: position 10,177,371 of record OX463811.1, on the reverse strand, counting down.
AATAGAATTTTGGTAAGATCCCGTAGCAAAAAAAATTAATGCTATGAGTACCTGTAAAAAATTTAAGTAAGTCATGTTAATAAAGCAGTATGCTCTAGAGGCTAGCCCATCAACGCAGCTATGGAGTAATGATGGTTTCCTCACGATGTTTTCCTTCACCGTCAGTTCCTAGTACACAAAATAGGTAGGTAAGTAAGTAAGAACCAAAGCCAGGATAGCAAGTCATCTAAGAAAGATAAATACACGTTAATTTTACCTTTGTTTCGATAGACAGATCTGATGATCTACAGCCTTCAACCATTAAAGGTTTTAATTCTTCTATTAAATCCCTTGCACATGTCTTGGACAATCGATAATTTTTTTTAAACTTCTTCTCTGTCTCCATAAATCCACTGCAGCGCTGCTGTTCAACTGCCTCTGCCCCCTCTTCCTCTTCTTCACTTAAGTCCATCAAGATATACTCCTCGAGGCTCACCATCGTAAAATATTTTGGGGTTATTGAATTAACATTCAAGAACTTTTGCTGTCAAAAGTGTCAAATGGTCATTTTCTACTAGTAGAAATCAAGAAACGAGTGGGTAGGACCACTCGTTGTTGAAATCACGGAAATGGATTTTCAAAAATGGCGTTTTTCTCAATTCGTGCACGAAAGTTGCGCTTTCGAATGCGAATTGGTTTTCGAAGGTCTCAAAAATACAGCTCCAGTACTACCTTGTGACATTCCACTAAAAAACAACCCTACCAAGATTCCACCCCTTTCGGTTGAGGCGTGGATCTAACATTTTGGTAGCAGAGGCGCGGTTTCCTAGTAGGAAATCGATTCACGGACGGTTGTAGGGTTGTTTTTTTGCCACATTGTAGTTGGGAGAGGGTGGGTACCTCAGATTGGTCGGCAATCATTTTGTGAGTGAGTCTTGTGGTCGGTATACCACAATTTGGGTTCATTTTCGGTTGGTGAACGTATAATTGACGATTTAGTTAACAATTATTATAAAATTGTAGTCGGAAACTACTGTGGCGTGCAGTAAGTAAGGAACAGTCATTCGGTCGGTCTATAGTATTGCAGTCGGGTTCTATAGTATCGCAGTGTTATTTCGGTTTACAGAGCAGGGTCAGGCTATTTAAGGGGTATTAAGCTGATTTTGCTGACCTCAGTAGAAGTGTAGGTCATATCGGAAAGGCCACTTCTAGAAGGTTCACGGCTACCTACATTATATTAAAAATAGTATTTTTTCTTATAATAAATTTTTGTGTGTTATTTTTTATTGTGCTATATGGTGGCATTCTCTAATTGATTTAGAGTGTATAGTTATAAGGTGTATATCCACAGGGCGACCATATTATATATTTTTAGGATTTAATTGTTTTAGTGGTTGCCTTAGTTTTGACAACTTAGTTTTAATTTCTGTGCCCAGCGCTGACGGGCAAGTGCTGGTCTCTGGCTATACTTAGTTCGGTAGTAAAGTATAGGTCCATAATCCATTCAATCGGTCAACATGGCACCTTCACCCTTGACGGTACTGCGGAATGGTGTCCGGGAGGAAATGATGGCTCGCCCATACTCATCAGTATGTGGAGCGATCGGACATGGATGATGTCCTGCTCAAGCGTGTGGAGGACGCAATGACACGCGTCGGGAAGGTGTGTCGGCTGGCTGCGGAGGCTGAAGCTCTCGGGCTTACTGATGAAGCTTCGGTGGCTACAGTGAAACAGCTCTGCGCGGACGCTGACCAAGCGATGGAATGCTTGGGTGACATCGAGCGTCGCGCGGAGAAAATTAAGCGGTCGCGAAGGAATGACCGTGGGGAGGGTAACGGAGACCCACCCCCGAAGGGTGTTGTTGGACGGCTGCCACACCTGGAGATTCCGGCCTTCAGTGGGGCAATTGATGAGTGGCCGGCCTTCATTAATTTGTTTGATAGTTTGGTCCACGGTCGGGACGACCTGGACAACGCCTACAAGTTGGCTAAACTATTGATGGCTCTGCGGGGTGAACCGAAGGAGTTGGTCGGTCACCTAACGGTCACGGCGGGCAATTATGAGATAGCAAGGTCCATATTGTTGGACCGCTACCAACACAAACGGCGGTTGGTTGATGCGCAGCTGGGGAAGCTGTTTAGCATCCCTAGAGTAACACGGGATGTTGACATCCGAGTACAGTTGCTCAACCCTATGCTGGTGGCCACTAAGGCCCTTCAGAACCTTGGTCTTCCGGTAGACCAATGGTCATACATTGTTTTATATATGGTTTTGTCACGATTGCCTGCAGCTGTTCAAAGTCGGTTTGAACAGCTGCAAGGGGGCAGTAGCACGGAACTGCCCACACTCGTCCAACTCGTCCCCCGAGGGGAATGGGGCAGCGCGGGGGGTAACATGCGGGATAGCCGGGGTTCGGTCGCCGCTGTCCACGGTCAGCGAGGACTTCGGGCCGCTGGCTCACCGTGTGTTACGGGCGGGAGTCAGATGGCACCTATGAGTGGTGTGAAGGCTGGGAGTCCACCACCTTCTGCGCCACCCTGCCCGTCGCTCTGGGAGGCGAACAGTCGGATGTCGCCCCCATTCCTAGAGCGCCCCAGGTTGGATCCGCTCTCCCCCATTCATCCACGGTGCGCACCGGGCACACCGTACACCGTCCGGTATGGTCGGATACCGGGACAGCGAGGGGCCTATCATACGGGTTGGGACCCCTTGATGCACATACGGTCTGATATGCCGGTTGCATATCAGCAGCCGAGTTACTCCGAGGCCGACGGAGGCCTCAGCGGGGTCGGATCCCGCGGAGGTTCCCGCTAGGGACACGCCGCCCACTTACAGGTTGCCGCCACTCCGCAGACGGTCATGCTCCCCACCGCCTCTGTGATAGCGTGGAGTTCGGACGGCAAATCATGTGTGGCACGAGCACTATTGGACTCGGGGGCCCAGGGGTGCTTAGTCTCGTGCAACCTTGTAAGACGGTTGGGCATTTCGGTAAGGGAGTATAGTCAATAGTCAAATAGTCAAAGTACTTTATTACTGTAGATATTTACATATACTTAGCAAACGTCATTTTTTGCCTCTTCTCTACATTGGACCACTGTGGGAGAAGAAGGGCGTAGAAACTCCCACAGATTTATTTTTAGATCTCTTTTAAAAATAGGTTGTGCTTAACTAATACAAATATGAAAAATTTAATTGTTATGATTAATAAGCAGGAATAAATAATTACAAAATTATTAACAGCAAGGTCTGTGTTGAGCCAGATTAACCCTATACAGTCCTGTCATTTAAGTAATCTTGAACATTGTAATATCCCTTTTTCGACAAAGTCGCTTTAACATGCTTTTTAAATTGCTCAAATGGCAATTTCAAAATCTCCAGAGGTATCTTATTGTAGTACAGAATGCACTGAACCTTGAAAGAATTGCTAACCTTCGCGAGTCTAAAACGGGGCGCACATAGTCTGTGATTATTTCTTAGGTTAACATTACAGCTGTCGCTAAGTTTGGAAAATGTTGTAAGGTTCTTGCGTACATACATTATATTTTCGAAAATAAATTGACTAGCTACTGTTAGTATGTCAATTTCTTTAAAAAGCTCTCTTAAGGAGTCTGTTCGTTTTAAATTATAAATTGCTCGAATAGCTCTTTTCTGTAAAATAAAAATAGTTTGAATATCCTGCTTTCCCCCACAACAAGATACCATAGGACATCACACTATAAAAGTAACTAAAATATACTAGCCTAGATGTAGCCACATCCGTGCTTTGTCTGATGTTCCTAACAGTGTAAGCCGCAGAACTTAATTTACCAGCCAATTTATCTATGTGGGGTCCCCACTGCAATTTGCTATCAATGGTTATTCCAAGAAACTTCGTATCATTTACCAATTCTAACGTGCTGTTGTCTAACACCAAACTGGTCTCAACTTGCCTGACATTTGGAAGTGAGAATTTGATACACTTGGTTTTACCAGCGTTTAACAATAAATTATTAACTGTGAACCAATTCAAGGTTAAAGACAATACACCATTAACATCATCAAAATCTCCTTTTTGTCTTTCAATTTTGAAGACCATTGAAGTATCATCAGCAAACAACACTATGTCAGTTAATTTCTCCACCATGAAAGGCAGATCATTAATATATACCAGGAATAAGAAAGGGCCTAATATGGAACCTTGTGGAACGCCAATTTTAACACCCGATCCATCAGATTTTACGCCGTTAACTTCTGCCTTTTGAATTCTATTGCTTAGGTATGATCTTAGTAGATCCAACGCTTTATTTCTAACTCCGTAATGATTTAATTTAATTAATAGCGTATTATGATCAACACAATCAAACGCCTTCGACAGGTCGCAAAAAACTCCGATAGCATCCTGTGCGGCCTCCCATGCAGAATAAATATGAGATACAAGGGTAATACCTGCATCCGTAGTCGATTTACCCCTAGTGAAACCATATTGTTTAGCGTGGAGTTGTTTTGTACGGTTGAAGTGTGAGAGCATTTGATTGAGTATAATCTTTTCAAATATTTTACTTAGTGTTGGAAGAACAGATATTGGTCTGAAATTTGAAGGATCGCCCTATCTCCCGATTTGAACAGCGGTATAAGTTTACTGTGTTTCATGAGGTCTGGAAAAGCCCCATCGTCAACACATTTATTGAATATATAAGCTAAGTGTGGGGCTATAACTAGAATTACTGAACCAATGACTTTGACTGATATACCCCACAGGTCTTCCGTATTTTTTAAGTTAAGTAATTTAAACGTTTTGACAATGTCCTGGGGATATACATGATAAAATTTTAAATATACATTACTGCTAGTGTTATTTTTTAATAAAGTCTCTGCTTCAAATGGAGATGAATTTAGACTGTCCGTTGTGAGTACGGGTACATTGGTGAAGAATGTTTCAAAAGCTCGAGCAACATCAGCGTTGGATTTAACAACATCATCACCTATCTTTAGGCAGAAATCACTGTCCCTTGGTATAACTTTGCCAGTTTCGCGGTTTATTATTTGCCAAACTGTTTTCATTCTATTATTTGAATTTTGAATTTTTCTATTAATGTGTAAAGTTTTTGCAGTTCTACAAACCAACTTGAAAGTTTTGGAATATTTTTTAACATAGTCATGAAATTTTCGATCAAAGTTATAGGTTTTTTGATCATAAAGGTCATACAAGATAACTCTACTTTTACGAATTCCAAACGTTGCCCAGTCATTGAATTTAGATTTACCGTTGTAGTCACTGACTTTCTTTAATTTGAAAACTTTATTGAATTCTGTCTGAATAATGTTGAAGAAGTCTGAGTAGATTTTGTTTGGGTTCTGTTCATTAAAATCCGGTACTGGCAAATTTATATCTAAGTTTTTCGTATATGTCTCTAGTCTATGGGATGTAATAGGCCTATAAAATGTTGGACCAGTCTTATCCTTAATAGTAATCGGGAATGAAACTGTTTGACCACTGTGATCGGAGGGTAAGCAGTTAATTACACTTTTACTTGTGAATGCACAGTCACAAAAAACGTTATCTAAGCAAGTTTGGCTTGTAAGTGTAATTCTAGTCGGCTCTAGAAATACATGACATAAATTAAATGATTTGAACAGAGTTATTAATCGTCGCTTCAGTGTTGTATCTACAAGCAGATCTACATTAAGATCGCCACAAATAATGAACTTTTTTCTGTTATTACAAAGTTAAATGAGGGCTTCCTCCATAATTTTCTCAAATATTTCGAAATTGCCATGGCCTTTTTCATCCCTCGGTGGCCTGTAGACGCAAACAATAATATGGCTATCTAACTCAACACAGGATACCTCTATTTGTCTTTCAACAGTAAGTGCAAGAATATCTTTCCGTTGTTTCACCTTAATATTATTTTTCACTAAGATTAAAGAACCACCTCTATCAGCAGTCTTTCTAATGTAACAACTGACAATTTTGTAATTATTTATGTGAAAAGACATCATATTTCACATCGTATCCACATTCCATTCGGGGAATTGGGAACACGGAAGTCGGTTCCGTTAAGGGAGTATGTCGGATTACTCTCTCGTCACGGGTGGATTCATCGGTGAATCTGACGGTCACGGCATTAGTCATGCCTAATGTGATGGGCTCACACCCTCACGTACGGTTGTCGCCCTCGGTGCGACAGTTGGTCGCTGGGTTGTCACTGGCTGACCCGGAGTTTGACATTCCGGGCCCAGTAGACATTTTATTGGGTGTTGATGCCTTGGGATACCTGTTAGTGCCAGGTGTCCACGTGCTGCAGGCGACTGGTCTGGTTTCGGTCAACACCAGACTGGGCCATGCGGTAATGGGTCCGGTCATGCCGGCTGCCCCACGCCTAGCGACTAGTAGTCCCTTATTCGGTTCTGTACTGTCGGAGGTGATACAGAAGTTTTGGGAGGTGGAGGAACCACCTACGGTCCGCCGCGGCCGGTTGGACCCGGTTGAAGAAGAGTGTGAACAGTTTTATCGGAACAATACTGGTCGCCTTTGGTCAGGTCGATTTCTCACACGTCTTCCATTCCGGAGTGATCGCCCACCGCTGGGCAGTTCACACCATGCAGCCGAGACGCGGCTTCTGTCGATGGAACGACGCATGAAGCGTGACGGGATTTTCTCCTTTTTTTTTCAGAAGTACGTCGACTTCATGCGGGAATACGAGTCGCTCGGCCACATGTCGGTTTCGGGTATCGACTGGAAGCGTGAAGACCACTGCTTCCTGCCTCATCACGCAGTCTTGAGGACCCCGGAGGGCAAAATACGGGTAGTGTTCGATGGATCGGCATCAACATCTAACGGCATGAACCTGAACCAGTGTTTGCATTCAGGGCCGAAGTTGAACCATGACATCGCGGATGTTATCACACGGTTCCGTCGACACAATGTTGTGTTTGTAGCTGACATCCGGATGATGTTTAGGCAGACGGTTATTCACCCTGACGATAGACGGTATCAGCTGATACTGTGGCGAGAGAGCCCAGATCAGCCCATCAAGGTGTACGAGCTGAACACCAACACGTACGGGATACGGTCTAGTCCTTATTTAGCGATTCGCACTCTGCGGGAGTTAGCGGATCGAGAACGGTTAAATTTCCCTAGAGGAGCAGCGATCCTGGAGCAGGATCTCTACGTTGACGACATCTGTACCGGTGCAGATTCCGTAGAGGAGGCGCTCGCTCGACGGGACGAGCTAGTTGAGCACTTACGAGGTGGAGATTACGAGCTCCGGAAATGGATGTCGAACTCTCCAGAGTTACTGTCTGGTCTTCCGGATGACTACCAGCAGGATCCCCACATTTTCGAAACTCTGGAAAATCCGAATATGTTGTCGGTATTAGGCGTCCAGTACCAGCCGGTGTCAGACATGTTTTCGTATCGGGTCGAGTTGGACTCCCCGAAGGTCTGGACGAAACGGAACGTCCTTTCAACGGTGGCTAGGACATTTGATCCAAACGGGTGGATCACCCCGGTAACATTTCAGCTCAAGTGTTTTATGCAGCAATTGTGGTCTGCTGAGCTGAAATGGGACGACCCGATCGGCAGGTCATTGAGCTGAGAGTGGGAATCGTTCTTTTCGACCCTCCCTGGCATCAATCGGATTTCACTGCCACGGAGGTTGGTCCCCACCAAACGATACACCGCCACCCTGCATGGGTTTTGCGATGCTTCGGAGAAGGGCTACGGTGCTGCGGTATATCTGCGTACGGTCGACTCCTCGGGGGAGATTGATGTGGGGTTGGTCATGGCCAAAAGCAAGGTTGCGCCGTTGCGCACTCGCCTGACCATTCTCAAATGCGGCTCTCCTGACTCGTCTGCTCAACCACACGATGACGGTTCTTCGTGGGTCAATAGCGTTAGAAGATACGGTCTACGCTTGGACGGACAGCCAGATCGTGTTATGCTGGCTGAAGGCTTCAGTTCACAAGCTGGAGATTTTTGTGGCGAATCGGGTTTCGCAGATTTTGAATTCGGAGGTTCCCTTAATCTGGAGACATGTTCAAGAGGAAATGAACCCAGCAGACTGTGCGTCTCGTTGGTGTCACGCTCCGGAGTTAGTTGGACATCCCTTGTGGTGGGGTCCAAAATGGTTGACTCGAGCCGAATCGGATTGGCCAATGAGTCCACGCGTTACCTTGGCGAACGGCGCCTTGACAGTCGGTGTCTGTACGACGCAACCAGAGCCGGAAGAGGAGTTCAGCCTGCTGGAACGGTACAGCTCGTTCGACAAGCTGGTCAATGTGACCGCCTGGATCTTCCGATTTGCGCGGAATTGTCGCAATTCTGAGGCGCAACGAGTGCGGACACAGGTCTTGACACCATGGGAACGGAACCATGCGTTGTTCGCATTGGTACGGAACGTGCAGACGGTGCACTTTAAGTCCGCTGGACATTCTGAGACGCGGACGCGTCCAACTGAAGGGAGATGTGGCTCGGCTCAACCCGTTTATCGACCCTCAAGGATTGCTGAGGGTAGGAGGTCGGCTGCGGAATGCCAACCTGCCTTATGCGGCTCGCCACCCGTTGTTACTCACTAGGAAAGGGAAGTTGGTCGAACTGTTGATATAGGATCGACACATTCGGAATGGGCATGTCGGATGCCACGCCTTGATGGCGTTTCTCCAGCGCGAGTTCTGGATTCTATCGGGAAGACGCTTAGTGCGTAGCGTCGTATTTCGGTGCCTGCCTTGTTATCGGGCCAAGGCGGCTACGATGCAGCCCCAGATGGGCGATTTGCCCTCGGATAGGGTTAACGAAATCCGGCCCTTTGCGGGTGTCGGAACGGATTTCGCGGGACCATTCATGGTCAAGTCTTCACAGGTACGGAACGCCAGATCAGTGAAGGCATACCTGTGCGTCTTCGTGTGCTTGGCCACGAAGGCAGTCCACTTGGAGGTTGTCAGTGACCTCACTACAGAGGCATTTATCGCATGTCTGGATCGGTTCGTCTCACGAAGGGGCCTCCCGACATTAATCCGTTCGGACAACGGCACAAATTTTGTCGGAGCCAGGCGACACCAGGACGCCATCGGTACGGCTTGCTCCCGACGAGGGATTGAATGGGTTTTCAGTCCGCCGGGAGGTCCTCATTGGGGAGGAATTTTTGAGGCTGCGGTTAAATCGGCTAAGTCGCACCTGACGAGAATCATCGGTGAGACCTCTCTACGCTTTGAAGAGCTTGCGACGCTGTTCTGTAAAATTGAAATGACACTGAACTCGCGTCCGTTGTGCCCGCTCATTTCGGATCCAAATGATTTGGAAGCGTTGACGCCGGGTCACTTCCTGATAGGTCAGCCCCTTAACGCCCTGCCAGAATACCCATTCGGTGATGTTAAGTTAAGTCGGTTAACTAGGTGGCAGATGCTGCAGCAGATGGCTCAAGATTTTTGGAAACGGTGGTCCCTTGAGTACTTGCACATCTTGCAGCAGCGCCTTAAGTGGACTGACCGGACGAGCTCCCCTCAAGTCGGTGATTTGGTAATGATTAAGGATGCGAACCTGCCATCATTGAGATGGAGACGAGGACGGATCGTCAATTTGTACACGGGTCGGGATGGCACGCCTCGATCAGCAGAAGTCAAGGTGGGGGACTCGGTCCTCAAGAGAGCGGTCGCAACACTTTCTCGCCTTCCTATTGATTAGGGACAGGTTCGGGCCTGTCCGGGCGGGTGACTGTTTAATATTTATGCTTCGGAACGCACCGGTTTTTTGTTTTGCGGATCGACCGCGAGTGATCGGTGCATCACTAGCTAGCTGTCACTTGCATAGAAAAAAAATGACCAGCTAGCTGTCTTTTTGCACATAGTAATGGTCGGCGTCAAGCATCGGGCTTGGCTGAATGTTATTTGTAATAATCTCGGAATAATCGTCGGGAAATAAGTAGATTTCACGTCATCGTAGTGAGTGCCTTGTGCTGTGAAAGGTTGAAGTGGTTCGGTCACCAATACGTCGTGTTCGGATAGCGACCCTTGTAGTCGGCAGCATCACGACGGCATCAGCAGCGGGCTACAACGCGAGTAAGATTCGACTCCCAACACCCCCCACCCTTGTGTTCCTCATCCCCTACTCCTGCCTCGAATTGAGCTTTCGAATGTCGGTCCACGGCGTCAAGGTCAGTACTACCTTGTGACATTCCACTGAAAAACAACCCTACCAAGATTCCACCCCTTTCGGTTGAGGCGTGGATCTAACAATGTATGATCATAATAGTATGTACTACATAGATAAACTAGTCTTATTACCTATTTGTTAATAATAATATAAATATATAATTGTTTCAGGTAAAGCAGGCTTTATCAGAGTTGACATACTTACCTGTGAACATCTCTCTGTAACCCATAGAATAGAAAGGAAAATTGTCACGAATTAATGCAATATATTAGAATTTAATCTGTATTTATATGACTGTGATGGAATTGTAACCATCTTATCTTATAAATATAAATTTAAGTATTATTCCGCTTTCTAGCTAGTGGCACTAAGATGTCATGGGTTTTGAAAATTGCATTTAATTTTTCGGGTGACTGGGATTCAACACGTAAGTAAAAACTCAGATTTCAATGTCAAAATATATCACACATAATGATACATAAGCATTTGTTATTCTAGAAACCATTTAGTCTAATAAAGGTACCAATTGCAGTTGTGCTTGATCTAATGTTTAGATTCTAGTTCTATGCCTACATTTCATTCCATTTGAACATGTTCAGCTGGCGGCATATTTTAGCATTTCATCTTTTTTAATTTCATTTAGTATTTGAGCCTTCCTAACTTTTGCACTTGCTAGAGTAGGGGCCTTGATTGTCGAAGAGCACTGAGGCAATAGAATTTAGAATCACTGTAAAGCCTACAAAAAGCTGCGCAAGATTGTGTAAAGTGAAGCAAAAATAGTGACCGATATTAAGGATAAACAAAGCATTTTTGTTTCAAAATCTTCTGTTGGCGATTTACCCCTGACCTACGACAACTTGCAGACGCTCGCTGCGGTGAGTCACCTCCCTTGGCTGTATCGGCTGACTTGTTGAAATACTCTGCTCCTGATCCATAACGCAGGCACTAACGCTAATTTGCGTACGAACATTGCTAACATTTTTTGCACAGGCGCTTTTGGCCACTGGTGAGTTGAGGAGTAGGTGCTCGATTGCCTGAAAAAAAAAGATACTTATTATATTAAGAATATCTTATTGCAAACATTAAAAACAAATAGAAAATACTTCTAGAAGTAGGTACCTACAAGCTGAAAGTTTGATGGTGGTGGTATAATTGTTAGATCCTGTTTTGAGCCATATAAAGTAATAAAGTACTTCTTCTTTTAATTTGCTTACCTCTTTTTAGGTTAATTTTACGAGTGTCAAGAGTATTTGAAAGAGATCCTGACCAAAATGTGATGTTCTTGAGAACAATTTGTTGCTTCTTAGCACTACCCGGGAGGGTGTGAAGAGCTGTAGCTATCAAGTATTTCCCTTCGGACGTGAGGAACTGCCTCCCTCAACATAGTAGGACTAGAATAATAATAATATAATAATACCGTGGACACTATTTACACATATTGATCTTGCCCCAAACTAGGATGATGTTACCAATTAAAAACGTAATTCGCGTGTTAAAATTTTATGGTTCTATGTCTTAGGAGATATTAAAGTGTTTGCCGGCATTTTGTGGGTGGAACTTTTTCATTGCTCGTCAGTGTACTTGGCATTTCAATGCGCCAGCATGGCCAAGCGCAGGCGGACTCTGGGAATCAGCAGTAGAGTTTAGACTCTAAAATATCATTTAAAACGAGTACTGGGTGAAAAAAAACTGACCTATGAGGAGTTCACTACACTGCTCCATCAAATAGAAGCATGCCTAAACTCCAGGCCACTGTGCGCATTAACAGAGGACTCAGACGACAGCTATCTAACACCAGGACACTTCCTAGTAGGCGGTCCACTGATAACCAGACCACAGTGGGACGCACCGAATATCACGTTAACAACCAGTTGGCAACTGGTACAAGCACTTAACAAGCAATTCTGGAAGCACTGGTCCGCCAGAATACCTCCAACAACTACAAGCAAGGTCGAAATGGAGAACACCATCGAAGATTCTTGAAACAGAAGACATGGTCCTCATAAAGGAGGATAATATGCCCCAAAATGCTTCCAAATTGATTACATAGGAATGTTTTTTTAAAACGCTGTTCCTAAACTGTCTAAAATATCCAGCAGAAAGGCAATCCATAAATGTTTTTTTAATGCAAACATCGCAATTGTAAGCATTATGCTATCAATAGTAGATGCTGATAAGTTTTTCTGGCTATTTACAGGAGGAACTTGAGCCAATTCGCGCTTCCGCATTGAAAAACTTCTTCAGTCGGCGCGTCGCAGGCGGTAACACTTACCAGTCGAATCATATGCATCGCGGTGAATATAACATCGAACTTCGAGTTTACAATTCTCGATAAATCGAGTCGCAGCAAATCTCAGATCGTGAGCGCTGTAAGTTTAGTTTAGTAAATATAAAAACTGGAGTTGATTCTGATAGTGTCTTATGGCAAACGGTCGTCCAACTGGTATCGGAAGCAAAGGAGAAGTTTAAGGGCATTCGCCCGATAATATACTCATCGAACTAAATGTTTATTTTTTAACACATTACGCAGCGGATAGGCGCTCTGGATTCAATATACCCATTGAGAAAAATTTAGACAGCTCCTTTTTGCTTGTTTCACCTTAAAATGGTTTTCTGTAATGATTGTCAAATTGATGTAGTGAGGCTAGAGCATCTCATAAAAAAGTAGCATCCACAAATCTAATTGTTTATTGCGAACTGAATTCGAAAATGTTCATATAATATCTACGGCATTCAAAAATCGAATTGTCAGTTACAAGATATCCCCTCAAGCAAACTATCTCATGCCTGAACAATTTTTGACAGATATCTCTTCAACAGTTAGCAGTCTTATGAAAACATGGATCAATAAAGGCTAATTTCGAACTTTTCATATCATTCCGATTAGAATCAAAATCAATCAATTGAAATTATTTGTCACGAAATATGCAATAGTGTTTCAAGGTACTGATCTTGATCATTTGTGTTACGAGCTTTCGAACATCTCATTCGGGATGGACTATTGAGGCAATAAGTCATTTAGAGCTGAATATTGCTAAATACAAACCTTTAGGAGCCGGCTCATATCTGCCCGTTCCGAAAAAAAACAAAATACTAAGTCCTGTCTTAATATTCATAACGAGGATGAATTCTGTTTTGTTTGGAGTATTATTGCTTATACATATATGTATCCTGCAAAGTCGAACCCTAATAGAGTATCATCATATCCTCATTACTCTAACATACTTAATACCTCAGGCATGGCATTCCCTCCTAATTTCACAGACATTAAATGGTTTGAAAAAAACAATCCTAATGTGAGTGTCAATATATACGGCTTAAATAATAAATGTAATATTACTGGTCCCTTATATAAAACGCTGAAACGAAAACAATGGCATGTTAATTTGCTATTTATTTCTAAAAATAATAGAAATCATTTTTGTTTGATTAAAAATTTTGGAAAACTCTTGCACCATCAGCTTACAAAACACAAATGTAAAATTCACTTATCCGCTTACTTCACCGTGGGTACCCCGGTACCCAAGCATTTTTCTACTGTGGATTGCCATTGGGTACTCAGAGTACCCAGAAGCTATGCGCGACGACAAGAGTAACAAAACCTTTTGTTTATTTTACACCAATGGCTTAGGCCATAAGGAACGTACTCCGTCTCGTTCTCAGTGATATTAGCGTCATTTAAACATACGACAACATATCAACCAATCACAGCGCTTAAAACAAAATTATGCAATCAAGCCGGATCACGCCATGAGACGCCAGTCACCTCGCGAGCAGCGTGTGTTGTGATTTGAATCTGTGCAAAATATTAAATATTATAAGTATTTAGCTATCAGCTATTCATTTTCGTATAGATTATTAGTTAGTTCCTTCCTCTAGTGTGAAAAATTTAGCTGAAAACCAGATTTCGGTGCAATATATCAAAAGTTTTGTCAACAGAGGTTTGTTTCAACAGTTAAGTCGAAGATGTTACCTTTATTTTTGGTGAAAGTTTCGTGTTTGATGCCAACAAGAAGCTAATACGTTGAAAACCCATTATTCAACAGTACTTTTCTGTAAAAACATTATAGAAATACGTTCAATTACGGTTGTACATAGACATTGTTTCCGAGAGGTCACGCGAGGTCAAAATTCCAACGGCCAGTTGCCGGCCAGTATGCAGTAAGGTATGGAACACACTGGGCAAATTCTTCGATACCCGGGTAATAAAGTTGGATGATAATTCGGTCGCTAAAAAGGATGTTAATTAAGTGTGTTTATGAATTTATTCTTAGATATATACCTATATATATATATATATATATATATATTGTTAGGATTTTTTTTTATTTTTATTTTTGTGGAAACTGACGGGGATCGTGTTGGGCAGCATAAAAGGTCTATGACTTGGTGGCGGAAGACGTACCATTTTAGAGCAAATCGACAGACATTTAATTTATTTATTTCTAAAGCATTTTTTTAAGCACTATTGTTTTTAAATTATTTAATAGTAATACAATATACCACCACGCTTAATATAACTGAATTGGCTAAACGTAGGCATAATTGTGCCTATGCCACCCCGTATGGGAAAAAAGTGATGCTATGCATAAATACATTTATTTATTCTTTTTTTAATATTATTTCATGTTTTGTTTATTTATAGCATTTCCACTCGAAAAAGTGCATTTTATTCATCAAAAACAATGAATGAAAAATTTAAAAACGCTCTGTTACTTACAACTTTAAACTATTATTTTTCTTATACATTGGTTTATGTGTTGTTTTTGGCTTGTTTTTTTTACAGTTTTGAATGCCTCGCCAAAAAGAAAAGTCTCGGGGCAGAGGTGGTCGCAGCCGTGCATGTGGCAGTCGTGCACGTGGCAGTCGTGCCAGACGCTCGCTTTTTAACATGTAATTGTTTTAATGCTTTTTAATTTATTAGTTATCTTATTTTATTTCGATCATCTTTACCACCCTACAATTTATTGATTTTCTTATTTGCAGCACTGGCGCGCTGGTTGACGACGCAGTTGCTGGACTATCTGAAATGTTAGTAACAAACAATTAGTAATTTATATTTTCAAGCTTTATTTTATTTATATCTTTAATTGGTTGATTTTCTTGTTTTTAGACATTCGGAGGAGGGCTTAGAATTGATGCATGAACATCCCCCCACACTTCAACATCAGATCTGCCCACGTGAGTATACTTTCATTGTAAAACTATAATATAAACATATATAACATCAATGACATTTTTTTTTTATTTTCAGTCTGTCTCTCTCTGAGCAGTTGAAGCAAGTAAAAAGGCAGAGGGCCACGGACAAAAAAAAATTGTTGGCCCTCTCCGAAGACCAACGGATACGATTAGCTGCTCTCAGAGAGGTGAAGCAGGTGGGCAGATTTTTGTTGCCGGATGCCCCTGAACGCAAGCAAAAAAGGTAATAAAAGAAAAATAAATGGTTGTTTTTTAAGGTTCCTACCCGAATGATTGATTATTGAATTATATTTTTTTGCCGTTTTTTTATAGATAATGGTACGGAACCCTTCGCGTACGAGTCTGACTCGCACTTGGCCGGTTTTTATATAATATTAAATAACTCTACAGAAAAGCATCCTTTCCACTACGGGTGGCCTGCCCGTTGGTTGAAGGCACGCCGTCCGTCCCTCCTTCACGCGTTTCCCAGCCGTGGTGGAAGCTAAAGACAAATGGTTGGTTTAAATCTATTTTTTAATGTTCGTTCCTACTTGCTTTAGGGTTATTTTTATTGAATCTGAAATGTAAAACATATCTTTTTTCCAGAACCTGTACTTCCGCGGAGGATGTCCGCTTCCGGCGAGGATGTCCGCTTCCGGCGAGGTGGCCGATGCCAGCCCCTCTGTGACGAACGGTTGGTTTAAATCTATTTTTTAATGCTCGTACCTACTTGCTTTAGGGTTATTTTTATTGAATCTGAAATGTAAAACATATCTTTTTTCCAGAACCTGTACTTCCGCGGAGGATGTCCGCTTCCGGCGAGGTGGCCGATGCCGGCCCCTCTGTGACGAACGGTTGGTTTAAATCTATTTTTTAATGCTCGTACCTACTTGCTTTAGGGTTATTTTTATTGAATCTGAAATCTAAAACAAGTCTTTTATTTCTAGATGATGCTCTTTACTGGAGGGCTCCTGGCGATGTCCTTCCTCCCTTCGAGGTTGCCGAAGCCAGCTCCTCTCTGGCTATTCCCATAAAGTATGTTTTAGGTTTAGTGTACATACTTGACTTGATATTAGATTGTTTTTGTCTTTTTATATTATATGATCATATTGTTTCACAGAAGGAGAAAAGTATTTACCCCGTCATCGGGGATCCTGTTTGTCAATACAATAAACCAACAAAATATGGTGGACATCCCTTTTGAAATAGAATATGTTGGATTTTCACCTTGTGAGTACAAAAAATAATATTTTTTTCTTAGAAATGTAACTTCAGCTAAACTAGGTTTCCTGATAAATAACTACTTTGCAATTTTCAGCATCTAGCGTAACAGAACCGACCTCCCCGATCCCGTCTTCCTCTGGATTAGGCCAGTCCTCTGGATTAGGCCAGTTGAACATTTTGTAACCTTCTATACCAGATTAGTCTGGTCGTCTGTTTATATCACAGGATGATAGCATTATAAGTAGGACATAATATACCATAACACACTACAGCACACATGGTCAGTCACGTGCATTGATTTTGACCGCAAACGTGAGAGTTGACGTACTGTGTCGTGGAAGCCAGAAACAGCGATGTCACAAACATGTAAACCAAGACCCGAGAATTGCATATCTTTTATGCGTTTTTTTTAACTGAGATTCGACCTCTGACAAGATAGTTGTAGCGTCTACTGCATGGCTACAGACTTCATCAGATGCATTGCTTTGTATTTAAATTACTGTGTTTTCGACGTCGGACTTCAAGTTATTTAGTACAGTGTTTTGTTTTAGATCCAAGAATATTTGAAGATTTGGCGGTATCTGCAAATCCTGGCAGCGACATCTTAGAGGACGATTTGGAGGTCGATTTGGTGTCGTTGCCTACTTCTCGGATACGGGACGTGGCAGAGTACCCAAGTCCCGAAGAGATGCCGCCTTTGGTACGGGAGCAGCTGGAACGATTGGATGCCCGTGACAATGCTGCCCTGAGGCAGATATCTGAACAGGACATGCTGCACTTCAATTGGGCAGAGGACCCTGCAATTTTCAAAGGGAAGAGGGAGACATTTGTAGGACCAGCCGGTCTGACATTTACTACGGAAGGGCTGTCCCCATTGGACATTTTTGAGAAAATATGGGACGATAAAATCATGGAGCAAATCGTTCGTGAGACCAACCGGTACGCGAACGATTTGCTCAATGATCCAACATTGAAGGCTAAGGCGAGGCTTCGCCAATGGACGGATGTCTCCAAAGATGAGCTGTGGATATTTTTAGGCATAATGATGCTGCAAAGCATCGTTCCGTTACCGGTGGAAAGGGAGTATTGGTACCCAAGCCTAAAATACCTACAGGTCGGTAACTTTGGGGACATCACCACAGGTTCTTGATGATCAAACGGTAACTCCATTTTGTCGACAATGGATCCCTTTCACAAGATCTTTCGCGGGAAAAATAAAACTTTCAAAAATTCAGCCGGTTCTTGACCACCTCAATGAGAAATTTAGCTCTCTATACCTACCGGAGCAAAATAGTTCGATTGACGAGTCGCTTTTGTTGTGGAAGGGCAGATTGTCCTTCGTACAGTTGATCGCAACAAAAGCGGCTTCGGTAGGTATAAAGAGCTACGAGCTCTGTGAGTCGAGGACCGGCTACCTCTGAAAGATGATTGTCTACACGGGAAAGAGTGAACATCAAGGACCTGTGGTGGAGCCTGAATCCATTTCGACGGAGCCTGAGCGCTCCTGCAAACGATGCCGCCACCGCGCCGCCGCCGCGCCGTAAAACTGTAGATATGCGTCGCGCAAAGCCCGCCGCCACCGCGCCGCCACCGCGCCGCCACCGCGTTTCCTTCCCGTTTTTGACGCGCCGAGTAGCCGTTATATTGCGTTAAAAGGTGTCTCTGTAATTTTAATCCTATACATGTTTAAAACAGACAATTTTTTAAATAAATTGTTTAACAGTTACTGTGAAAGTCACAAACAACAATTTGTGCGTATTATTAACTCGAAACTAATATCTGGGAAGCAATAATTAGTGTGTGAAACTGGTGAATACAACAATCACGCGTTAAGTGCATGGCTCAGCTGAACGTGCGGTGCCAAGCGACTCTCGGGTTTACGCGAGCGCCATAAATATCATCTTCGTATGCAGCACCGAGCCAACTGTCGCCAGAAACAGTGGCGGTGAGTCATCCTCGCGCGGTAATCACCACCCGCCGATCGAGCATAGAATATACAATTCAGAAGCGACAACAGCATTTGTCTCTGAGATAATAATGATGAAGTGTAGTGTGTGCGCAGGAGTCCTCTTACACCACCCTCTCTACCGTCATAAGAGAGTGGTACCGCACGGTGAAAGTAGCTGACTTACACGCAAGAGATCAGAGTTCGATCCCCGTCGCTACTGTTGGCTTTTTGTTATTTTGTCTGCTTTGCACGCATGAGATCCGGGTTCGATCCTCGCGGCGACAAGTGTCTTTTTATTATTTTTAGCTTATGTTACTCTGAAAAACTGACTTAAACCAGACACATACCACTGCAATTATGTCAATATCACCTGACCATGTTACCATTAGAAAGCAATATAAGTCACACTCCGTCAGTGATCTCTCGACATCATCACTTTTCGAGAGTTCTAATGTGAGCCTGCCACAAACCACAATAAATGATAGCCAGAACAACCCTGACGTGGAACAGCTAGACAGGTTAAGACATGACCTTGTTATTGCAGAAAATGAAAGAGATAATCTCAATCTCGAGGACGAGCGGCTGAAAGACGAGCTAGCAAGATGCCATAAACTTATTGACACCTACAAGTCATTTCAATTCACCGACACCAACATGATCCCATTAACAGCTAGAAAAAGGAAGAAACCTAAGATATCCATATCGACGGTTGAAAGCCGCAAAGTGACGTTCCCAAGTTGCTCGAATGACTGCAACCCTGAGAACACTTCAAATGAAACAGAGAAGAAAAACGTCACACCAAACATGCAGTCTCCTGATCAGACTCAGCGACCAATAGAAGTAGAAGCACACATATCAATATCAGACGAGACACACACAGATGCAGCTGAGGTAGAGAAAAATAACAAGGAAATTAAAGAGACGAGTTTACTTAAACAATATAAAGATCACAAATCAGACAAAACAAATAAAGAAGACCCTACAAGTACATTAAACAACCTGGATAATGAAAATTCTGAAAATGACAAATCCTTACAAAGCAGAACCTCAATGATACCGAAACAAGCAGACGGAGAATTTTATTGATCGGAGATCAACAACCTAGAGGTATTAGAAATGCTCTTCAAACATTGGTTGGTTCCAAATACCTAGTCACGAGTTTCTGGAAGCAGGGTGCAAGACTCTGCGACGTAACGACTGCAGAAAATTTGGAAATTTCCACACTCACCGAGGACGACTTTGTAGTACTAATGGGTGGTATTAATGAATCTGATCCATTCCTGTTCACATCGAACTTAATAGTGTGGCTACACCTGAACAAAGCCGTCAATATAATAGTTTGCGAAATACCCTATAATAGTAAATTACAAGAACGCAAACTTAACTATGAACTTCGATATATATGCAGCAAGTACAAAAATGTATCGTTCCTGGATATGAACTACAGCAGATTTCTTCCAAGGGGATATACATTCATAAGGAACCTGAGTGGATTGCTTCTGAGAAGACTGCTACAGCTGGACTATACGGCGCAAAGAGCTGCATATATAAACTCAGTCGACGCGCGCACACATGGCAGGAAGGTTGAAGACAAATCAGTACAAACTGAACCAGATCAAATTGATATATGTCTAAATAAAATTGATACTGCTATAAATACTGATAATTATAATAATGATAATGTGCTTAATGACAAAGATGATAATGTAATTAATAATGCCAATGATAGAATTAATATGATCTCACAAACTGACATTAAGGAATCTAATATTAATAAGGACAATGTAAGTGAGATTATGACACAAGGTTATACTAGAAATAATCTTTTTCGTGTACAATAGCCTCCATATTCTCCATCAAAATATAAACGGTCTGCTTACTAAAGCTGACAACCATACAGTACAACTGGAGGAATTAATAAAGGTCAATAAATCGATGGATGCTATATGTATCACCGAGCATAATATGATACCCTCTGATACAGCCCAATTCAAAATACCCAACTATACATTAGCATCATACTTTTGTAGAAATAATAGAAATGGTGGCTCTTGCATAGTAATTAGCAAATATCATAAATTTAAAGAAATAAAAGAAATACTTAAATGTAGCATACCTAATATTATCGAATGTTGTTGTATAGAATTGGTAGAACACGAAATTATAATTATATGTATATACAGGATACCAACTCAAAAAAATAGGAACGTTAATCTAGAGAAGTTTTTCACAACGCTAGACAAGATTTTACGTCAAACATGTTACAGAAATAAAAAAGTTGTAATAGCAGGAGACTTCAACATCGACACCCTTAAGAACACTACTGCTACGGATACTTTTGTGCAACTTTTATTATGCTACTATCTTAAATTACAAATCAAAGAGCCAACTCGTTTTGAAAGTGGAACATGTTTAGATAATTTTGCTCACAATGTGCAAAAAAGTGTAGGTGAAGTCATAGAACTTGCACTGTCGGATCACTCTGCACAAATCCTTAAATGTCCGGTCAAAAGGACCTGTATCTTAAAGCACTATTTTATCATGAGACGAGATTACAGTGACGAAAACATAAATAAGTTTGTCACGTGCATTTCCCAGCTAAGCTTTTCGGATATATTTGAATGCCAGGATCTAGATAAAGCATTCAACTCGTTTCACGATATGTTTGTACTGTTCTATGAACTTTGCTTCCCTTTCCAAAAGAGAAAATGTTTAATTTCCACGCCTACCGAACGGCGTGGAATCCTGAGGGGGATGTGCCTTTGGCCGCACGTGAGAGAAAAGAATTGATGAATTTGTTACTGACCTTTGTCTCCGTAGACAGGAAATCGAAAGCTCGATTCGAGACGGGAATTCGGGAAAGGGGCACAGTTTGGGATAGGATAGGAGTCGAATCACTATCGTTGTTGCCCGACGCTGTTCGCCGGCGTGCTGCTGCCGACACGTGGAGTCGCCGCTACCGATACGACGAGTTGGAGACCGTACAACTTCAACCTTCACCACGAATCACTCAACCGTTGACGCGAATCTAATTACGATCAATAGCCCGACGCTATGAGGTAGATTTACACTTCGACCAGGCCCGATGCCTGTATGATAATTGGTACACCGAAATACCATCAATGCCACGGGGCCCGAGCCGCCATGTTATTCTCCCGATGAGACAAGACAAAGATAACCTCCAATTTTACATCTCGTTCTGGTACGAGTGAGATCTGCGGTCCGTTTCCGCTTAGTGATGTGCCGACTACTCGCGATCGATTCGCGCAACAAAAAACCGGTGCGTTTCCGAAGCATAAATATTAAACAGTCACCCGCCCGGACAGGCCCGAACCTGTCCCTAATCAATAGGAAGGCGAGAAAGTGTTGCGACCGCTCTCTTGAGGACCGAGTCCCCCACCTTGACTTCTGCTGATCGAGGCGTGCCATCCCGACCCGTGTACAAATTGACGATCCATCCTCGTCTCCATCTCAATGATGGCAGGTTCGCATCCTTAATCATTACCAAATCACCGACTTGAGGGGAGCTCGTCCGGTCAGTCCACTTAAGGCGCTGCTGCAAGATGTTAAAGTACTCAAGGGACCACCGTTTCCAAAAATCTTGAGCCATCTGCTGCAGCATCTGCCACCTAGTTAACCGACTTAACTTAACATCACCGAATGGGTATTCTGGCAGGGCGTTAAGGGGCTGACCTATCAGGAAGTGACCCGGCGTCAACGCTTCCAAATCATTTGGATCCGAAATGAGCGGGCACAACGGACGCGAGTTCAGTGTCATTTCAATTTTACAGAACAGCGTCGCAAGCTCTTCAAAGCGTAGAGAGGTCTCACCGATGATTCTCGTCAGGTGCGACTTAGCCGATTTAACCGCAGGCTCAAAAATTCCTCCCCAATGAGGACATCCCGGCGGACTGAAAACCCATTCAATCCCTCGTCGGGAGCAAGCCGTACCGATGGCGTCCTGGTATCGCCTGGCTCCGACAAAATTTGTGCCGTTGTCCGAACGGATTAATGTCGGGAGGCCCCTTCGTGAGACGAACCGATCTAGACATGCGATAAATGCCTCTGTAGTGAGGTCACTGACAACCTCCAAGTGGACTGCCTTCGTGGCCAAGCACACGAAGACGCACAGGTATGCCTTCACTGATCTGGCGTTCCGTACCTGTGAAGACTTGACCATGAATGGTCCCGCGAAATCCGTTCCGACACCCGCAAAGGGCCGGATTTCGTTAACCCTATCCGAGGGCAAATCGCCCATCTGGGGCTGCATCGTAGCCGCCTTGGCCCGATAACAAGGCAGGCACCGAAATACGACGCTACGCACTAAGCGTCTTCCCGATAGAATCCAGAACTCGCGCTGGAGAAACGCCATCAAGGCGTGGCATCCGATATGCCCATTCCGAATGTGTCGATCCTGTATCAATAGTTCGACCAACTTCCCCTTCCTAGGGAGTAACAACGGTTGGCGAGCCGCATAAGGCAGGTTGGCATTCCGCAGCCGACCTCCTACCCTCAGCAATCCTTGAGGGTCAATAAACGGGTTGAGCCGAGCCACAGCTCCCTTCAGTTGGACGCGTCCGCGTCTCAGAATGTCCAATTCGGACTTAAAGTGCACCGTCTGCACGTTCCGTACCAATGCGAACAACGCATGGTTCCGTTCCCGTGGTGTCAGGACCTGTGTCCGCACTCGTTGCGCCTCAGAATTCTGACAATTCCGCGCAAATCGGCAGATCCAGGCGGTCACATTGACCAGCTTGTCGAGCGAGCTGTACCGTTCCAGCAGGCTGAACTCCTCTTCCGGCTCTGGTTGCGTCGTACAGACACCGACTGTCAAGGCGCCGTTCGCCGTGGTAACGCGTGGACTCATTGGCCAATCCGATTCGGCTTGAGTCAACCATTTTGGACCCCACCACAAGGGATGTCCAGCCAACTCCGGAGCATGACACCCACGAGACGCACAGTCTGGTGGGTTCATTTCCCCTGGAACATGTCTCCAGATTAAGGGAACCTCCGAAGTCAAAATCTGCGAAACCCGATTCGCCACAAAAATCTCCAGCTTGTGAACTGAAGCCTTCAGCCAGCATAACACGATCTGGCTGTCCGTCCAAGCGTAGACCGTATCTTCCAACGCTATTGACCCACGAAGAACCGTCATCGTGTGGTTGAGCAGACGAGTCAGGAGAGCCGCTCCCGAAAGCTCTAACTTGGGAATGGTCAGGCGAGTGCGCAACGGCGCAACCTTGCTCTTGGCCATGACCAACCGCACATCAACCTCCCCCGAGGAGTCGACCGTACGCAGATACACTGCAGCTCCGTAGCCCTTCTCCGAGGCATCGCAAAATCCATGCAGGGCGGCGGTGTATCGTTTGGTGGGGACCAACCTCCATGGCAGTGAAATCCGATTGATGCCAGGGAGGGTCGAAAAGAACGAGTCCCACTCCGAGCTCAATGACCCGCCGATCGGGTCGTCCCATTTCAGCTCAGCAGACCACAATTGCTGCATAAAACACTTGAGCTGAAATGTTACCCGGGTGATCCACCCGTTTGGATCAAATGTCCTAGCCACCGTTGAGAGGACATTCCGTTTAGTCCAGACCTTCGGGGAGCCCAACTCGACCCGATACGAGAACATGTCTGACACCGGCTGGTACTGGACGCCTAATACCGACAACATATTTGGATTTTCCAAATTTTCAAAAATGTGGGGATCCTGCTGGTAGACATCCGGAAGACCAGTCAGTAACTCTGGAGAGTTCGACATCCATTTCCGGAGCTCGTAACCTCCACCCCGTAAGAGCTCAACTAGCTCGTCCCGTCGAGCGAGCGCCTCCTCCACGGAATCTGCACCGGTACAGATATCGTCCACGTAGAGGTCCTGCTCCAGGATCGCTGCTCCTCTAGGGAAATTTAACCGCTCTCGATCCGCTAACTCCCGAAGAGTGCGAATCGCCAAATAAGGACTAGACCGTAGCCCGTACGTGTTGGTGTTCAACTCGTACACCCTGATGGGCTGATCTGGGCTCTCTCGCCACAGTATCAGCTGATACCGTCTATCGTCAGGGTGAATGACCGTCTGTCTAAACATCATCCGGATGTCAGCTACAAACACAACATTGTGTCGACGGAACCGTGTGATAACATCCGCGATGTCATGATTCAACTTCGGCCCTGAATGCAAACACTGGTTCAGGTTCATGCCGTTAGATGTTGATGCCGATCCATCGAACACTACCCGTATTTTGCCCTCCGGGGTCCTCAAGACCGCGTGATGAGGCAGGAAGCAGTGGTCTTCACGCTTCCAGTCGATACCCGAAACCGACATGTGGCCGAGCGACTCGTATTCCCGCATGAAGTCGACGTACTTCTGCCGGAAAATCCCGTCACGCTTCATGCGTCGTTCCATCGACAGAAGCCGCGTCTCGGCTGCATGGTGTGAACTGCCCAGCGGTGGGCGATCACTCCGAAATGGAAGACGTGTGAGAAATCGACCTGACCGAAGGCGACCAGTATTTTTCCGATAAAACTGTTCACACTTCAACCGGGTCCAACCGGCGTACCGTAGGTGGTTCCTCCACCTCCCAAAACTTCTGTATCACCTCCGAGAGTACAGAACCGAATAAGGGACTACGAGTCGCTAGGCGTGGGGCAGCCGGCATGACCGGACCCATTACCGCAAAGCCCAGTCTGGTGTTGACCGAAACCAGACCAGTCGCCTGCAACACGTGGACACCTGGCACTAACAGGTATCCCAAGGCATCGACCCCCAATAAAATGTCTACTGGGCCCGGAATATCGAACTCCGGGTCAGCCAGTGACAACCCAGCGACCAACTGTCGCACCGAGGGCGACAACCGTACGTGAGGGTGTGAGCCCATCACATTAGGCATGACTAATGCCGTGACCGTCAGATTCACCGATGAATCCACCCGTGACGAGAGAGTAATCCGACATACTCCCTTAACGGAACCGACTTCCGTGTTCCCAATTCCCCGAATGGAATGTGGATACTCCCTTACCGAAATGCCCAACCGTCTTACAAGGTTGCACGAGACTAAGCACCCCTGGGCCCCCGAGTCCAATAGTGCTCGTGCCACACAAGATTTGCCGTCCGAACTCCACGCTATCACCGAGGCGGTGGGGAGCATGACCGTCTGTGGAGTGGCGGCACCCTGTAAGTGGGCGGCGTGTCCCTAGCGGGAACCTCCGCGGGATCTAAACCCGCTGAGAACTCCGTCGGCCTGGTAACTCGGCTGCTGATATGCCACCGGTGGCATATCAGACCGCATGTACATTAGGGGGTCCCAACCCGCATAATAGGCCCCTCGCTGTCCCTGTACCCGACCATACCGGACTGTGAACGGTGTGCCCGGTGGCCACCGTGGATGGAGGGGGGAGAGCGGATCCAACCTGGGGCGCTCTAGGAATGTGGGCGACATCCGACTGTTCGCCTCCCTGTTCGCCTCCCAGAGCGACGGGCAGGGTGGCGCAGAAGGTGGTGGGCTCCCAGCCTTCGCGCCACTCATAGGTGCCATCTGACACCCGCCCGTAACACGCGATGAGCCAGCGGCCCGAAGTCCTCGCTGACCCTGGATAGCGGCGACCGAACCCCGGCTATCCCGCCTGTTACCCCCCGCGCTTCCCCCTTCCCCTCGGGGGGGGTCCCGTCCGCGGGTACCCCAGTCACCCCGTTGGTGACTCCCGTTGCCCGGAGGGGGACTGGGTCCGGCTCTGGTTGGGCCCTGTGACCGACCAACCTGAGTCCGGCCCTGGTGACCATCCGAAGGGCCTGACCGGTTCAGGCACAACACGACGTGGTGCCTGCCACCGCAGCACTCACAGGGGGACGCACGTGAGCACTCGCTCAGCTGGTGCGGCCCCAAACAACCGAAACACAATCGGTGGCGGAAGACCACCTTCCTGCGGGCAGCCACACCGAGCGCCTTAAAGTTGGCGCAACTGGTCACCTCATGACCGGCACTGTCGCAGTGCACACAGCCGTCACCCGACGGCGCGGCACTCAAAACGCCAAATTGTTTTGACCGCCCACCCCCCCGTGGGGTGGGGGGCGCGGCTCCTCCCGCATCCGCGCGGGTTGGCGCTGCACACTGGCCTCCGAATCCATGGTATCGCATCGCCGGCATTCACCCTCCAAGAAATCCGTTAATTGGACGAGCGTGGGCAGTTCCGAGCTACTGCCCCCATGCAGCTGTTCAAACCGACTTTGAACAGCTGCAGGCAACCGTGACAAAACCATATATAACACGATATATGACCATTGGTCTACCGGCAGACCAAGGTTCTGAAGGGCCTTAGTGGCCACCAGCACAGGGTTGAGCACCTGTACCCGGATGTCAAATTCCCGGGTTACTCTTGGGATGCTGAACAGCTTCCCCAGCTGCGCATCAACCAACCGCCTTTTGTGTTGGTAGCGGTCAAACAATATGACCCGGGCAATCTCATAATTGCCCGCCGTAACCGTTAGGTGACCGACCAACTCCTTCGGTTCACCCCGCAGTGCCATCAATAGCTGGGCCAACTTGTAGGCACTGTCCAGGTCGTCCCGACCGTGGACCAGGCTATCGAACAAATTGATGAATGCCGGCCACTCATCAATTGCCCCACCGAAGGCCGGAATCTCCAGGTGTGGAAGCCGTCCAACCACACCCTTAGGGGGGGGGGGGGTCTCCGCTACCCTCCCCGCGGTCATCCTGACGCGACCGCTTAATTTTTTCGGCGCGACGCTCGATGTCGCCCAAGCACTCCATCGCTTGGTCAGCATCCGCGCAGAGCTGCCTCACTGCAGCCACCGAGGCCTCATCCGTAAGCCCGAGGGCCTCAGCCTCGGCAGCCAGCCGACACACCTTCCCGACGCGTGTCATTGCGTCCTCCACACGCTTGAGCAGGACATCGTCCATGTCGGGTCGCTCCACATACTTGTGAGTATGGGCGAGCCATCTCATCTCCTCACGGACACCATATCGCAGTACCGTCAAGGGCGAAGGTGCCATGGTTACCGATTTAATTGTTCCTGGTCCTATGCTTCACTGCCGAACTAAGCACAGCCAGATACCAGCACTTTCCCGTCAGCGCTGGGCACAGAAATTAAAACTAAGTTGTAAAACCCAAGGCAACCACTAAACAATTAAATCATAAACAATATTTAATATGGTCGCCCTGTGGACATACACCTTATAATATACACTCTAAATCAATAAGACAATGCCACCATGTGGTACAATACAAATAACACACAAAGGTTATTATAAAAAAAACTATTTTTCTAGTAGTGGCCCCTCCGATAGGAACCACACTTCCTTTGAGGTCAGCAAAATCAGCTTAATACCCCTTAAATAGCCCGACCCTGCTGTGTAAACCGAAATAACACTGTAGGACTATAGAACCCGACGTTCTATCGCAAGTAATACAATCTAGGCTTCGCAGAATGACTGTTCAATCCTTTATGCGCACAAACAGTAGTTTCCGACTACAAATTTATAACAACTGTTAACTAAATTGGCACTTATACTTTCACTTACCGAAAATGAACTTTAATCGTGGTATACCGACCACAGACTCATTGCCGACTTGAGCCAATCTGGGATATTCTTTTCTCCCAACTACAATGTGACAAAGGCAACCCTACCGTGACTCGATGATTTCCCACTAGGAAACCGCGCTTCTGCTACCAAAATGTTTAATTTCCACGCCTACCGAACGGCGTGGAATCCTGAGGGGGATGTGCCTTTGGCCGCACGTGAGAGAAAAGAATTGATGAATTTGTTACTGACCTTTGTCTCCGTAGACAGGAAATCGAAAGCTCGATTCGAGACGGGAATTCGGGAAAGGGGCACAGTTTGGGATAGGATAGGAGTCGAATCACTATCGTTGCTGCCCGACGCTGTTCGCCGGCGTGCTGCTGCCGACACGTGGAGTCGCCGCTACCGATACGACGAGTTGGAGACCGTACAACTTCAACCTTCACCACGAATCACTCAACCGTTGACGCGAATCTAATTACGATCAATAGCCCGACGCTATGAGGTAGATTTACACTTCGACCAGGCCCGATGCCTGTATGATAATTGGTACACCGAAATACCATCAATGCCACGGGGCCCGAGCCGCCATGTTATTCTCCCGATGAGACAAGACAAAGATAACCTCCAATTTTACATCTCGTTCCGGTACGAGTGACATCTGCGGTCCGTTTCCGCTTAGTGATGTGCCGACTACTCGCGATCGATTCGCGCAACAAAAAACCGGTGCGTTTCCGAAGCATATTTATGCTTAAACAGAAAGATATCAGTGACTACCAAGGCACAATGGATTACTAAGGGCATCAAATATTGTTGCAAAAGAAAGCGTGAACTCCTATGGAATTATAGGCTTAACCCAACACTAGAAAATAAAAACACATTCAAACAATACACACAACGGTTAAAAAGAGTTTTAGATCAAACACAGAAATCGCAAAACGATTATGCCATTAAAACCTCCACTAATATCTGTAAAACAACATGGGGTGTAATATACAAAGCAAAAAATAACATACCAAAAAATAACATAAAAATAATAAAATGTAAAGGACTAAACATGACAGAACCCAAAAAAATAGCACAAGCATTTAATGACAATTTTATTGACCAAGTGGTACTGAATCCTACCACCACAAAACAAAATGAACTAGCATTTCTAAGTGATTCAATATTCCTGATTCCTACTACTACCACAGAAATTCAGAAATATATAAAATCACTCAAGAACACAAACAGTACGGGTATTGATGGTATCAACACCAAAATAATCAAAGCAGTTAGTAATGAAATCGCACCAATTCTTAGCCACCTGACTAACCTCTCCTTACAACACGGTGTCTATCCTGATCGCCTCAAGACATCCATTGTAAAACCACTTTTCAAAAAAGACGACAGGGAAGACATGAGCAACTACAGACCCATAGCGCTGATACCAATATTCTCCAAAATATTAGAAAAAGCTATTTATGACAGGCTATATATCTATTTTGAAAAACATAAAATACTGGCTGAAGAGCAAAAGGGCTTCAGAAAAAATAAAAATATTAACATGGCAATTTATGATTTCCTGACTAAGATCATGCCAAACATTGATAGTGGCAAACCTGTCACATCATTATATATGGACCTTACCAAGGCGTTTGACTATGTTGACCACAAAATATTATTAGACAAATTGTATGCATATGGTGTACGAGGTAACGCACATGACCTCATTAAATCCTACTTAAGTACTAGGAAACAATTAACCCAAATGGCTCAAATATGCACAAAATCACAAATGGAAATGACATGTTCATCTGACTCTAGGGACATAAAATGTGGAGTACCACAAGGGAGTGTTTTAGACCCACTATTGTTCCTAGTATACATTAATGACATCCCAAAATGTGTTAATCATCCGATGGATCTTTTCGCGGATGACAGCACCGTATCATTTATAGGACACAATTTAATACATATGAATCAGACATTAATAATTCCCTAATAAATTTAATAGAATAGCTTAATAATAATAATCTTTTAATAAATATTAATAAAACAAAACTGATGAAATTTTCTAATGGACATAAAAAACCATTGACATTAAACATTAACTATGAGGGTAAACAAATAGAAGATACTGAGACCACAAAATTCTTAGGACTGCACATTGACAACAACATGTCATGGAGTACACATATTGATGTCTTGAGTAGTAAACTGAGTCAATTCTCATATGCTTTATATATGCTATCTAAACAAGTAAATAAAGATGCTGTTATAATAGCATATCATGGATTTGTCGAGTCATCATTAAGGTACGGAATAATGTTCTGGGGAAATGACACAAAAAAAGATATAATATTTAGAGCCCAAAAGAAATGTGTACGTGCAATATGTAAACTAATTTGTACAGATAGCTGCAGAGGCCACTTCATTAATCTTGAAATACTAACAGTCCCGTCATTATATATATTTGAAATAGCAGTATTTGTGAAGTGCAATATGCATCTCTTCAATCATATGAAGAGCAAACGCAACCAGGACAAACTGAGTGCTGACCCGCGAAAGACAGCATACTACGATAAAAGTATATTCGGTAGGGCCACCAGAATATATAACAAACTACCGTTAGCATTGAGGTCAAATAACAATATAAATGTGTATAAATATAATCTTAAAAAAATTCTAATTAACAAGGCATATTATTCAATAAATGATTTTCTTACCGACATTTTATAAATTTAATGACAATAATTATTGTGTGTCCTCTTATATGTGTGCATGCGTGTATAATCTGTATATATAATTTTATTGTTATTGTTAATTTTATACAATTAAGCACCAATGTTTGAACGCCTTACGGCAGATCATAGATCACTATCATCATAAGTATCAACACATGCCAACATTTTATTAACATCCACCATACCTATGTTTCATCAAACAATAAATATCTTTATCTTTATCTTTATCTTTATCTGTAGCTATTCCATTACCGGCCGCTTACGAGGGTGCACGTGCGTTACTTTTTAAGAAACTACCATGGACAATTTTGATTACGAAACGTTTATAAATTTAGTGGAGGACGGAGAAGTGTTATGGGACAAAAATTTGGAAATTTTTAAGGACAAGCGTAAAACTTTAAAAGCTTGGTTTGAGATCTGCCATATAATGAATGATAACTTTGCGGAACTACCTGCTACAGAGAACAATAAATACGGTAAGCATATTTTTAACAAAATTTTATTAATTCGTGTAAAAAGTGTTTCTATCCAGTGGGGCCAATAGAAAAAAATATATAAGTAGCTGACTCAAAGGAACTTTGGGACAAGATACGATAAGTATAATGCTTTTTGCGTGCGGGAGGACAGTTATGACTATTGCAATAGCGGTCTGATTGGCATGACACACAGCGCTAATCAGTCGATGACCTCTAATCGGTCGTTCACCCCAGCGGAGCGCTTAGCAACATAAAAAGATAGCAGGCCTGAGCCGGCGCCACCGCGCATGCCATCCCTCTCGTACTGTTATGAACTACTTTATTACGTGAATAGAGCAGACGCATGCAATTTACACTTCATTTATATAGAGTTTTGTACCTAAAATAGTCAGTCAACCCATAGCCGCGATACTGAAAAGTTGTCTTACTCATTGAAAAAAAATTGGTTGTTTGTAAAGTAGGTTTACGATCGAGATGTTTACGTGATAACGTCTTATTGGTGATATAAGTTTTTGGGAAGTAAGGAATTAATGAAGATAACAATTTTTTCAAATTTTAAATTACATCTATCGTTTTATTCACACTTTTGATGATAAATTTCGGGTGTAAAATGACAAGTTTACTTATTCGACTATGATATACATTTTTCTTCATACATACATTCATACAAACATACTTTTATACATTTATACAAACATTTATGCATACATACATACATACATACAATACGATCAGTTACAATCTTCACGTAAATTTATCTGTTTCCAATCTGGGTAATTCTGTTCAGGATAGGACGATGATAGGAAAAGTAAGAAATAAAAGGAAGGTTTTCAGCTGTTATGTGCCTTGCAAAAGTCAGGTCGATGGTTGTTCCTTTTAACGTAGTAGACTTTGAAACATCTGACAAGTTTTCAAGATTGAACGTTTCTTTCATGAATCTGAGGAATGAGTCATCTGTCTTAACGTTTTTGTTGAAATCACCACACAGAAGAATGGGTATATTAGAATCAACTTGAAGGAACGGGGGCACGTACTGGGTGTTGTGAATGTACGGACCGAGTGCTTGCCAGAGAAACATTCCGACGTTTTGCGTACTAGCTCCTGGATGAACGTATATAGCGCCGAGCACAAACTTGAAGGTGGTATCTGCAGTAAAGCAAGTAACTTCAGTCAAGCACACATCTCCTGAGGTTTTGATGTGACGAGCTGAGTCTGTAATCGCAATTTCAACCACTTTCGCTGTAGATGGCGATGATAATCTGCGATAGATTGCAACTCCTCCAGCTGCGTTGGTGTCTGAATCAGTTCGATTATTATTCTTGGATATGCACTCATAATTGTTAATCGGAAGTGGTGGACAATTGTCTCGCATCCACGTTTCAGTCAGAACTAAATAGTCGGATCTTAGTATGACTGTATCTGTTTCTAAATCCTCAACGTGGGCGCTTAAACTTTGACAATTGATGTTTGTTATAATTGTTTGTCCCAAGTCGGTAGCAT
The DNA here is from genome assembly GCA_949825045.1 of Argyresthia goedartella. Classification (NCBI taxonomy): domain Eukaryota; kingdom Metazoa; phylum Arthropoda; class Insecta; order Lepidoptera; family Argyresthiidae; genus Argyresthia; species Argyresthia goedartella. The sequence continues at coordinate 10,144,672 of OX463811.1, read as the reverse complement.
CATCACAGAATTTTAGCGCTTTCTTAGTGATTGTCTGGAGATGGTGTCCACGAAGTCGGTTGTATTCATCGCGAATCTCCCTCGTAGTTTCAGAATCGTTTCCTTGTCGACCATGTTTGAAATTGAAGCAAGAATCTTTTTCTGTAATGATAAACAAGCCTTCGATACTTGTTACGCGACTCAAGGCCACATACACTAATTGCAATGGTTGCTGAGAAGAGTACTTGTATACAATGATGTCAAATGTCCCACCTTGGGACTTGTGGATTGTAATGGCACAAGCAGGCACGCAAGAAAACTGTTTCCGTTTGCACTTCACTGTTTTTGACAAAGTAATATTGACAATTTTTTTGTACACTGGTATCCAATCGAAAGATAAAGTGTTTGGTTTGCTGACGACATGTGGTCGACATTTGATTTTAGCATTAGCACCCGTGTTTTTGTCTGGAAATTCAAACCAAAGAGTAATGATATCGTCTTCAGCTTGTGGCGGAGTTGTGCTTGTCGATGGACCTGCTGCAGCTGAATTTTCATCTACGTTGGCCGGTTGATGTTCGATGTGCTTCAAGACTCCAATAGCACCATTAACCAATCCATCCGAGACGTCGATGTTAGATGTTATCATGTAAGGATAACCTTCTGCTAATGGCAACATGTATGGCAATCCGTCTGTCTCTGAAACCGTCATCTTGTGAAGTTGCCCTTGACACTGGTGTCTCTCAGAATTATTTGCATATCCGAGCATAATATCTGTGGTGACTAAGTTGTGTGCGTTGTTAATTGCACTTCGGTTATAAAAATCCACTTCTTGGTTGCTGTAAAACAACCGAACGGCGTCAGGAACGTTTTCTTTGCACCAGGCTGTACTCTTGTCTGTACTGTCAGCATCAATTCCTTCGCGATTCATTTGTACACGACGTTTGCGGCGACGTTGTCTCTCCGATGGCCATACTGTTGGTATGTACACGACTTGACGGCTTGTTTCGCTCATCGGTTGTCGTAATAAATACCACGCTGCTTCTTGGGCCGACATTTCAACTGCATTTAGAAGTTTAATACTCAAAGCCTTCAATTGGCCCGTGTAGTCCCGGTCAGGATGCTCTTGCATCATTTTCGCCAGCTCTCGATTCAAGTTACCCATTCCGCGAGCCGATTTGTTAACGTATTCCACGACGTACTGTGCGCAGCTATAATCATCTAAGACAAACTGGATGTCAATGTTGGAATTAATTTCACCAGCAAGGTAAGGGTTGAATGTGTTCGTCATCAGTTGGTCGAAGTTGCGTTTGAACAACAATGTTGGCCTGCGCAGAGTTGAACGCACTACGTCGAGGTATGCATCGAACGTCAAACTTTGATCCCTCAGAAAGTCGTCCATGCTAGCATATGTACGGTCGCTAAGGGAAGTTCGTAGCTCTTTACCCTTTTTCTGGAATGCAACGCGGCGTCCATCAGTTTTTGGCATTGGTACTGTTCGAATCTTCACAAAATGTCAGTACTGTCACTTCAATATAAGTCGTTCGTGTGACAAGACCTATAGTCCTTGTCTCAAAACTAAGTGATTGTATAATAACAGTTTTATATTGTGCCTATGGAAATACATACAATCCATTCAATCCATGTGTAGTTTAAATTACTCATCTGAACCAGAATACGCACATGGAATGATGGTCCTTCGGCCTTTTGAAATAAGTGAGGTGAGACGCCATTGGAATACCAAACGGCCGGAGAGTCGTTCGCAATTTATAGAATATATTGCCAAGCTATTGTTGGTAAGTGGCTATCACTTTATTATTGTTCCTGTGCTGGGAGCTCTCCTGCGGAAGAAGCAATATCTTCAAGAAACCCGCAAGGAATTACGACGCGTAATTTGTCGTGTACGACACGTGTCACGAGGACGGAATTTGGATACAAAAATCTAGTTCCGGAGTTTGCTGCATTATCGCCATACTTGTGTGTCCTCGAAATACGCTCTGTCCATTTACAGGTGCGTTATTTATTAGGATTTATCTGGAAAGTATAATTATTCATCGATACCTAACCTAATACCTACCATATACCTATTGATAAATTCCTTCAAGAAGAAAAGGGATAGAGGATGGAAATGACCTCGACAATTTGCTGCGTATGATTGGCTGTCTGGTTGTGGAGCGTTTCCGTGACTATACTCACGGTGGTTTGGAGCGACATCTACAGAACCCGGAGGTACTTACCCGAGTGTTCACGAAATTCGCCGAACAATTTCTGATCGTTTTTGACGTTTCGTTCGACGACGATACTTTGCGGTTTATTTATGCACTTTGTACTGCGCTTTGTAGGTGTTTGTGTTCCGTTTTACGTTCCCGACCGTAGATTGGCGCTAGTGTTCCTGCGGTGCGAAAAAGAACTACGTATCCGAATATGACCGAGTGTCACACATGACTTTTGCCGATTGTGTCCGATCCAAGTGTTTACGGAAATACACGAGTGTTATTTACGTGAAGTGCGTAGCGTGTTGACTTTCGTTCCGACGCCATTACAAGCAGAATACTTTTTGTGACGCCATTTTAACTTTGTCTATTTGTTTAGAATTAGACGCCATTTTTGTACCTTAAGCATTTTTACATTTGTATACAGTAATTATTGCACGATATTGCAGAAAAACTATAAAAACTGTGTAATATCCATCCTTTGTGTTTTATAACTTGGATTAATTTAACATTGAAGTTGTTTTGTGATAAAACATTCGCTGTTTTGTTTTGTGTAAAAAATGTCGAAGCCAAAGGATAGCGCGATAAAGCGACTGATCGCTGCCCGTGGCCAATGCAAAGGCGTAATAACTAAGATGCAAACCTTTGTGACAAGTGATGAAGCTCGTTCAAGAGATTACGACTCTTTAGTAGTGAAAAGAGACCGGTTAATTAAGTCGTTTCAAGAATATGAAACCCATAATATCGATATTCAATCATTGCTCACTGAAGATTCTGAGCCTGATACAGAAAATTTTGACGAAATAGACGATAGATATTGTTCAGTGTTAGCAAAATTAAACTCAATGATAGCTGCTTTGCAACCAGAGCCGGGTCAGTCGAATCAGAACCCAAAGGGTGGGAAATGTCAAAGGCTCCCGAGGATTAATATTAAAGAGTTTAATGGAGATACAAGTGAGTACATCCCATTCATTAATATGTTCACCTCTGTAGTAGACAATAATGAATCATTATCCCCATGTGATAAACTGTATTATTTAACCACTTATTTGACAGGTGAAGCCTTAGAGGTTATAAAACATTTACCTTTAACAGAAGCTAACTATATTGTAGCTCTAAATTTATTAAAGCAAAGATTCCACAATAAGGTCAAAATAATTTCCCACCACGTCAATGCTATACTAGATTTACCTACTATTAAAAAACCAAGTGCTGCCAGTATACGTGGATTGTTATCACAAATTAGACAGCATTTGAGTGCGCTTGATAGTTTGCAACAACCAACAGAAAAATGGGACACTATATTAGTTTGTCTACTTCAAAAAAAGCTCGACTTCTATACAGTCAGGGCCTTTTATCTTGAAAAATGTAGTGTAAATGAAATGCCTTCATTAGACGACTTGTTGACATTTCTAGAGGGTCGCGCGGTTGCCCTTGAGACGGCGACAAGCAAAGATTCGCAACCTGAGCAAAAGGAGCGCAAGTATGTGGTCTCCTGTGCCGCTACTGCAACTGCTGCAAATAAGCAGAAGCAGAAGTCCGTCTCTGTGAAGCAACAATGTAAGTTTTGCAATTCTTTTCATCGATTATATGCCTGTTCAAGTTTTAAATTAGCTGCAGTAAAGGATAGGTGCGATTTTATACAAAAGCATAATATATGCAAGGTGTGTCTTAATGAACATCCAAAAAATGTAAATTGTAAGTTCAATTTTAAATGTATGGTTTGTAAAAAGGCCCATAATACATTACTGCACGAAGATCATAATGAACAAGGCTCGAGCCCGCAGGGGCCCAATGGCCCGCAGGTTTCTCTTTATTGCAAGGCTAATAAGGATGTGCTTTTACCTACTGCTCAGGTTCTGGTTGAATGCAGCAATGGGAATCAGATCCCGGCCCGTGCCCTCCTCGATACAGGAAGTCAAGTCTCATTAGTCTGTTCGGATTTTATTAAGAAAATAAATTCAAAAACTTATTCTGATAATAACACTGTCGTGGGAATATGTCAGGGTATCAAAAACATAAATGAAAAGACTCAGCTGACTATTAAGTCGCGCTTGAATGATTTTAAATTGTCAGTCAATTGTTCTATTGTCAATAACATAACAAATAATTTACCACAATTTAAAATTGATTCTGATATTTTGGATCTTAAAAATAGTTTGCAATTAGCGGATACAAACTTTCATGTCTGTGCTCCTATCGATATTTTATTGGGGTGTGATGTATTTTTTCAGGCTCTGAAAAACCAGCCGCTCCAGCTTAAAGAGCAAGGGCCATACCTACTCGAAACTCAATTTGGCGGAATATTGGCGGGGTCTGTTCCTGGATGCAACTTCACATCTCCTCGGGTTAGTTTTTCTATCAACTTCTCTGACCAAGTAGGTGACAATGTTCATAATGATCCTTTATCCAGCTTAGACAAAAATATTAAAAAATTCTGGACCGCCGAGACGGTTCCTGAAATTTATTCAGAAAAGAGCTCTGAACAGGAGCTAGCTGAAAGCATTTTTAAACAGTCAATAACTCTAAAAAATAATAGATTCACTGTTGCTTTACCATTAAAGCAACAGATTACTGAGATCTATCTCGGCGATTCATTTTCAGCTGCCTTACAGCGTTTCTATAATCTTGAGCGCAGATTATTAAAAGATAATAAACTGTATCAAATGTACAGGGATTTTATAAATGAATACATAGCTTTGGGCCATGCCCAGCCCTATGATATTTCAAAATATGATATAGATAAGGATGGTGTGTTTTTTCTCCCCCACCACCCTGTTTTCAATGAAAACAGTCAAACAACAAAGATGAGAACTGTTTTCGATGGCAGTCTTAAGACAAAAAATAATATCAGTTTGAATGATGTTCTATTAAATGGACCTATAGTCCAAAACGAACTTTTCGATATACTTATTCTGTTTCGTTTGCCAAAATATATTCTACTATGTGATATAAAGCAAATGTTCAGACAGATATTAGTTGACCCTCCATATAGGGCCTTGCAAAATATTCTCTGGAGAGAATCTATTAATGATCCAGTGCTTTGCTTGCAGCTTAACACTGTTACTTACGGGTTAAAATCCTCGTCATATCTTGCCACGCGATGCTTGAAAGAGTTAGCAGAACGTTTTAAAGACCGATATAACTTAGCTTCTTCTGTCTTGCTTTCACAAACCTATGTTGATGACGTACTTACTGGGCATGATGATGTGAACACATTAAAAGAAATAAAGAGACAGTTGATAGAATTGCTAGGCCTGGGAGGTTTTCAGTTGCATAAATGGGGTTCTAATAATGCTATGCTATTGGATGATGTACCCTCTAATCAACCTCCAGTGAAAGATGTCGATATGAGCAAAGATAATGACTTTATAAAAACTCTAGGCTTGCGCTATAACGTTAAGTCAGATGATTTCTACATCAGCTGCTCAGAGAGCAACGTAAATACAACTAATACTAAGAGGCAGGTTTTGTCTTTCATAAGCAAGATTTTTGATCCCCTGGGATTGGTAGGACCAATTGTTATGTCAGCTAAGCTTCTAATGCAAAATATTTATAATGCTAAAATCAGTTGGGATGAGGAACTACCTAAGGAATTAAATGACCAGTGGATAAGCTATGCTAATGGTTTAATTGAAATGTCATGCATTCAAACAAAAAGGCATATAAATGTAAAGGGTGCTAGCCAGGTAGAGTTAATCGGATTTGCTGATGCTTCGTCCAAAGGCTATGGTTGTTGCTTGTATGTCAGAGCTATTTTTGCTGACGGTACGATAAATGTAAACTTGCTTTGTTCCAAATCAAGAGCAAATTCGACTAATAATGATTTAACTACACCACGCAAAGAATTGAACAGCGCCTTATTATTATCAATGCTTGCTAAAAGAGTGCACAACACATTATCGACACAGTGTGATATTATAAAAGTATATCTATATCTTGATTCGCAGATCGTGTTGGCGTGGCTTAACATGGAACCAGTGACGCTAATGCCGTATGTCGCGAACAGAGTTATCAAAATAAAAGATCATACAAAAAACTGGCCGTGGTTCTATGTTAAGACCATGGAAAACCCTGCCGACTGCTTGTCGAGAGGTATGGAGCCTCGCGCCTTGCAAGATCTTGATTTGTGGTGGCATGGCCCACGCTTTTTGCATGAGCAGAAATATCAGCATGGTAATGCAGGGCACGAGACTCCGCCTCTGGTAGAGGTACCTGAAATAAAAAAGCAATGTCAAAATAATCCAAAATGTCATGACGTTTGCAACACGGTAATGCATACTATTGAAGAGTTAAAGATTTTCAGTCAATATTCTGATTATAATAAAATGAAGCGAGTAATTGCTTACGTAATGAGGTTCATAAACAATTGTAGAACAAAAGATGTCACTAGCAGACAGTCAGGTGAACTGATGCCAGATGAATTAGAAAATGCTTTGTTTACTATTGTAAAGTACGACCAAAAAAGGCATTATGCTGATGAAATCTCTTGTTTAAAATCAAATAAACCTATAAAAGGACCACTTTCATCATTAAATCCTTTCATAGGTAGCGATGGGCTATTGAGAGTTGGTGGCAGGCTTCAGAATTCGGAGCTCTCTTTCTCGCAAAGACACCCAATTATTCTTGCTAAGGCGTCTCATATAACGAGTCTTATAATTTGGAATGAGCATAAGAATCTGATGCATGCCGGGCCAAAATTATTGCTTTCTTCATTAAATCAAAAATTTTGGCTAATTAATGCTGTCAGACAAATAAAAAATGTAATCCACAAATGCTTAATATGTTTTAGGCTAAAAGCCAAGGCAGCATCTCAATTGATGGGCTCTTTGCCACCACAAAGAGTTCGTGTATCCAGACCATTTGAGAAGGTGGGCATAGACTATGCTGGCCCATTCAATATAAAGTTTGCACGAGTAAGGAAGCCTGTAATTTTGAAAGCTTATGTTCTAATTTTCGTGTGCTTCGTGACGAAGGCTATTCATGTGGAATTGGCTTCGGACATGACCACACAGACATTTTTGAATTGCTTAAAAAGGTTCATAGCGCGTAGAAACAAGCCTTCCCAAGTGTTCTGTGATAATGCGGCCACATTTAGGTGTGCTAACTCGAACTTACAAGAACTGTATAAACTACAGTCTTCCACAGCCCACCAAAATGCAGTGACAAAATTTTCAGCTAATCAGGGCATAACTTTTAAATTTATTCCAGCATACAGTCCTGTATTTGGTGGATTGTGGGAGGCTGGCGTCAAAAGTTTAAAGTACCATATGAAAAGGGTCATAGGTACTTGTGTACTCACATATGAAGAATTTAACACGGTAATTATTCAAATTGAGGCTATTCTAAATGCCAGGCCGTTGACCCCTATGTCATCGGATCCATCAGACATGACGTACCTAACGCCAAGTCATTTTTTAACTGGTGCTCCTATTACCAGTTACCCAGAGCAAGATCTCACTAACATTCCAACCAATAGACTTAGTTTCTGGCATCAATGTAGTCAGTTACAACAAAACTTTTTTAAACAGTGGCACAAATGCTATTTAAGCATGCTACAAAATAGACCTAAATGGAAAAATCAAACTTTTAATATAAAGGAAGGAATGTTAGCGCTTCTTAAACAGGATAATGTTAACCCCTTTGACTGGCCTACAGCGAGGACAGTGAAATTGTACCCAGGAAAAGATAACAAGGTACGAGCATTTGATGTTAAAATGCCCAATGGCCATGTCATACGCACTAGCATTACCAAAATATGTATTTTGCCAATAGATGAGTAGGAGTAGGTAGATTGGTTAAAAAGTAAATAAAATAGGGTTTTTTTTTTTTGTGTATTAGTAATTTAGTACCTATATAGACTTGTGTTTATTTTTGTTTAAGTAGGTAAAGTTATTATGAATAGGCAAGCGATTGTTTCTTTTCATGGCCTGGCCAAGTTGTACTTCCTTTAAGTAATTAAGTACAGTAACAAATAGGTATGTACTTTGTTTAGTTATAAAGTGTTTTTTGAACTTTAGGTACATACAATAAGGGAAACATTTAAGTACCTACACTTACATATTTACTTTGTTCAGTTTTAGGCTGAACATTGATAAATACACTAAGATAAATATTTAAGACCTCAACTAATAATTTTAAGTTGTAGTTTCTGCATGAAAGTAAGTATAGTAAGATAATTTCTTGCTCAATATGAGTTGTTGTTTTTAAATATAATACAGTATGATAAAATATAAAATATACTTACTATAATTTCTTGCTTATTAAGTGTCTAACTAGAAAATTAAAGATATAAATGTGTAAAACTTAAACATTATTTTGTAGAGTACGGGGTTGCGATTTTTACCACTTTTTTCATTTTCGCCCCCCCGCAATATGTTCGAATCTTCACAAAATGTCAGTACTGTCACTTCAATATAAGTCGTTCGTGTGACAAGACCTATAGTCCTTGTCTCAAAACTAAGTGATTGTATAATAACAGTTTTATATTGTGCCTATGGAAATACATACAATCCATTCAATCCATGTGTAGTTTAAATTACTCATCTGAACCAGAATACGCACAGGTACCAATACACGGGTAGTCAGCATTGGCCAGTACGGGATTCCAAATCTGCAAGTCGTTTCGCCTCGTTTCGTGCAGGTGAAAGTGTGCTTATGTATTTGGTTGAAGTAGATGGTATCGTTAGGCACATCTTCTTTTGCAACTGAACTTAGTTTCTCCACAAGTTCGATGGTGTTGGGCATATTTTCTGAAACGGTTTCGAGGGGGTCGTTGTTCAACCACAGTAAAATATGAGCGTGGGGACTTCCGCGATGCTGGAACTCAATGCGAAGAAAATAATCCTTAACAAAGTATTGGCCGAACGGATTATAATTCGACTTCGCTTTCAACATGTTCATCAATGTACCAACAAGTTTGTGAAAATATATGCAGCACGTAACTGGATCGTCACTCACTAAGCTGCACCGCTCTGATGTGTTTAGATCTTCAGCAACTTTGCCAGGATATTTGTTACTCAATTTGAGGAGTAAGTTCAGTAATGTCAACCAGCGTACTTCATTTGCACTTAGAGTGAGAAAGATGGTCGGCTTCCCAAGTTGACGGAGCATAGCAAAGAGATCCCGTTTGCGAGAGGCCCAGTACTGGACGGAGTTTGGCACTGATTTCATAAAGGCAAGGTTTTGTATAACAAATTCTTTAAGAAATTCTGGGTCTTCTAACATTCGTCGAGTTACGTTTTCTGTAACCGGCACTTTCCGGAACGTGCTGTAAATTCCATCCACCATGCGTAGACGTAAGATCTTCATAGCAACGTACAAGATTTTTTGAGGCGTGGCGCCGCGTCTGTCACTTCGTCTTATTTCACTGGTCGCCATCATATAAGGTGTCACCGAAACTCCCATGTTGAAACGACGTGGTTCTCCGAAGTATATTGCAGGAAATGATAATTCTTCAGCATGACGGTCATAAATGAAGTTGAGAGGCGTTGCCCGATGTCCTGGTGCGATGTCAAGACAATCCTCTTCGTTCCACAATAGTGTGTGCTGTCTAGCAGCAAGAATTTCAGATTCAGGTGTATATTCAGCAGAAATTGCTTCGATGCGAGGACCAGGTTCATCCGGCAGGATTTCTTCTGATGGCACTGTTAGCTGTAGCTTCGACAAATCTACTTTGATATCGTATAAACGATAAAGGCTCGACTTCTGAAGTACATCCAACCATTCCTTGATCGTACGTTTAGACGTGTATCCGCTAACGTAATTCGTTTTGTGCGCAAGATTCCGTTTTATGTTGACATTGATTACTTCATCCTCATCCAGTTGCCGAGGTAAGCATTTCACCATTTCTTGCACGTCGACTGGAACGTTGATCACTTGTCCAATGATCCCATATGAGAAATCATGACGGAGTCGACGTACTTGCATAAATGGCAGACGTGGTGAGATCAACCGTTCACTGATTGGATCCAATGGCGGTAGACCTGGAGGTACCTCAGGATATGTGAAGCCGTTCATCTTCGCAAGACTCGGAAGCTTTCCTGTATTCAGCGAACGTTTACAGTTGGCGCAAACCAATGTAAATTCCTGGGCGTGTACTTGCCGATTTTCCTTAACACACCAATCTGAGATTATCTGCATTTGTGCAGCAGTGATGGCTTTAAGGTCATTTCTGAACCATAATCTGTACTAGACGTTGAAACAACGTGCGCTTGGGGATCCATCGTCTTGAACGTGGTGATTTCTGTTAAACGAATTGAACTTAATTTTCTAAAGAAATATTATCAACTAGCTTTCGCCCGCGGCTCCGCCCGCGTAACGTTTATTCCTTCCCTCGGGAATAGTAATATTTCCCGGGATAAAAAGTACCCTATGTCCTTTTCTACACCCCAGACAACGTGTATGCAAAATTTCATGGTGATCCGTACAGTAGCTAAAGCGTGAAGGCGTAACAAACAAACAAACAAACTCACTTTCGCATTTATAATATTAGTTAGGATTAAAATTTGTTTAAATAATTCTAATTCCGTTTAAATTATCAATAAATGATATTCAATTAATTAGAAATAAAATTTGAATTGAAATCAATACTAATTTTGAATGTTTGAATTTGTAATACGCGCCTTTACCAACTTGGCACATGAGAATGACTTCATGCATTGTGATTGGTCGCTCGAATCGTAGGTTAGAATGCAGGGTTTTGACAAGTGAGAGATTTTAATTTGGTATTATAATTCCGTTTAAATTATCAATAAATGATATTCAATCAATTAGAAATAAAATTTGAATTGAAATCAATACTAATTTTAAATGTTTGAATTTGTATTACGCGCCTTAACCAACTTGACACATGACAATGGTTTCTTGCATTGTGATTGGTCGCTCGAGTCGTAGGTTAGAATGCATTGTTTTGACAGGTGAGAGATTTTAATTCGATATTCTAATCATTCACACGACGCGACGCGCTCCTTTATCTATTTTTTCCGTATTATAAATATTTAGGGTATGAGTCCAACTATGTTTTTATTTAACACTACCACAATTCATTTTTATCATAACATAACCTCTAAATTTCGTTTGTTTACACGTGTCTTTTTTCCATCTTTCATTACTTTTACAAGTTTATTCAAGAATGTTAATTGTTAGTAAGTAGGCTATTTTATTCACCTTTTTTTGTTGCAATTGTTGTAACACTTCACTTGCACTTCACATTTTGTTTCACTGTTAAACATTCAACGAAAACTTAACCGCACGAGAAAATCTCGTTTGTATGCCGCTAGAGTGAGAGAGACGGAAGATCGGTCCACTCACTCGAACGCTATGCCAAATGCCAAATTTAAACACTTCTAATAAATCCAAAAATCTGGACACTTATCATATTTGTCTTCTGCCGGGTAAAGCTAATTATAATTAAAAACTAAAACATTACGAAATCGGTCACGGTCTATAGTCACGGAAACAAAGCATTTTGAGAGCTTTGGCAAAAATATACAGCAACAGCACATAAATATAACTTTAAATAATACTTTATTTACTTCTAAACGGGAAAGGCTAGCTTAATGACGCCGTCTTCAATGTTGAATTAAATACTTTTTAATTTATGAAGCTTGGTTCTATGTCTTAGGAGATATAAAGGTGTTTGTCGGCATTTTGTGGGTGGAACTTGTTCATTGCTCGTCAGTGTATAAAGCGGAATTCCGAATAACTTTGACAACTCCATACAAATTATATAGTATTTTGAAACGTCACATATATCCTTAGATATGAGTTTTTTTAAGCCAAGTGTGCGACACATGGATGTGTGCGGAGCTCTAGTAGTAGGGTAACCTACTATATTACTGCTTCCCCATAAAACACCGTTCTAAAATGAGTCACGACTTTTTCTTGCGGGGTGGCAGAAGCTCAGTTGGTTATTGGCTCAAACGTTATTAGGTGAGCCGTTAAACGTTTTGCGTGACAGAGGACTAGCCCATCGTAGCAGACTGAGTGTTCCTCGTAGTTCAATGGTAGTAAGAGGGCAAGATATATGTAGAGTCGTATGTTTTACCAGATTGGGTGGTAGAGGCAAGGCATAGCCATGCTAACAGAACAGTGATGTGTGTGACATATTCTGTCAAATTTTTACAGACGATATATTTCTGTTGCCGCTATAACAAAAAAGCTGCCAAGTGCGAGTTGGACTCGCGTTGAGAGGGTTATACAATAATAGGACTATCACCAACATCAACATCAACTACTACCACGTCATCTGAGAATTTAAATTAATAAATGAGTCACGCCTTACCTTACGGGGGGGCAGAGCGGAGGCGTCGGCTCTGGCGGAGGAGGGGGCGCCCAGCAGCAGCAAAGACACAACTTCCTGCAAAATTAAGTAATACAACATTAGTCTAGTGGATCGCATTTAAATTAGTTTTCATACGTCATCATTTCCTTCTCTTCTGTTTGCTTTGTTTTGCCCAAATCTTACATTTACCGTGCAAATTATAAAACCATACACCGTGTTACCACAAAAAATATTAAACAGCGTTTAACCTCAAAACAAACGTCAAATCCCATTTATTTTTGATTTTAAACAAGTGTTAAACAGTAGGTAGTATTTTTTTGGTGGTAAGGCCCACAATGTTTTAATTTAGTTAAGTGTTTATATTTTTTCAAACGGGACCCTATTACTAAGACTCCGCTTTCCGTCTGTCTGTCCGTCCGTCCGTCCGTCTGTCTGTCAAATTTTTGTAGTTGATATATTTCTGTTACCGCAGTAACAAAAATACTATAAAAGCTGCCAAGTGCGAGTTGGACTCGCGTTGAGAGTGTTTCGTTCAACAATAATAGGACTAACACCAATATCAACGGCAGGAAGGAATGGGTACTGTAATCTGTAGGATTACAGGTATACGCAATTCCTCCTTTACTAACAAATTGGCGTTAAAGTTTTGTGGTGGCCTAATTACCTTACGGGGGGGGGGCAGAGCGGCGGAGGAACATAATTAAATAAAAATAATCACATAAGTAATAAATATTACTCACCAAGACATGTTTTCTGTGCTGATCACAATGCTTTCACACCAAAGTCTTAATTTCAAATGAAGCGATCCTGGACACAAAGAACCTACACCATAAGTGAGGCCCATAAATCTAAAACTTAAATGTGACACTTAACACAAGGTAATCATTGTATTAGAGTAACCCAAACATTTTTCAGTGTTTGTTGACAGCACAAACCTGTGATATAAGAAACGCCGCACGCCGGGCATAAAGCCGCGCTTACACTATGCCAATGACTTGCATACAAGTTGCAGGTTTAATATTTACGCACAACTTTTAAAAAGTTTTTAATGAAGTAAAATAATTCAAAATAGTCCCACTGATAATCGCAAATATTCAGGGTTGCCGATAGCAGAATAACTACAGGGCATTTTTTATTACTTTCGAGGGGCAAGGCAAGGCAAGGGGCACAAAACGAAGTTTATTAATACTACAAAAAAATACTTACCGTTATGTGTAGCTCCTCTGCTATCTGGCTTATATTTCTTCCTTGTTCAAATAACACTATGATGCGACTTCGATCTAGCGGGTCCAAATTCCTGTGTGAACTCATCTTAAAAAAATCTAACAAAACGCGGTATTGCAGGATGATGTGCAAGATGAAACTGACCTGACAGAGTAACGAAGAACCTAAAAGTCATAAAACAAATGGATTTTAAAGGGCGACAAAAAAATACAAAGAAAAGAGGGCGGGGCCAAATTAGACCGCCAGACGTGGCCAGATGCTGGCTGCAAGGGAAAACAATTTACAAATGGTCCTCCACAGGGATTGTCGATAGATCGGCGATCCCTGTGGAGGACCACCTTAAGGGTAATTTTTCCATGCAGCCCAACAAAATGCGCCCCCTTTTATTACCTTTTTTTTGCACGGGTTGCTCCACCAATAATATCCAAGCAGAGAATGACAAAAGATTTTTTGTGCGTGACGCGTTTTCGAGGTTTGTTGTCATTCTTGTCATACTTGGCTATGTGTTTAGTTTTCGAGGTGTAATCCCGATGAAAAAATGCGGGTACAAAAATAGGGAAAGAGTATTATGATGACTGACCGAGACTATACTATATATAAATATATTAGTCGTAATCAGATGTGAGAATATTTTATTCATATAAGGCTTCTGTTATATATAGCCTGGCTTAGCAACCAGCAAGCAACCCTTCAGGTCATATTTGATTTTTTTGTAAACTGCTGCATTCATTGATAAGAAAAAAAAACTAGGCAAACATAAACAATAACAGCAAAAAAATGCAAAGAGCCGCGACCATCTGGCAGCTTCACCGCCTGCACCGCTCGACTATTATCTAAAATTATCTGGTTACAGAAAAAGACAAACACTCACACTTTCGTGATTCGTGGAAGTAGCTTTATGAATATTCACACAGGTTTTTTAACTCATTAAAATATTTTAGAATAAGTAATTATAGATAACTATATAAGTAGAGACGTCATCGCTGGGAAGTGAACGAAGAAATTAAATAAAAAATATGATGATATTTATTTAATTTAATAGAACTTGATAATATTTAATTAATACACAATAGACTAAAAAAGCGTGACGCTATTATTCATAATTATATAACATAACAGCGTCACGCCTTTTTCCCATATGGGGTGGCAGAGGCACAATTGTGCCCCCAATTATAATGAACGGTTTTGCTTATAAATAACCGGTCAAATGGGAGTCGGACTCGCGCACGAAGGGTTCCGTAATAAAAATATGGCCAAATGGGAGTCGGACTCGCGCACGAAGGGTTCCGTAATAAAAATATGGCCAAATGGGAGTCGGACTCGCGCACGAAGGGTTCCGTAATAAAAATATGGCCAAATGGGAGTCGGACTCGCGCACGAAGGGTTCCGTAATAAAAATATGGCCAAATGGGAGTCGGAATCGCGCACGAAGGGTTCCGTAATAAAAATATCGAAAAAAGTAATCTGTGAACGTTTCAAGCGTATACCTATTACAATTATTAATATCGAACAAAAATGAGCAAATAACACGTTTGTTCTTAGGGGAGCCCGCCTTAATATTGAATTTATTTTGTTTTTTAAATATTTGTTGTTACAGAAACATCATCTTTGAACTTTTAAACTGTCTAGCTACCACGGTTCACTTAAGCCTGGTGACAGACGGACGGACAGCGAAGTCGCAGTAATAGGGTCCCGTTTGGCACCCTTCGGGTACGGAACCCTAAAAAGTTGATTCACTGTTTAGCTTAAGCAGTGTTTTGTCCTTTTCACACGTCGACTAAATGTTAAATGTCAAAGCAAGACAAAACACTGAATTAACTGTGAATTTACTTTTTTATAAGTAAGGCCATATTACTATTTTAGCTTCACGTGCGTCAAATAAACAGTGTAACCATAAACCAATAGATAAAAATTGTCCCTAGCCAAATATAATACAGGATGGAAAAAAATGTCTCACCCAGAAAATAGAACGTTTCATATGTTAGGCTATTGATCAAAGAACTTGCTAACTACATATTCAATCTTATGGATATCTAGTCGACTGACTAAATTAAGACCATCGCCCGTTTTCACTAACCATAGGACACGCCTAAATCAGATGCTAAATATTTAGACGTTGCCTAAAGCAAAATCACTTTTCACTAACCCGAGACACGACTAACGACGATGTTAGGCATCCCTAATAACACCGATTTAGGAGGGCGTAGTGCTTAGGCGCCCCTAAACTGACACATGTGACAGTCGCATGTGATAGATTGACGAACAAAACCATGGAAAACTGGTCAAAAACTAGGCTACTCTAAAATCGTTTGATGAAACAGAACTTTATGCTAATCATTGCCCTAAATTAGGAGTTACTACTACGCGTAGAGAGGCGTTTCCTTGTTCGTCGATAGTGAAAACGGGCACATTTTTTCTGGCGAAATTTGATAATTATGGACTAGTGCAAAAACCAACAGAGCCCATAGACTTTTTACACTCTGTAGATGGCGATAGCGACACAAGTGCTTGATTGCCCGAACACAGATGAATCATAAACACAAAAACTTATAAATAAAGCTTGCTTTGTGTTGTCAAATTTCAATGGGGACTGGGGATACCCTTGTGTAAAACATTGGTTTCATTTGTCAGAGAGCCTACGCCAGAGAGAGCCGTTGATATAAAAAAATGTCCTGGTAAGTTACTACTACAATATTTATGTGTGTCGTTATTTTGTGCTATGAAAAATGATCATGATCATGATCTATGAAATAGTTATTTTCTTTTCTATCTTCGCTTGTATTATAATACTTTGTGTTATATTATTTTATACTTTTCTATGAAGAAGTGGCACATTGGTCCATTAAGAACTATTATTTTAGTCGTCTTTTTGATGGTGGGCTAACACCACCTAATTTAGAAGCAAATCACTGATCTTATGTTATGATTACTTTTTCAGGAAAACGTTATGCTGCTGGAAAAGTTGGGCTACGGAGGCACCACCTTCACCCTCGCCGCCTTCGGTGCCGCCATCGCCGACTTCCTACACACTGTGGGAGTCGCCGGAGGCGTCTTCGGTGGCGTCTTCGGAGGCGTCTTCGGAGGCGTCTTCGGAGGTGTCTTCGGAGGCGTCTTCGGAGGCGTCTTCGGAGGCGTCTTCATAAACGCCTCCGTCGTCTGAGCAGTCGTGGGTGTCGCTGCCGCTGGCACCATCGCCGTCGCCGATGTCAAGGCGGCGGGCAGGGTCGCCGCCGCCCGCTCCACCGCCGTCGCCAGCACCGCCGTCGCCAGCACCTTCCAGCAGAGGCGGGTCACGGAGGTGCCGCTGCGGTGTGTGCCCTGCACGGCACACGATCATTTTTTTTATTTAATTTAGTTAAGAGTGTTAATTAAGGTTAGGTTAAGTTAGGTTAGATTTTTTATTTTTATTAATTTTATTAAAAAGTTTTAATTCTTAAATAGGAGTATTTATTTCTCTTTAATAGAGTGTTACAGAAAGGTGTAGTCATATTTTAGAGGGTTGTTAAGGATACCATTAAACGAGCAAATGTTACTATGAAACTTTAATCAGAGCAACTTTATTTTCACTTCTCTACACAAATCAGCTGGGACGCCTAAATTTAAGTATTCATTATCTGGCTTTTGATTTGGCAAACACGCTGATGTTTATTTTTAAAAGCTTTCGATATAGTCAAGACAAAATAATATCTTAAATAATATCTTGAACACTATTTACACACATTGATCTAGCCCCAAACTAGGATTCCCTGTATCTTGGGTACTAGACAACGATAAACATAATTATATAGATAAATACTATACTTAGATAGATAAACAACCATGACTAGCAAACATCCGTTCTCATCATACAAATATTTGCCCCCACCGGGACTCGAACCCGGGACCCTTGACTTCGAAGGCAGGGTTACTGCCGACTCGGCCATTCGGGTCGTCTGTTGAAAGTTAAAACACATATTATTATTTAGACATACCCAACAGTTAATCGGCGTTTGAACAGGGACACTCATCCTCTGTATAATGATCGTACCGGCAATACCCACATATACACCAATTGTTCAATTCACTGAAAAATGATAATGCTTCAGAGTCACTTAGTACTAAGTTTATTGTCAGATGGGCGGCCAGCTGCACCCCCTGCGGCAAACTTTGCCCACAAATACAGGTTTTATTTAATACGAAATGTGTGAGGCCGCCCACACCGACCACGCCGACCACCATTTTTAAGAATTCACAAAATGCGACTGAACTATGGCCCAAATTCAACTAAATATCCGAAAGACTCTTAGATTATTCAACTAAAAAGGTCTCGCTTGTAAATGTTTCTTTTAATACTGAAGTGTGAAAGTAAAAAACCTGGAATTATAAACACTTATAATTCCAGGTTTTTTACTTTCACACTTCAGTATTAAAAGAAACATTTACAAGCGAGACCTTTTTAGTTTAATAAAATCAAAAGAATCAACATAGAGTCACACCGTTTCCCATATAGGGTGGCAGATAGGCACAATTCGCTGCCTCAGTCCTTGAATGTTTAACGGACCATTTTTCGGAAAATTTCTTTCTTTCTTCTTTTTGACGTCTACTTAAAGAACAGCAGATTATCGTATAATGGGACAAAAAATGACCTAAAGTGGTTACAATTCACGTTCTATGCAAAAATTGCGTAGTTGCGTAGTTTTAAACCTGCATGTGTGACGTCACACTTGTGTGCAAGTGATTTGAATTGGAAACACGATTTTGTTCAACTTGCAGCTTGCATGCAAGTTTTTAGTGGCATACTCAAATAGTTCAACGTGAAACATAAAAAGAATGTTTTGTATTTGTTTCGGTTTCCAAATAGTAGTGAATAGTGGAATGAAATTATTAAAGGATTCGAAGAACGTTGCAATTTTCCATAATGCATTGGAGCAATTGTTGGAAAGCATGTCATCTTGAGATGTCCAAATGGGAGTGGTTCTTTGTATTATGACTATAAGGGACATTTTAGCATAGTCTTGTTTGCATTATGCGATAGTTAACTTAAACTTTCGATATTTTAATGTTGGACATTTTGGGTTTGCACTTGCAACTTGCGTGCAAATAAGCTGACTTGAGTGTTGTGCGTAAAGATTAAACCTGCAACTTGTATGCAAGTCATTGGGTCGCATATTCTGTTGTTCTGGATTTTCAAATTATGACGAGGTAAACAATGCTATCTCTAGTATAGTGAACTGGTTTACTGTTAACAATTTATTACTTAATGAAAAGAAAACTAAATGTATTACATTCGTGTTACCCAATGTGAACCCGGTAACTACAGACATATTTATAAAAGAACAGAGATTGGACCTTGTGCAGTCGACTGTCTTTTTGGGCATTACTTTAGACGCCAAACTACAATGGGATCCTCATATAAATAAATTGTCGAACAGACTGAGTTCAGCAGCGTTCGCAGTTAAAAAAAATAGAGCTCTTACCGACGTAGACACCACTAGACTAGTCTACTTTAGTTACTTTCATAGTCTAATGACCTATGGTATTTTATTGTGGGGTCACGCTGCGAATGCTAATAGTATATTCATTCTGCAGAAACGGGCTGTCCGTGCAATTTATAGATTAGGGCCTAGAGTGTCACTGAGGGAAAAGTTTAAAGAAATCAATATTCTGATATTTGTGTCTCAATATATCTATGACAATCTTGTGTATGTAAAAAGAAATATAACTAATTTTCAGAAGTACAGTGATATACATAATTTTAATACTAGAAATAAAGACAAGTTGGTTGCTTATGTAAGCCGACTACATAAAATTAGTAATTCTTTTAAAGGCAATTGTATACGCTATTACAATAAGGTCCCTACTGATATTAAAAACTTACCTTTACACAAGTTTAAAATAATAATAAAACAGGAATTGTATGAAAAAGGTTACTATAGGATATCTGATTACTTAGAGGACAGATGTCCATGGGAATAGATTGTTTGAGTAACAGGCTGTTTCGATATATAATTAGCATTCATTTTGTAATTTGACAATATTTTATTTAAAAAAGGAAACGCAAAAGAGCGACGACTGTGGAGTTTCTTCGGTGAGCTCTTCTCCACAGATTCCGCCATTGTGTTAGTGAACTCACCCAAAAAAATGTAATGACGGATCTAAGTGATGTAACAACATCCTATGGAAATAAATGATTTTTGATTTGATTTGATTTGCTGTTTAACGCTAAAGACCCTGGAGGTCGTCTTCTACGTTGGCGCTTAAAACTAGAGGAGTACGATTATGAAATCGTGTACAAACCCGGCAGAGTAAATGCGAATGCAGATGCTCTTTCCCGTAACCCTGTCAACGCCATCTCCAATTCTAACCTAAACAAATGCTCTTATGAGATCTACTTTAAAAAGCAATTCACAAAATCAGTATCAAATGATACTCAAATTCAAGAACACAATGAGCCATTACATCTTTCTAAACATAAATTAGTCGCTTGTCCGACTTCTCTAGATTTCGAATACTCTATGCCGAGCTGCGAACAATTATTATCCACAGTAGACAATTCTGCTGACTTGCTATCAGCCGAGCGCGAGCCCAAAACCATGCTCACCGCTCATTCCAATAATAAAAAGTTTTACTTTTTATTTACCAAGGTTCATCATTACGATGAAACCTCATATAGAGTCATTTACAACCTAATAATGAAATTACGTGATGTTGTTATTGCTGAAGGATGTTCTAGTTAAGAATATTCACAAAATAGAAAACCAGGAACAGAGACATACACGAGAGAATTCGCGTAGAAAGGACTTTCCGATAGTATCTGCACCTAGGTTAGAAGTAGCAAGACATTCAGCGGGTTATCAGTCACTCAGCTTATTTAACCAGCTCCCGACAGAGCTTAAGCTCATGGTTACGCACAGCAGTTTTAAGGACAAGCTAAGAAAATTCTTATTGGAAATGAGTCCATACAGTATTGACGAATTCTGCAATCAATCAAAATAACATTATACAATTTTTATTTATGACATGATATTTTATTCCTTGTGTTTATGAATTTATTTATTTATTGTGACATGCGCATGATTAATTTTAGTTTTGACGTTTAATTAGACGTACTTCACTTATGATTACTAATAACTGTTATGCCAGGTATGTGATTTGCATTTGTATTGAATAATTTATTTTGACATGTCAAAGTGTTTTGTTATTTTGTTTGTCTACCTATCATTTAATTTAATTTCAATTAAGTTACATTTTATTATATTTCTGGCTTATAATGATTTCACTTGTATAGAATTGTTATACCATTTAAATAATATTTTAGTTTTAATCGATGTATTTCAGACACAATTGTACTATTGTTTATGAATAAATACTATTGAACTACTATTGAACTATTGAACTATTGATCGAACAGACTTAGCAATTCCCGATTTTTCAGAACCTTTCACGAAATTAGACTATACAAAGGTTTACAATATCATTTCTTTTGTGTTTCACGGCACTAATATCAAGATTCATATCTACAAAAATCAAATTAATTACCCTTCACCCGTCGAAGTTCCAAAAATATTGAAAGAAAATCACGGTACCACTATTGCTGGTCACCCAGGCATTCAGAGAATGTTTAACAGAATTAGAGCCACTTATTATTGGAAAGGTATGCGCTCCGACATTGAGCGTTTTGTTAAAGACTGCAGTCTATGTAAAATAAATAAAACCTTACGGAAATGTAACAAGGCTCCAATGATTATAACATCATCTAGTACCAAGCCCTTTGAGCGATTAGCTCTGGACATTGTTGGTCCTCTGCCTGAGGCTGGACTTCAAAAGTTTAAATTTATCTTGACACTTCAAGATGATTTGACCAAATTCTCCTGCGCTTACCCTATGATGGGGTCTACTACAGATGAAGTTGCGCGTAATTTGATTCACTTCTTTTCTCTCTTTGGATTTCCAAGGATGATCTTATCCGATCAAGGTACATGTTTTACCTCTGAGCTGTTTAAACAACTCACGCAAATTCTTAAGGTTAAATCCCTCTATTCAACTCCTTATCATCCCCAAACCAATGGTGCGCTAGAACGCAGCCACGCTACTCTTAAAGAGTATTTAAAATCATTCGTTAACGAAAACCACAATGATTGGCATTGTTATTTAGCTACGGCTATATTGGCCTATAACACTACTCCTCACTGCACAACGCAGTTCACTCCTTTCGAGTTACTTTACGGTTACCAACCATCTATCCCAAGTAGTGTCTACGACTCTAATGACGGTACTACCTATCAAGAGTACATTAGGGCTCTACAATATAGGATGGAATATAGTAGACAACGAGCCCTTGAAAATATACAGAAAAGTAAAGAGTCCTCTAAAACATATTATGATGGTCCCACCAATGACATTAAATACAAAGCTGGAGATTTAGTATATCTCAAACAGCATCACAGGCTCCGAAAAGCCTTATCTCCTATCTGGAAAGGACCCTTCAAAGTTTTAAAGGTCCACGAAAAAAATAACGTAACTATTTGCGTCAATCGCAAACACGTGAAGTATCACGTTAATGAACTGGAAACCTGGTTGAAAGCCTCTCTGATTTGTTTCAGGTTTCTCCACTTTCAAGGTTCGATATCAGAACCCGTAATACAAGAAATAGTCCATAGTCCTGGAATCTATTTCGACCCGACTTCCGTCGCATACTTTTATGATGATTACTGGAATGTGGTCACTCACGTCGAGGTCTCACATATCAAGCCTTATCTTGACAAAATTGAACAATCTATGAATAGTATTTCTTATCTTTGTAAACAAGTTCAGAACATAGCTTATCCCTTAAATGCATCTTGATGGAAATTTCCATCAACCCACTTCGCAGGGGAGAACACCTACCATAGGATACGGGGCTGTACATTTTTGGGTGTAGTAACATTTAAGAAGGATAAACTAACCTTTCGGAACGCAGCCACAAAAAAAATAAACGTCATCTGTCAGAAACGACAACAAAAAGTTCACGCGGCTGCATAATTTTGGTTTCGTGTACGTTGGTGATTTTGTCAATCGAATTTTTGCTGATAATTTCTAATATATTGATACGAAAATACACATCTGGAGAGATTCAAGGTTAGTCTTTCGATATAAACTTTTATAATGGTAAAAAAAACAAGATAAATATTTAAAAAATGCTGACAATTGTTTGATGTAAATTTACATCATTATGGTATGACGATCACTCATCTAGTATGAAACATCAAATGTGAATAAATGTAAGTTTTGATTAGTTTCTTTTTGTTTTCAGGGCTGTATTAAATATTAAACATGAAAGAAAAAGACATAGAACAATATTTAGCAGCTTTAGAAGGTGGATGGATGTCGGAAGATGACTTAGAAATTTCTGATAACGAAGAGGAAAGGTTGGAACAAATTCACGATGGAGAGATGTTACTTGGGGATGTCTTAGAAGAAGAAAACGGAGAAGATTCTCAAGATGATGAAGATGATCCACCTCTAGTTGAAGATGAACTGCCAGATCATCCGGCACTGGAACCTAATCTGATCCCAACGGGTAATGTGTTTGCAGGATTACTAGACAAAAGAAAGTTGATATGGAAGAAAAGAAATATGGAGTTTCACGAGTCTAAAGTCACTTTCAAAGGTAACTCTGACTTTGGACCAGAATTATCACAGCTAGATAGTCCATATGCATGCTTCAGCTACTTTTTTAATGAAAACTTCATGCAGAACATAGTCGAACAAACCAATCTTTATGTTACCCAAAAGAATCCTGAAAAGCTGACTACTTACACTGTAAGGGATCTGAAAAAGTTCTTTGGTGTGCTTTTGTACATGTCAGTGCAACAATTTCCAAGTGTCAGATCATACTGGTCACCAAAATTCGGCTATGAACCCATATCTTCTGTTATGCCGAATAACAAATTTGAGAAAATGAAAAATTATTTACATTTCAATAATAACGATCAGCACAAAGAAATTGGACATCCAGAACATGATCGTTTGTTCAAGATACGACCTGTTATTGAAGAGTTAAACGAGAGGTTTTCTAAAACAATATCTGCCTAATAAGCCTCACAAATGGGGCTTTAAGTTGTATGTTTTATGCAGTTTGCTTGGATTTGCACACAAATTTGAAGTCTATTCTGGACAGGACCTTACTAACAAGCCTGAAGATGAACCTGATTTAGGCTCAACTAGCAATGTTGTTCTCCGCTTGGCTCGAATTATACCCAGAAAGGTGAATCACATTCTGTACTTTGATAACTTTTATACTGCAATACCGCTAGTGTATTATTTGGCAACACAGGGCATACATTCTGTTGGGACAATTCAGCAAAATAGAATACCTAACTCGAAATTACCTGATAAGAAACAGTTTATGAAGAAATCTGTTGCCAGAGGCTCATTTGAAGAAATATTGACTTCATTCCAAGGTGTCGACATGAGTGTTGTAGCATGGAAGGACAACAAAATTGTTACATTATTGTCGTCCTATGTTGGGGCGTCCTATATGGGCGGAGTAGATCTCATGGACAGCTTCCTAGGCAGATATCGAATCAAGCTGAAGTCTAGAAAATGGTATTTGCGAATATTTTTTCACTTATTGGATCTGGCTGTCATAAATGCTTGGATCATATATAAGAAAAATTTGATTGCGAAGAATACACCTAAAAAAGATATTATAAAATTAGGTTCATTCAGAAATGAGTTGGCCTTTGTTCTTTGTAATATGGGACCATATGAAAGCAAGAGGGGTCGTCCAAGTACTAATCTGATAGAAAATGAGATTCAAGCAAAAAAGAAAAGAAGTGCAGTAGCAGTGGCCCCACCAAAGGAAGTTCGCAGGGATGGGCATGATCATTGGCCTGTAGTAGGTGGATCCCTACGATGCAAAATGCCTAAATGTAAGGGATATTCTACCATTCAGTGTTCTAAGTGCACTGTTAATTTGTGTCTCAAAAAAAACAATAATTGCTTTCTAAATTACCACTCAGACTAAAATTTGTCTCTGTAAATAACTTAGTACTAAGCTAATTAGATCTAATAACATAATGATGTAAATTTTCACCAACCTGTTTTTGGTCAAAAATATATTATAAATTGCTTTAAAGATTTTTTTTATTATTTTTACCATATTCTAGAACCCAAAATACAACTAAATTTATTTATTAAAAAGAGAAAAAAAAACATGCATTTAAGGGTTAAAACGTTGATTGTAAGGACACTTTTAGTCCTTTAGAAATATTATTATTATCTCTCAAGAGCCTCCGACACGTTTTAAAAGGTCCTTAGAATTCGGTGGTGAAATATTGAAGTTTTTCTTTGGAACATTAGATGCAGATGATGCTCGCAAGTATGATGCTGCTGTTTCAGCCTGTCAACAGAACGAAAAACGAGATGTTTTCCTTGATGAAAGACAACATCCATGTTGTTCAATCTACGATTAATAATTTTAATGTGTCTATCCGTAAACTTAATGATAACGAAGATAGAATTAATAAACAGATAAATAAGCTTAACATAGTCTTATCTGAAAATGCTAAGATTAAGAATAATTATATAAATGTAGCTAAAATTAATGGTTTAGTTAATATTCTTGAAAGCTCATTGTTAGCTATTTCAAATATCTTAGATACTATTTTGAATGCTATTTTATTTTCTAAGTCTAATATTTTACACCCCTATGTTCTTACCCCTACAAGGTTGTTTACTGAACTATCTACAAATAGTAAATCAATACAGAAAAATGTTGATTTTCCTACTCCCCTAACTCAAGATAACATTCATACTATTATTGATCTTTCCAAACTCACGTCATATTATTACAACAATAAATTATTTTTTATTTTGCAAATACCTTTAATTAAACTTCAGAAATTTAATGTTCAATAAATGATAGCTTTGCCTACCCCTCATGATACAAGCTTTCAGACTTACGCTCTTATTCACCCCACTAAGCTATATATGGCTGTAACAACTGATAGGTTGAGTTACGCACTACTTGATGATGTTAATGTATATAAAACTGTTAATTATGATTATGTTAATTATGTCCTTCCGTATCCGTCTTATCAACTATTAATAACCCGTCTTGTGAAACTAAGCTGTTGACTGAAGTCACTTTGTCACTTCCTGAAATATGTAATTCTAAGTTGTTATATGGTAGTATTACTTTGTGGCAAAAGCTTCATGATGGAAAATGGATCTATGTTCAATCTAAACCTAATAAGCTCACTGTTAAATGTAAAGATGAAATTAAAGATTATACCTTATCAGGTACCGGAATATTATCACTTGAAAATAATTGTGTTGCTTACTTTCAGACTTTACAGCTTTCACCCTCTCATGTTTTTACTTCAACCCTTCCTCGTCAACTCTCTATTGACTTTGATATTACAGAAGATGAATGCTGTAATCGCAAGATTATTAATAATACTATTGATAAGCTATATCCTTTACATTTGTCTCGTATTAATTTAGAATCTTTAAATGTGGTCTCCCATAAATTGGATTATTTAGAAAACCAGATAAAGCAGGCACAAAGCCAATCTCATATCGTAAAATATGCATCTTATTACTCTATTGCTACTTATATTATTCTTGCTGCTATTTTTACATATGTTACTCAAAGTTTATAGAAAATGTTTTGTTACTGATAAAAATACTTCTTGTTGCATTCAAATCTTTAATCAATGTTATAATAAGAAAATTAAAAAGGATCAAAATAAAATTAATAATTCTATTGAACTAACTGATGATGAAGAATGTGACAAGAAGTCAATCAAGAGCCTTCCAGAGGCTTTACCATTTAGTGATAAGAAAACAGCATTTCAGATATCTTCCTCTAGAAACCTTAGTATCTTTTAAGTTTTGGGTTAGTAATACTTTTTGGGTTGGTAAGTTTTCTTATCTTGTATACTTATAGCAGTTTTCACACAGCCATCCCTACTTTGCATTATATTCTTTTTCAGTTTCTACCCTTCGTTTATCTTAATGATAACCTTCGTCTTATTGGGGGAGCTGTTATGAACTACTTTATTACGTGAATAGAGCAGACGCATGCAATTTACACTTCATTTATATAGAGTTTTGTACCTAAAATAGTCAGTCAACCCATAGCCGCGATACTGAAAAGTTGTCTTACTTATTGAAAAAACTAATAAATCTGTGTGGTTAATTAAATAGTTTTTTTAAAAAGACCTGCGGCACGGACCCCAAAACAGTACGCAAGTATCACAGAGCGTAAGTCGGCCTCGCTCGCACACTCAACTGCATCGGAGAGTGCTGTGTGTCGCAATACAGATACTGCCATTAGTTCCGATCAGCTGATATTATTATTATTACAATTTGTAAATATTTTTTTATATTTCTCAGGTGGAGCCAGCACATCAAAACTTGAAGCCTGTGAGAGCAGCCAACCTGCGCAGCTTTCTATCACAGCGAGGAGCGCACGGCTACACAACTCAGCATGATCCAACTCGCATCGGCCAATACTACTTCGAGCTACGCGTCTACAACTGCTCTGAGGTAGAACGCGAGCCAAGTGAAGATCGCTGGAAACACGCGCTGGTTACAATTAAACTAGCCACTGATACTGATACAGAAATCTGGCGTACCGTTTCACGTGTGATACAGGCAGGAAAGGATGAATTTTCTAACATACAGCCTATTATGTACCCACATAAACCATTGTAGGCCTAAGATTATGTAACCACCATATTGTAACCATTAATAATAAAATATAATCCTCTATTTACCTACTCTTTTATAATTTTATGTTTTTGTTGTTAAGTGCACATTTAATGGATTATTGTAAACATCGTAAGAATAAAATAATATTTTTCTTCTTATTGCAGTGTTTTTCCTTACAGCTAATGGCATAAATCAGTTAAATGACACAAATGGCATAAATCAGTAAAATGACACAAATGGCATAAATCAGTCAAATGAAATAAATGTTACAACCAGTGACAAACAATTGTAATTTCCTGATTAAGTTACTAAAGTAGTTAGTTAAAAGTAAATAATCATGAAGGTTGCAAGGAGTGTGATATTTATGTTCCTCATTTAGCGTCACATAAAAGAACTAACTTACATAAATCTAACTGTTTGATTCAGTCACAATTCCCCAATGTACAAGTAATTTCTAGTGAGTTTAAATCCCGAATCATTAGCTATCGAGTCAATCGTATGACCGCAGAATTTGACGCAGAATTTTTTTTGAGAAGCATAGCTGCCACAGTTCTCCAACTTGTTAACGATTCTTTACACAAGTTTAGGGCTTTGAAAGTTAACTTTGAGCTCTTTGCATCTAATCATCTCTTTGATCCTACAGATTAAGAAAACAGTCCCACAAAAATATGACGAATGGGCGTGGTTCGTAAAAAGTAAAATATTAAGACACAACAATATGATGTAACAACTCAAAATAAATTTACAAAGTATAAACTGGCAAGACATATTAAATCAGAATAACAATGTAAACGAAAATTATTACAATTTCAACAAAATAATGACAGAACTTACGAAGAATTCAAAAGAATGTACATATTCCCAAAAAACATATCAAAATTAGATCGACCTCAAACAAAACATGGCTTACAAAAGGCATTAGGACGGCTTGTCGAAATAAGAGACTCTTAAAGCTACTGACCATTCATTTGTGATTCAATTCTGGCGCGCTCGCACGTTTCGGACGTGTGCATGTGAATAAAGAAATTATAATATAAATTCTCTACTCAACTAATCCGTGACCTACTTTGTGTTTGTGTGTTTTGTGTTCGTTGCAACTATTGAAGTGTTCTTGACTGTCATGCATCTAACATAATTTGTAGCAACTATATGTCAAGATGAGCGAAGGTAGCCCGTTCAACCGGAGCCACCTCACCAGCCGTTCACCACCCCCGACCTGCCCTTCTACATGTCAGAGCCAACACAACCCCCAGGACAATGAAAATATAATGGAAGTTGTGCGTACCAGTGAACTACAGAATTGGATGGCCACGATTGAAAAGTGCCTCAACGAAGTATGCTCTATATCCTCCGAAGGAAAACTTAACTCGGAACAAAAACTGAGAATAAATAATCTGTGCCGTAAAATAGGAAATGGGACATCTCAAATGGCTGTCCAATACCAATCGCTTAAACAAAAAGCCCTTCAAGCCCAAACCACAATTCAGACGCTGAAAGAAAATCAGGACCTATCAATAAAAATACAAGCACTTAATGAGGCCATTAAAGATAATAACAAAACAGCGACCTCCGGCTCCACTTCTTTTGCCGAGATTGTCAAGAAAAGTAGCAACAACTTTATGCGCCCCAGCACCCTTAGCTCTGTAGCTATTTACCCTCATGACCAGAACAAGACCAGTGACGAGACCAAAGATCTAGTTCAAAAAATTATTCGCCCTGAAGTTATGAAACTCCACGTCCGTGGTCTTCGCAAGACAAAAAACGGTGGGGTCATTATAAGCACTGACTATAAGGAAGACATAGAAAAACTTAAGCAGGCTTCTCAACTGTCTTCCTCAGGCCTGAAGGTGGATGAGCCCTCGAAGCGTAGACCGAGAATCACTGTTTTTGGAGTACCCACTTCCCTAACAGAGAGCGAAGCTTTTAAATGTCTCTTTGAACAAAATCTTGCCGAAAAAATGCCGAAATTGACGCTAGACTCATTTTTGACCTCAATAAAGCTGAGCCACAAATCTGGCAAAAAGGACACAGATGCCGTTAATTATATAATCGAAGTACCTGCCGAAATCCGCAAGGCTCTCATTACTCAGGACAGGGTTTTTATCAATTGGTCATCGTGTACTGTAAGAGATTTCACCCTAGTAACAAGATGTTACAAGTGTCAGCAGTATGGACACGCTGCTAAGACCTGCAAAGAGGCAAAACCAACTTGTGGACATTGCGGCGAACTAGGGCACCTGACGACCGACTGCACAAAAACATCTGAATTACCAAAATGCGCAACATGCCTACGCTACAAAAAGCAAAGTAGCCATAAAACAGGCGACGCTGACTGTCCGGCCAAGAAAAATGCTGAGTACAGATACATAAACTCAATTAATTATGGCGGCGCCTGAGAGCGCCTTACTTAATTTTTATAGCACTTTTATATATAGTGTTACATATGGATAAGCTAATTGATAAC
Source organism: Argyresthia goedartella (assembly GCA_949825045.1). NCBI lineage: Eukaryota > Metazoa > Arthropoda > Insecta > Lepidoptera > Argyresthiidae > Argyresthia > Argyresthia goedartella. Next base: position 10,114,830 of record OX463811.1, on the reverse strand, counting down.
ATAGATAACTTAAGTTTAAGTAGTTCTCAAACCTGTCAGGCTGATCAATGCTCTGCTCTTGTTACCCAGCCTCAATTGAAACTGAAAGTTCTACACCAAAACATTAGGAGTATTAACCATAATTTTGACAGTTTCTGTACACTTCTCGCTCAAACTAACATAGAATCCGATATCATTGTTTTGACTGAATGCTGGATGTCGTGCGTTAGCAAGTTACCGCCACTAGACGGATATGTATGCCACAGCACTGACAAGTATCACAATCAAAACGATGGTGTTGTCATATACCACAAGACACACCTCAAACCAATTGTACAGCAAGCAAATCTTACTGAAGCCACAGCCCTTACTGTCCAACTTGATAATTCCACATTGATTATAGGTATTTACCGGCCTGACTGTTTCAAAAATGCCGATAGCTTTATTTACTCGTTACAGAGTCTACTAAAAACCTATCAGAATTTCAGCAATATCATTATAATTGGAGATATAAATATTAACATAATACCAAATAATAGTGATAGTAACTTTAACACATACATAGACATACTTACCATCGAAGGACTATTTCTGGCATATGATATTCCAACCCGAGATAAAAGCTGCTTAGATCATGTAGTTCTCAAGACAAAGCTCAAATCAACCAATCTTATAATTCAGTCAACTGTAACTGATCACTGTGCAACGCTTTTCTGTCTTGACTGGAACAAAGTGCATGCAACTCCTAATAAGTTCGTCAATCGATTAAACTATAATAAGTTTGTAGAGGAATTTAAATCTTATGATCTCTCCTATTTATATCTAACAGAAGATCCTGATGAAGCCATGAGAATCTTGATAACACTTTTAAAATCAGCCGCAAAAAATAGCTCTTACAAACACAAAATCCCTAATAGCAAAATAACGAAAAAGCCTTGGATGACCACAGGACTTCTTCGCTGCCTTCGAAATCGTGATAGTTTACATAAAAAGACAAAAAACCAGCCAGAAAATACTGTCTTGGCAATTACCTACAGGCGATACCGCAATTTCTGTAATTCTCTAATTAAGAAACTAAAACGAAAATACGACAGAGGCCTACTGGTTTCTGCGGGTTCTAACAATAAAAAAATCTGGACTGCAATCAAATCCATATCTCATCTTGAAAAATTCAAAAGTTCACCTATAGAACTTCTTACTTCAAATCCCTCTCAGACTAATGCTATAAATACAGCTAACATGTTCTTTAATAACGTCGGAAAAAATCTTTCGGAAGCGATTCCGCGCACCCCACCGCTAATGTTACCAAGAAACGTATCGAACCGCTCCCTACACTCTTTCACACTGTATGAGACCACTGAACAAGAAATAGAAACACAAATCCTCGCACTCAGACCAGATTGCGCTGTAGGATGTGATGGAATAAGTGCCAAAATGATAAAATCTGTTAAGGACTCCCTACTTCCCATACTAGCTCACATCTTTAACATCTGTATGCAGAAAGGAATTTTCCCTTCCGATCTAAAGAAATCACTTATATGCCCAATACACAAGGCTGGGGATAAAAGTGTGGTCAACAACTACAGGCCTATCTCAATCCTACCTAGCTTATCGAAGTTATTAGAAAGAATAATAAATAATAGATTGGTAAAGTTCCTCGAGCAAAATAACTTATTATCAAATAAACAGTACGGCTTTCGAGCCGGTAAATCTGCTGAAGACGCACTTTTAACCTTTACGAATGCTATTGCTAAAGACCTTGACGACAAAAAAAAATGCATCACTATATTTCTTGACTTGGCGAAAGCGTTCGACACTGTATCTATCCCTCTACTCCTGAAAAAGCTTGAATTCCTAGGCATACGGGGAACTCAGCTGAGCCTATTTGAAAGTTACCTGTCAAATAGAACTCAACGAGTCAAAATAGATGAACATGTCAGTGATGAACTACCAGTCTATCACGGGGTCCCACAAGGTAGTATCTTAGGCCCCACACTATTTTTATGCTATATTAACGAACTATGCGACCTAAGCCTTGCACAATGTAAAATTGTCTCCTACGCAGACGACACCACTCTCACTTTCAGTGCTGACACCTGGGCTGATGCCTTCTCCCTAGCCCAAAATGGGTTCAATCTTGTTACGCACTGGCTTGCAGCTAACTATCTAACACTCAATTCCGATAAAACAACATACATGATGTTTTCTATTGTCAACCAGGCTTCATGCTCTGAGATTCGCCAAAACTCAACTATAATCTCCCACAAATGCTCCTACCCTCCAAACAGCACCTGCACTTGTCACAGTATTCTTAGTACTAACTCAACTAAATACCTTGGTATAACTATAGACTGCAACCTGACATTTAACGAGCAAGCACAGAATCTAGCCAAGCGTATAAGAAAACTAGCCTATGTCTTCAAGCAACTACGACACGTCGCAAGCGATAAACTAATTAACCAAGTATACAAGGCTCTAGTCCAATCACTGTTGACGTACGGAATTACATGCTGGGGTGGATCCCCAAAGACTCACATCTTAGCAGTGGAACAAGCTCAAAGACTTATACTAAAAATCTGTCTCTTCAAACCTTATAGGTTCCCAACCAGAGCTCTACATGAAATTTCAGACACTCTAACCGTCAGACAACTGTACATATTACATACAACACTAAAACAACATTCTTACACTCCTTACTCAACTGAAATCGGTATAAATCGACGAAATTATGCTGTCTGTTCTGCTGTAAGAAGCAGAACTTTCTTTTTGAACAGATTTCTCGTCTTTCAGGGTCCCAGGCTCTATAACATTATCAATAAAGATCATAGTATATTTGGTCTATGTAAATTTAAATGTAAGCAAATTATAACTAATTGGCTTTTAACACTAAACTACGAGCAAACTGAAAATATTTTATCTATAATAAAGTAAAATCCGCACATACATTTTAAATGGCTGAATACACACAAAACAAAAACAACACTCACACGCATTTTCACCGGCGACCCAGGGAGGGACACATTTCATAATATTATGCTCTCATACATGACATAATTTGTAACTTTTGTTTAGACTCTAACGGTGTTAATGTGAGCAGCTAGTAATCATAACACAGGCATTTTTAATGCTTAGCTTGGTTGTTGGTCTGCTGTATGAAAATAATGTAGCCTATCTGTAATTTATGTTCTTGTTATATACACCTTTGAACTGTAAGATTTTATGAATAAATAAATTATTATTATTATTATTATTATTATTATACTGATAGCGAAATACTTAAAAACCATTACAAAACGTACGAAAAAGTATTGAAAAGAATAATAGAAACATCCAAGAAACTATCATTCGTAAGTCAAATGAAAAAATCCAATAACCATAAAAACCATGTGGAGCAAACCCAAGAAAAACCAACAAAACATAAAACTCGAAATAGATGGAACAATAAAGACAGATCCTAATGACGTGGCAAACACCTTTAATTCCTTTTTTGCATCCATAGGGACCACAGATGAAATAATACCCGGACGCCCAGTCTTAAATCCTACCAAAAATTCAATGTACCATAATCCTGAAGTCACAAATTGAAGTGCTCCGAATAATCAAACAAACCAAAAATAAAAAGGTCGGGTATTGATGAACTCCCGCCATGTTTTATACGATTCTGTGCAGAAGAACTTACCTTACCCCTTACACTAATAATAAACCAATCATTCAAAGACGGCATCTTCCCCGAATACCTAAAGAAAGAAATTGTCAAACCATTTCATAAGAAAAAATCAAAAAATAAATTAAGTCACTATCGCCCTATAGCCAACCTCCCGACATGCTCCAAAATTATAGAAAAAGCCATGTGTAATAGAGTTTACCACTTTTGTGAAAAATACAAATCTTCGACGACTCCCAAAATGGCTTCCGAAAAAAGCGATCCACTATAAGCGGAGTATTCAAGTACACTCAAGAAATCATTAAAATATTAGAACATAAGAACTAAGCAATAGGGATATTAATCGACATGACAAAAGCCTATGACAAAGCCCAGTTCAATATATTATTAGATAAACTTTACGGTATAGGAATCCGCGGGAAGGCACACGATTGGTTCAGGTCTTACCTAGCAAAAAGAGAGCAATATGTGGAGTAGACGTGCGCGCCGCGCCGCGCCGACTTCGGCACGCGCCGCCGCCGCCGAGACATTCTCTCGGCGCGCCAAGGATGGCCGAAGCGCGAGCAAAAAATCCGGAGAAAAAATAAATGAGATGTTGAACGACGCAAAAGAGTGCTTTGGACATCAAAGAATAGAACTCCACCCTGTGACTGACGCTGGATCAAATGTCCAACGAGCGATTCGGCTTGCGGCTCTAGACTCCCATTTGTGCTTAGGCCATGGTTTACATAACCTGCTGACTGTAGATGGAATTGACAGTGTACCCGAATTATCATCACTGGTCAAAAAATTCAAAAAGATAGTCAAGACGGTTCGCTATCGTTTACCCGAGTTAGAACGTTCTGCAAAAGAAGAACAACTAAAACTTTTACAATCTATGGAAGAAGTATCAAACCATTTAGAAATGGATGAATCGCAAACCATCAGCGATGAATTCGGTAACATAAATCATGTGCCGACTATCAAAACATCTTCACCAACTCGTTGGAATAATGTGCTAGCTATACTGGAAAGTCTGGCACATTTTTGTAACAGAGAACCAGTTAATAACATGCTGTCAGGGATAGGAAAGAGTGATTTAAAAATTTGTTAACAGGAGTGGAACGTATTTCTGAAGATCTTGTTAGATTTCTACGTAAATTCCGTGTAGTCGTAGAAATGTTATCAACAAAGAAGACAGCTTCACTGAATTTAGCGCTGGTGTTTAATTTGGAAATCAGGGATATACTTAACTCAGTGACAGATGAAGAAACGCTTATAATGCTTCAGCTCAAAAACAAAATGCTGGTAAAGTTAGAAAAAAGATTCCCAATCACTTACAAAATTGTAGTTGCGGCGCTGTTGGAATCTCGGTTTATAAGCCTGACTCAAATAGATACTTACTTGGAACAAAAAAATAGTACACGTGCTGCATTTCTCGCTGAGTACATAAAAAAAGCTATTGACGTTTCAAGAGTATCTGCGAGCGTGGTTCCTGCTGCTAATGCTAGTTCCAGCTCAGCCAATGATTCATTATTGGCAAAGTTGTCACGTAAGCATAGTAGCAGCACCACATCCAACTCTAATATGATGAATATTGAATGTAGTGAAGCTGACCAAGAGTGCTGGAGGTACTTGACTGCTGCTGCTCCAAACGATGTCACGAATGAAGACATTTTACAGTATTGGAGAGAGAAAAAAGAAGCCTTTCCCCTTTTAAGCGAACTTGCAAGGGCTATGCTAGCAATTCCAGCCACCAGCACTCCTAGTGAACGAGTGTTTTCCATTGCAGGACTTACACCCGTTTGCACTAAACGCGACTTAGGCTTGTCCTAGTTAAGATGAACCTAAGCCTAAGAACAGCCTAGCAAAAAAATTTGATTGCACTAACAGATTTATCTTAGTTACGTCGTAGCTTAGGCATGGCCTAGCTAAGAGAATGATTGAATGAATGTAAATATTGATTGTTTATGGTTTTATAAACCGACTAAGTAATGTAGACCATAAAATATATTTTGGCTCTTTCTTTATAGTGATTCAGTCGTGAGTTAGAAGGAGATGTAAGATAAGGCCTTGGTATATTTTGTTTGCTAACGTAAACACACCGAAAGATGTCAATTGTCAAGTAATAAGCCAAGATTTGAATTCGAAACGTTTTTATTACTTTTTGGTTGTGAATTGCGATCGTTCGTTAATAATATGGAAAATAAGTTGAAACGAAAAAGAACCCCCAACTTTACTGCGGAGGAGAAATTGAGGTTTGTGCGATTGTTGCGCGAAGAAGGCCAGTGCATAATTTCAAAGGTTACAGCCCACGATGCTACGACCAACAAAGAAAAGGAACAGAAATGGGCGAAAATCACCCGTATACACAATTCAAGTGGAGATATGATAAGGTTTGTCAACTCGAATACCCTAAACGATCAGTCACACGGCTTCAACCTTCCACGCAACTGCTGGACCAAGCTGAACCGACTCCGGACTGGCCAGGGCCGCTGCGCCGAACTAATGCTTAAGTGGAGGTACAGAGACAACCCTTTCTGCTCCTGCGGGGCTATTCAGTGCATGGCCCACCTGATGGATGATTGTCCTCTATGTTCGACCGAGGGAGGACTGCAGAGGAGAAGATTTATTACTAGTTTAATTTGTAAATAATACCTACTAACTAATTACAGGACAACAGAGACTTTAAAAAAGCAGTGGGGTAAGCTGAAAAGCGAAGCCAAAACCTATAAAGCTGCCAGCAGATGTTCTGTGAGCGGCACTGGTGGGGGTCCATCGAAAAAGTATGATGACCCAATATTGGAGCTGGTGGTAGAAATAACAGGCCGAGCCAGTACTGGAATCACTAATATAGAAGATTGTGATGCTGAATCTGAAGTGGATACTATGAGTAAGTATTTCCATTATGGCGAGTCTACATTGGTCATCAGTACAGTGGTAAGGACAGTGGCTAAGTGACTGTTTACATTGGTCTAGGACATTGGACAGTGGCGAATACTCAGGACAGTGACTGTTTACACTTAGATCCACTGGCAAGGCAACTTGTAAGCCAAGCTGACTCGCCAATGTCCAATCTGTTTACTGCACTGTACTGTCCACTGTTTGTAGCATATACATATGTATAGATCTGCTTTTTAATCCAAAGGTATTTCAAATAAATTTGAAGAACATAGTAATACTTTCTAAATACTGATACTCTTTTTCAGCTCAAAATGACATGCTTGCCACCCAAGCTTCAACATCTGTTGAATATTTAGATGAGACTGTTTTTCAACAAGATTCTGAAGATGATGAGGTATGTTAAATTAGTTATGGATGTTGTATTCTATCGATTTCAGGTACTTATTTGCTTCATGTTTATGTCGCAGGGAAATGATAGAATCCAGGATTCAGCTAAATCCCAGGAAATGGTAAAATAAACATGATTATATCATTTTACTAGACAGATCTAGGGATTTAGCTAAATCACTAAACTAAATCTAATGAATCTGTATTATTTCCATTAATAAAGGATTAAACTTATTTTTTTCTTGAAGATTATACCAACACAAGTGGATCAAGAAGTAGAAGAAGCAATAAAAAAATCTACACAAGAATCTACCAATGAAAAGGGTAAAAAAATATTAAAAAGTACAACAAAAGAATGGGTTAATAGAAGAAGACCTGAGATCAGCGCTAATGAGAGAACTGTAAAGATGCAAACGCAGCAAAGAATCTCAAATAGATTTGCAGCAGAGAGATTAAGAGCGGAGCAGGAAAAAACGAAGTTAATCTTGCAACAAATAAAGCAAAATACAGAGCTACACAACATAAAAATGGAGAACGAAAAGCATAAGAGAGATATATTACAAACTTTATTAAAAAAAGTACAAGGTAAGAACTTAAATAATAAAAATTGCATTTACGAGAAAAAGTTTTGGGTAATTAAATTTCTTCTGTCAATGGCATTGGGCAGAAGTTCCATTCCACCAAGTATCTCATTCTCGATTTGACCCTCCTGAATCAAAGAGTTCAGAAGGTCTTCGTCCAGTTCATCTGGAGTAGGGGGCACGTCTTCTTTAAAATCTACACAGATGTTGTGAAGGATGCAGCAGGCAACAATAACTTTACAAGCTGTTTCTAGTTTTATCCTAAGACCCATTGCAAGAGCCGGAAACCTCCGGTTAATTACACCATATTGTCTCTCCACAGTATTACGCGTTGATATTTGGCTCTTGTTAAACCGTTCTTGAGCTGGATTACTCGGGTTTAAGAAAGGTGTTACCAGGTACTTCTGGAAAAGATTTAAAAACAATATTATTAATTTGTTTCAGATGCTGAGCCAAAGGATATAGCAAAAGTAGCCACAAAATTTGTGTTTGAATCTGAATAATTTTGTAAATAGTTCAAAGTTGTTAATAAATGCTACTACATTATATGATAGGTTGTTTAACTTGCATCAAATACAATCATCCTTAGACAATGTGCCTGCATGTCCCGTAACAGCAAGGTCCAATCTCTGCCTTGCTCCTTGACAATGTTACGGGAAATTTGATAAATCCGGCCATTAATCTTACTGCCCGGTTATCAAGTTGACAACAATACATAGGTACTACAGTTAACATAAACATTAAACAAACAGACATTTACATACAGACTTAAATTGCTTCTGGCCCCTCACTAGGATACCCTGTGTCGTGGGAACCAGAAACAGCGACAATACAAACATTTAAACATCCAAGACCTGGGAGTTTTATTTTACTTTGTCCCTAGCCGGGATTCGAACCCGGGACCTCTCGCATGGTAGGAAGACGTGCAACCGCTGCGCCACAGAGGCCGTCAGTCTTTTAAGATATTCATATGCTTTTTGCTAGGTCAGAGTATCCTCCCACGTTAAATTATGTGAGGATAACCACTGATGCCAAATGTTGCTAGGCTGCCTATCGATTTACTGACCTTCAGTGGATATCCATTGTCACCTAGTAAAAGAGCTTGCCCATATGTGCCTGACTCAAATTCTTGACAAATTCTACTATTTGTAAATATTGCAGAATCATGTGTTGATCCTGGCCACCGTGCTACTACATTCTGAACTTTTAAATTTGCATCTGAGATTGTCTGGCAATTGATAGAAAAGTACCCTTTTCTGTTTCTAAACAATTCTGCATCATCACCACCTGAAACATAATATGTAAGTATTTGCAAATAAAATTGAAATTAGGAAATATTATTAATGAGAAAACTGACATATCAAGGTCATATGCCTGATTCTATCATTTCTCTGCGACATCTAAATACATTTCGTATATATTTATTGCACATAAAAGACAACACAAAAAGATACAGAGAAGGAATGTACAAAGGCAAGCTTATCTCTAAAAAGAGATCTCTTCCAGCAAACCCAGGATGGACAGAAAATATTAAAATACGGAACAGGTAGGCCTATGTGCTCATATAAGTGAATTAAAATAAATATATAAATCATATTACTAATCTACTGAATATACTACTTAAAGAAGTACATGAATATTATATAATAATATATTTATATATAAACAAATTTATACTTGTTACTTTGCTCAATGCTCACCTGGCGATTGAATTTTTACATGGGTGCAGTCAATAGTTCCAATAACATAAGGGAAGCTGGCTATTCCATAAAAGTCGCTTTTCTTTTGTTGCATCTCATTTGGTGTTGTAGGCATTTTTATATGGTGGTTTCTCAGCTTTATGATGGCACTTGTGACCTTTTTAACTATACGCGATACTGTTGAAACATCAACACCATGCATGTCTCCGATTGCTATTTGATGAGAACCCGTAGCATAAAACCGTATGGTTATCAACAGCTGATTCACTGGCGGTACACTCTGATTTCTAAAAAGAATAAATTATAGTTTTAATAACTAAAAAAACACGCTTTATATTACACGAACTTAAAAGTAAAAAATAGTTATATATATATAATTGATTCAAGAGAAAATTAATGTCATTTTGATAAAAGCGTGGAGTGCTCAATACCAATTATTTGAATTTCTTTACTAGTTCTATTCCGAAATGCCGAGTGTAAAATTATGTAATAAAAATTATTATTGTTTAATTCTATCATTTATTCACTGATGAACTCCCTCATCAGACCCTGGATCTCATGTGGGACAAAAACTTCTCGTCAAGACGAATTAAATTATAGCTAGAAAATAATCGAGTAGATCAGATCATATCGGATACCTGCTTACCTGTCACTTGTGTACTCCAAATCTTCAGCAATTTGGTCTAATATCCACAATACTGTACTTTTGCACATCCTATACCGCTTGAAGAAGTCGATTTCATCGAAATTTTGGAACCAGTCTGGTCGTTGTCTTTGTATGGGAGTTCTCGCGTGTCGCTCATTATGAAAATCTACTTCTTCTATGAATTCCAGGAAATTTAATAAATCCTCTGCCATGGTGATTGCGATTTGTGTATACTTTATCCTCAAGATTTTATCCCACAAGTCAGTCAAAGCAAAAGTCAAAACACATTTTTTTGACAGCAAATGATCCACAGATTACAAAAAAACACAACCAAAGTATTGCCACAGAATAACTAATAGTATTGCCTACACTAGGCGCGTCCTAATCGGGTTCATAAAGTTAGGATTCTCCTAAGTAGACTTAGGAAAGGCTTTGGGTTAGTGCAATGATTTTTTTTGTTAGGACCAGCCTAAACAAGTTAGGAAAGAACTTAGGCGACTCTTATGTTTAGTGCAAACGGGCATTACTGTTACTGCAAAAAGATCACGACTGAACCCAGGACGCGTGAATAAAATTATTTTTATTCATACTAATTACGAGTCATGTAAAGAACACACACAGTAGTCAGTAAGTGCCTAATAAAAGTTTTCATTCGGTCATACGCAATTATTTTTCTTTAATTTAGTAACTCAAAATACTCAAATAGGTACCTACTGCTGGATAGCTGCTAGATTTTTTTTTTATTAAAAAAAATACCCACGCCGGCGCGGCGCCACCATGCCGGGTAACAGTAGCGCGGCGCGCACGTCTACTGTGGAGGTAGAGTATTTAAATGAAAATACAAAACAAATAATCCGCGTTCGCTCTAACAGACAAGTACTAAACTCATCAATTCCCCAAGGTAGTGTCGCTGGATGCCTTCTGTTTCTTGCTTACATTAATGATTTGCCTAAAACAATTGAAGAGCCATGTGTCCTCTTTGCTGATGATGTTTCCTTAGTAACTACCTGCAAAAACCAAATACAACTAGAATCAAAAATTACCAACGCTCTAGACAAAGTGAAAACCTGGCTCGAAGACCACAATCTGGAAATAAATATAACAGAAACAAAATTAATGAGCTTCTATCCGTGTAACAAGGCCCCGCTAGATATAGATATAAATTACAATGGTTCAAAGCTTGAAGTGGTTGAGTCAGCTACAATATTAGGAATCACAATAGTCAAGAACTTAAATTGGTAATATCATATTAACAAAATTAGAAACAAATTATCGTCTTTTAGTTATGCACTTTATGAAACGAAAAATCAACTGACACAAATACCACTATCACTACGTACTATGCCTATGCTCACGCGTGGTTAAGCTATGGAGTTTTACTTTGGGGAGGAAGCACTGATGCACCGAAATTATTAATTATGCAGAATAAACTAATACGAATTATAGCTAATATTGAAAAAACACACAGTTACCGACCATACTTCCAAAAGTATTAAATCCTAAAATTACCTTCAATCTACATCCTGGAAGCATGTAGGTTCTCGAAGCAATACACATATATACAAACTAAGGGGAGAAAACAATGATATTTCACTAAGACATCATAATAATTTATTGTACCCACAATCTAGATCAGCGCTAAAAACCAAAAATGCTTATGTTATGTCAATAAAAATATATAACAAATTACCTAAAAACACGAAGAACATAGAAAATGAAACCACATTCAAAAGACAATTAAAACACTTCTTGGAGGGCAAGTGTTATTATTCATTAAACTAATATATGAATAATTAAATAGTCTTTTCATTACTCATACTCTGAAAGGGGGTCATTGTTCATCCAGGCACCGTGCTGAAAGTGGTACATGCCTGCTCTAAAGCAGAAAAGTATTAAAAAAAATATATATGAATCGCAGTTTATATTGAACAACGCAATGGTAGTAACCTATACAGCCATAAAACGGAAGTATTTTTTTTAATGTTATGCTCAAAGTAAAAGACATCAACGGGGGCACCGAAATTACTTTTTTTATGAGTAGTATTTTTAAACTTGAGTTTGTTGTTTGTTTTTTAATAAAATAATTTTGATTTCAAGTGACTTTGTTTTTAATAAAATAATTTTGATTTTAACTGACTTGTGTTTACTTTCCTCGTATTCGTAATGAAAAGTAGAGTGTTTTACTCGGGTGATTGCACCCATTTCTGCCTCGAACTATTGGCGCTCTCACTTCGTTCGAGCGCCAAAACATCTCGTCAGGAATGGGTGCCTTTCAGCCCTCGGTTAACAATCTACTATTTCACACCTTTCATTCGGAAAAGTAAGTTTTGCTCCACAACGAGAGGGAGCAAAATGCTACTTTTCTGTTTAAGCTACTTTTTTAATTTATTCATTGGCATGTAGCATTTATGCAATGTGCCAATAGAACGCAGATCTTAATGAAATAATCGATTGTAATTAAATCATAATCGATTAAAAACGAACACGTTTCAAGTTTCAACTTTACCAACGTTATATGAAAATTTATGAATTTTTCGTAATATTAAAAAAAAGCACATTAAATTATGTGTTTTACTGAAATCAAAAGTTATTGTGAAATAATGAATATTGATATCCGATACCATTGTAATAATCGATTCGATAATTTTTACACATTGGTAAAAGTAGTACAGGAATATTTTATCTGTGGTGACTTTTCCCTAATCCTTCACAATCCGCCATTATAAAAAAAAAAGATTTCGTTGTTCGATTACTGTAAAATTGTTGAAAGTACAATTCAAAGTACAGTTATTTCATTATTTTTAGAGCATTATATTTCAATTTTCCTCATAGTCGGTGTGAACAATTGTATGTGTCACTCAGGAGCAAAATTATTTTTGTCTTGGGCGTCAACGCTTGAAACCTTCGTTACGCTTAGGATTCTAACTTAGTTAATTACAGTGGTTTTGACGGAACCGAGCGTGCGGTCTACGCGAGTGTGGCTTGCAGAGTGGCGGCTGCCTGAGCCGCGGGAGGGGAGGCGCGGGGCGCGGGCGCGGTGCGGGCGCAGCGCGCATATATTCACGCTGGCTATCTTGGCTTTGGGGTAGACAGACAGGAGTTTTGTGTACGCGTGTACATACTGGGGGCGTTGAAAGCGCTGATTTCAAGTAGGTAGTTGTCTTGTAGACTCTCTGTCTGTTTATCTTATCTTGTTGAGATGTTTTCAGTCTTGATTGTTTGAAGTCGTTGTCGATTCTTCTTGATTGGGTTCTTCGGGCTCTGGAGTGATATTCGGTAAGACACACATTTTATTGAGGGCCCTTCTCATGATTCCCTTGGTAGTGAGGACATCGGCTACACGACTGATCCCATCTGGTCCTGGGTATAGTTGACTGATCCGCGCCAAACGCCATTGCAGTGGAGGGAGGTTATCTTCTTTCAGGATGACGACATCACCGACACGAAGCTCTCGCTGACGCGTTGGCCACTTCGTACGTTGTTGCAGTTCGGCGATGAATTCAAGACGCCATCTCTCCCAGAAGTGTTGTCTGAGCTGCTCGATGCGCTGGTATCGGTTGGGGCGCTTCATGTCCATAGGCGTAGATGGCACCGAGGTTAATGGTCGGCCGATCAGGAAGTGCCCAGGGTTAAGAGGAGTTGGATCATTGGAGTCGGAAGAAAGAGGCGTGAGGGGGCGTGAGTTTAGGATTAGTTCGATCTGTGCGAAAAGCGTTGCTAACTCCTCAAAGGTTAGGGACGCACTACCGGCTATACGTTTAAGGTGAAATTTCGCGGATTTGACGCCTGCCTCCCAAACGGGAGGCATTTGGGAGGCAGGCGAGGTGAATAGGCGGGAATAAATACGAATTTAATTCCTTCATTATTGGCAAATTCTACAATAGACTTACGACTGGACCTGAGAATCTTACTCAGTTCATTGTTTGCACCCTTAAAATTGGTGCCATTGTTACAATGGATGGTGACGGGCTTGCCACGTCTCGAAACGAATCTTCGGAGTGACAAGATAAACGCTTCCGTACTTAGGTCACTTACTAATTCTAAATGTAATGCTTTAGTAGTTAGGCACACAAATAAACACAAATAACATTTTGATATGCGATTACCCTTTTCTTCACGACTCGAAATCATGAATGGACCTGCCATGTCAACGTCACACGAATAGAAAGCATACGTTGGGATGCTTCTAACAGCTGGTAGATTACCCATCATAGGCTGTAGGGTTTTTCCTTTCAGACGCGTGCAAACTACACACTGCCTAGTCGTGCTGCGTGCTAGAACTCTGCCACCTATCGGCCAGAACCGAACTCGAATAGAGGCGAGGAGCAGTTGTGGGCCCGCATGAAACAAGCGAAGGTGCTCATTGGACATGAATAATTTGGTAAGATAGTATTTTGAGTCGATAATCATTGGGTGCTTTTTGTCATAAGGGATCTCAGATTGCTGGATTCAACCACCAACCATAAGAACCCCGGCTGAATGGATTGAGAGCAAGTAATTTAGAACCACGGGGCAATTGCTTTCTATATATTAAAGCTTGGATTTCATCTTAGTAAGTTTGTGATTGACTATTTTTTACGATTAGAGTCATGGATTTATTTATTTCATCTATATTTAGAGGTCCGGTCAGTTTGGTTGAATTTGCTTTACAGTTATTTACAAATCGATTTACATAGGCATAAATTCTATATAGTTTATTGACTTCGAATGATTAGTGAATGTAATGAAATTAGTATCGACTTGTACATAGTGTACACTTTGTACAGGGGTTTTATGTAGTTTTGTTTCAGGTAGGTCATTGGGTGTTTGCGTGTAGGGCTGTTTCGGCCAGTAACTTTGATCAGACTTGAGGTACGATGGTCCTTCCCACCAGAGCGAAGAAGACATCAACAGCTTAGGAGTTGTACCTCTAGAAGCCAGATCAGCCGGATTATTTTCTGTAGGTACATGATTGAATGTGAAATCATGTGCGAGTTCACATATTTCATTGACGCGGTTGCAAACAAACACTTTGAGATCTTTGGGTGGTGTTTTAATCCAACCCAACACTACAGTAGAATCCGTCCATAAGAATTTACGTGATATGTTACAACGTAATTATTGCAAAACCTTTTGACATAATCGTGCTCCTAATAGAGCGCCACATAATTCTAGACGTGGTATTTTTATTGGTTTTATAGGAGCTACCCGAGCTTTGCTGCATAATAGCTGGACATGCACTTGATTGTCATTCTTTGATAGGGAACGTAGGTATATGCATGCCGCATAGGCTTGCTGTGAAGCATCAACATAGCAATGTAGCTCAATGCTAATTGGATTGTCACAAAGGACATAACGTGAAATATTTATTTTTGAAAGAATAGAAAATTCTTTTAATAGATTAGACCAAACTTTGGTAAATGTATGGGGAACTGGGTCATGCCAAACCAGTTTAGAGCTCCACAATTGTTGAAGCAGAATCTTGGCTACAACAATGCATGGGCTAAGTAGACCGAGTGGATCGAAAACCTTGCAAGTAGTTGAAATAACTGTTCTCTTGGTTATTTGGTGGCTAGGCTCTAACTCAGTTTTGAATTGTAGGGTATCTGGTTTTGGACACCAATTAAGGCCTAGGACTGTACCTTCCTTTGACAATTCAAGAGGTTTGGATGTATTTACATCATCATCGAATAATTGTGGACAATTAGTACGAAACTTTCGCAATGGTAGACAAGCTGATTCTAGAGCTTGAACTACGCCACGAACAATGTGTTGTAGGCCTCCTACCGTGTCCGATCCTGTACTAAGGTCATCGACATAGAAATCGTTTCTGATGAAATTTGCTACGACTTCGTCGGAACATTGCGACGCCAGCTGTACAAGACATCTGGTGCTCAGGAACGGAGCTGATGCAGTGCCATAGGTTACTGTATTTAGCTGTAGAACATCGATAGGGGAATTAGTATCGTCTCGCCATAATATTAGTTGAAGGCTTCGCTGTGGTTGAGCTATTTCTATTTGGCGATACATTTTTTCTATGTCCGCGGTTACTACGAATTTATGTTCTCGGAAACGCAAAATGATCGACAGAAGGTCGCTCTGTACCACCGGACCTACCATCTGAACATCGTTCAGAGACTTCCCAGACGAAGACTTCTGCGAGGCGTTAAACACCACCCTAAGTTTGGTTGTTTCGCTCTTCTCCCTAATAACAGCATGGTGAGGCATGTAGTATCCAGCAATTGGCTTTTTGATTTTTGTTAGATGCTCTAAATCTGCATATTCTTTGAGGAATTCTTGATATTTGGTTTTCAAATTGGGAAATTTAAAAAATTTCTTCTCTAGGCTTTCTAGACATCTCTTTGCTATATAGTATGTGTCACCTAGCGCTTGTTTTGGTGCTTCTTTCATAGGCATCTGAACACAGAATCGACCGCTAGGCAAACGAGATGTATTTTCTACAAAATCGGTCTCACAGAGTTTTTCTTCGACAGAATAGGTTTTCATGGGTGACAGTTCGTCAATAGCCCAAAACTTCTCTAGTGAGTACCGTATTTCTTGACTGAAATTGCAATGGACTTTGGATTGGGTCTGGATCGTACCTATAGGGCCAGCCGCTAACCATCTTAACTTAGAGTCCAGTGAAATTGGATTGTTGACACCTAACTTGATAGTACTGGATTTGACTAGGTTCCAGTAGACATCTGCACCTAACAAGATATCTATCTCGCCAGGGCGATAAAACGTAGGGTGAGCAAGTTTGACGTTTATAGGCACGTTTAAGTTAGAAACTTCGATATTTTAATTGGGTAGCAAACCGGTTATTTGCGGCACTACTAAACAATTGACTTCAAAAGTGAAGGAATTGACTTTTGAGCCTAACTTTATTTGGCATGACTCTGATATATTGCAGGCTGCATTGTTTATCCCGCAAATATTTATAGGATTTGTATTTTGACACGACAACCCTATTCTCTCCTTGAAGGCACTCGTTATGAAAGACGATTGGCTGCCCATGTCTAATAGGGCTCGAGCTGTATAGGTGTTGTTATTGTCTACGACTTCAATGAGCGCAGTACACAACAAAACTTGACCTGTAGGCACAGCTGAGAGCAAGACGTGTAAGGAGGACGTCGAAGGTGTGTTGTTGTAGGTTTCCTCAGTGGCTTGTGAGCCCGTGTGTAAAAGTGTGTTGTTTCTTCCTACAGATTCGACATAAACCTCTTGCAAACCGCAGGTTGCTACAGGTAGACATGCCTGGAATAGCCATGTCAGGCAATCTTTGGCAGCCTGGCTTGATCCGCGCCGACTGGACACTCGAGGCAATGCCCGTGCCGCTCACACCTCTTTGGAATGCGGACGCAAGGGCCTTTGAACCCTGCACCTTCCGCCAGCTACGTGTGGGAACAGTCTACGGTGTACGCACCGCGTCTACTTTTGGCCAATCCTTGGTGGGACCGCTATTCTCGCCATGATGGCGCACGAGCAACAGCAGGCTTCGAGTGTCCTGGTCGTGACCCAGGCGCGGTTGCCGCCAGTGTTGAAGGAGTAATGGACTTCTCCTTCCTCACTCTACAACCAGCACTACAGCAAAGAGCGTTGCCTCTGGACCCTGCAGCCGCCGCCCACCCAAACTAGATGGCGGCTGGGCCACCGGGCTAGGCCCAACTGGTGGTATGCCAATCTGGCACCACTCGGCGGGTGGAGCCACAACCTGCGTGAGCCGCCTGAAATCGCTACAAAACATGCCGTCTACAGGGAACGTGCCGCTCTCACTTCACTACCACTCCACAATGTGCCCACACACTGCGGCCAACCACTTCAACATAATTTATGTACACGTGTACACAAAACTCCTGTCTGTCTAACCCAAAGCCAAGATAGCCAGCGTGAAGATATGCGCGCTGCGCCCGCACCGCGCCCGCGCCCCGCGCCTCCCCTCCCGCGGCTCAAACAGCCGCCACTCTGCAAACCACACTCGCGTAGACCGCACGCTCGGTTCTGTCAAAACCACTGTAATTAACACGATAATAAACACAGTTATAAACATTATCAAAAGACTGTTTAATTATGTCCTCGACATAAGTCGCGACCGTGACAGGACAGGCACTGGAACCTGTGGCCACACACATTCCCGGCTTACAGGCCCGGTTGCTCCCTCAACGAGGGTGAGCCGAGCTCCACCGCTTGACAATATATACAATAGTTGCCTTGCGACGACGTTGTTATTTTCCCAATCGAATCCGTCAACTACCACGATGTGACCTTGATCTATTGGGTTGGCCAACTGCGTCCATTCTAGGTTTTCTGCATCTAAGTTCACGAAATGCACATCGGCATTCCTGGCTTTTCTCTCAACTCAGGTTCAGCGACGAATATTTTGTTTTGCTTTGTGACCGCGTAAAGCGTATCTCAACTGATTCTCCTAAACTGATACACTTTGCGTTAAGTCAACGTACAAATAGTCTTTCTAAAGACTCACGCTGGATAACGTGTATGAATCTTCGTCCTAACAGGGACTTAAAGACGCTGCGTTATTCGGTAGCCGCCGGCCCCTAAGAAGGCTACGGTGGCCGTTAGTTTTCAGTGTGCTTGTGCTGTTAATCAGCTTGTCTATCGTGATACTAGTTATCCTGGTCAAGGTGCTGAACAACACCAGCGCATAATTAGGTAAGTTCAGGCCCCACTCCATAGAATTAGACCGATCTCAGCGTTGTTAAATAATTGTGATATCGTATAGAAGTATACACGCTAAGGGGACATAATGTCTAGCGACTACGAGCCGCCATCTGCGCTCCCGTCGTCGGACAGTGGCAGTATGACAGGGGTGGTCGATTCACCGCATGTGCACCACCTGTGCACCTGTGCCACTGCCCATGGAGCTGGCGACCTCGGCGCCAGCTCCAAATATGACCTCAGGCCTAGGGCAAGACCCACATCTGCCCAGGATGTCAGTTTGAGTGACCTTGAACTGAGCTCCGGGGCTGAGGCCTCCCCAGATACCATTAGCTCACCGCCCCACCTAAACCGTAGGCCCATCATAACTGCAGTGAAAGCCTATCTCGATGAAGCATTGCCCCGCATAACAGGGCAAATCACGGCCGTGCATGATGACCTCAGCATCATGGCCAAAGATGTCTCATCGCTCCAGCCTCAGATCAATGAGCTAACTGCACGTATGCAGGCTGCTCCGAACAACCCCGACGTCATCGCAGCTGAAGTAAAAAAGCTGATGGATTCCACAGCCACCCAGTCGATCATTGCAAACGCAGTGGCACGTGGGGTAGGAGCATCCGTAGGCTCGGCAATAACTATAGCAATCTTCAAGTCGTTTATGGCGCCTTTTGATGCGGCAAGCAGTGTAGCCACAACAATAAACGAGGGAGCCAGCGCCGTGCAGCACGCCACTGCAGCTGTTAATGAGGTTGCCGACACAGTGCAACATGTGAGGCAAGAAGTGACCAACTCTGCCCAGGCTATGGCGCGCGGGCTACGTGAGGTAAATTCTGCTGAAGCACAAGTGGCCACACAAGTAGGTCAGAGTGCAAACAAACGGTCACCAGCAGTGCTGGTAGACGTGTCTGCTGAGACGGCCGCTGAGTCCGCAGATCAAAAACGCCGGCGTACGAAATTCAACGAAGTTGTGTTCGGCGACAATTCTGTCACAATGATAAATGTGGCAGAATCCAACCTGTACGCCGTCACTATACCTACGGCTGCTGGAGCCACAGACTTCTGGCAAGGTTCAATCAAGAACGCCCGCATGTGGGCGGAAACTTTGAATACGAACGATGCCCATGACTGGTTCATCCAGTCGCAGCTGCTGTGGTACAATGGCATAGGCGAGCAGGCCCATGACCACGTATTTCAATACACAGTGCTCAACGCGCGCACCAACGCTGCGGAAGCACATCACGTGGTCAGGCAAAGAGTGACCGCATCACCCAGCATACGAACATCTCGTATGGCTGAGGTTACTGTCGCCGATTTCAAACTAGCTTGTCAAGTCAACGACCGCACAGTCCAGAATACCCTTAACGGCATGCTCCACCCGCACAACCTAAATGCGTTGCGCGATGTCGCGTTCAAACTAGGAGAACCAGTGTTCTTCTACGACAACACTTTGATGTATGCAAAACTAATGCATTACGTTCTAGTCAGCCGTACCATACTATGGTCGGGCCAAGTGGCCCAGGCCCTAGCATGGAATGCCGATGTGCATTTCGTGAACTTAGATGCAGAAAACCTAGAATGGACGCAGTTGGCCAACCCAATAGATCAAGGTCACATCGTGGTAGTTGACGGATTCGATTGGGAAAATAACAACGTCGTCGCAAGGCAACTATTGTATATATTGTCAAGCGGTGGAGCTCTGCTCACCCTCGTTGAGGGAGCAACCGGGCCTGTAAGCCGGGAATGTGTGTGGCCAAAGGTTCCAGTGACTGTCCTGTCACGGTCGCCACTTATGTCGAGGACATAATTAAATAGTCTTTTGATAATGTTTACAACTGTGTATTATCGAGTTAATTACAGTGGTTTTGACGGAACCGAGCGTGCGGTCTACGCGAGTGTGGGCCGCGGGAGGGGAGGCGCGGGGCGCGGGCGCGGTGCGGGCGCAGCGCGCATATCTTCACGCTGGCTATCTTGGCTTTGGGGTAGACAGACAGGAGTTTTGTGTACGCGTGTACAATAATGCTCATCAGCAATATAGTTCTTGTTTTAATTTAATGTTTATGATGTTCCTAGCATATAATTTAAAAGTAGGCCTGATGTGGCTTTTAGTTTAGGATATTTATCATTTTAAGTAAATGTTCTTAATGTGTACTATAGAAAGTTGTGGAATAAAGTAGAGTAAATTAGATATAATGATTTAATACTTATATAAGATAGAATATTGCTTGTGCCCACCAGGGTCCATAATGATCTACCACTATGTATAAGACCTTACTGTTATTATGGATTACAATAATCGAATATGAAAATGAATATGTATGAATCGAGACATTTGGTTGCTGTTCGCTCATACAACTTATATGGAGACAGCTACATAACAGCGATATGTCGAAAAACTATGAAACAGCTGCATTATGAATCAAGATGGACCAATTTGGTACTGTTGATGAAGCTACCTGTGAATGCCCAGCAGGAAGTGGGACAAAGCCACATGTAAACATGTGGCAATTGTATTGCTGGCATTAGAGCAGTAATGCACAAGGAAAAATATCCTGCTCTATCAAACTTGCACACAGAAGCTGCAACAATTTCATGTACCAAAAAATCATATACAGGTACACCAGTGCGAGCTGAGAAAATGGCCAGATCAAAAACTGCAAGTATTTTGTTTGAGCCATACACCGTACAAAATATTGACAGAAACACATACAACAGCCGAATCAGAAGCTTTATACAGAACTACCCAAATACTACTATGACCTTGAAGCAAATGTTCGAGCCAGCAAATGCTTATGCATTAGTGGCTGATCACACCTACTGTAGAACTGATGATGATGAGGTAATTTCCCATATTGAAGGATCAACAAGACTCCAAGCAGATAGCCCGGAATGAAGAAAGAAAAAAAAATAATAACTGCGAGAAAATACTTGCCAAAAAAATTTGCCATCTCAAAGAAACTACTAAAAAGAGTTATGCCAGCCAAATGATGAACTAAAGAGAATTTACCTCTAGAGCGACGACTCATGGCAAAATTGCGCAGAGCGCAGAGCGGACATATTTAGCAGCTTCTCCAGATGGCCTTTTTGGTTCGGAAACAGTTATAGAAGTGAAGTGCCCATATGCAAGCTAATATCTAGCGAAGCAGTACCTTACTTATACGAGAAGGATGGTAACCTTCATTTAAAAGAAACATCGCCATATTATTACCAAATACATGGTCAGGTGTATTGCACAGGAAGAAAATATGCAAACCTGATAGTATATACGTTTATGGATATGAAAATAATATAAGTCACTCGAGACAACAAATTTATTACTGATATGCTCCTGAAGTTAGATGAATTTTATGAAAATTATGTAAATTATTAGGCTATGAAAATTATAAAAAATATAACTATGAAATTGAGCATTTCCCATTTTATTTAAGTACTATACCTTCCTTAAAATTACAAAGCATAATACATATAAAGAAGATTTTCGATTCCAAAGGTACATAAAAATGGTTCAGTTCACTGGTTAGTACTTTGTATGTTTTAGTTAGTCCTATAAGTCTTTCTATGTGTACTCTTTCCCTGGCCAATTCTTGGTCCTTTTGTAATAAGAGACCAGGTATTTGTGACTTTCCTTTCAAAAATGTGGGTATGTTTACTCCAACACCCTTACTTATGAATAGGTCTTGCACATTAAATCCCCTATCTGCCATGATGCTATCACCCTGGTTGCAAGAGTGTAGTAACCTACTACGTTCAACAATTTGCCTATCAGTTGCTGAACCAGCACATGTTGGAGAACAATATGTTATGAGCCCTCCAGGAGAAGAGCCAACTAGTAATTTCGATGTATTTTTGTGCTTGTATTGGCTGAAGGAAGCCCTTTGGTCATTTGGTTGGCTGGGTTTTTGTATGGGGATCTCTGTTCCATCAATTACAATTCTTGTGAATGGGTGGTGTTTTCTGAAAGTCTCCGGCATATACAAATTTACTAGTTCTCGTGACGGCCAAATATCTATTAGCGACCACATGTCGTGAACAAAAATTACCCATGTGACAAATATATTTGAGACTTCAGTCTTACTTATGCCGAACATTTTACTAATTTCGTAGTCAGGTTTTGTTACATCTTAATTTGATTAACAGAATTAAAAATTGGTCTTCAACAGATAATGATAAAACTCTACTCCATCTATACCTGAATAAATAAATAAATAAAAATAAATATATTTTAAGTTGTTGGACATAGGCATTGTGCCGGCTGATCCGGTACCTCACGTACACACGTATTATTTGAGTTTTATCCCAGGTACGCGTCAGCCATCACAGATAATGGATTTATCATACCACGTACCTAATCTAGGTACGTGGTAAGATCTCATATCAATTTGTATATAAACCAAATATTTATAATAATAAAGTTAGATAGTCATTGTGCATATTCCAAGCCTTTTATAACGTCTCCCGAAGGTAGTCGTCAGGAATTGCCTAAACCGGCAAAGGCATTAATGTTTGCAGTACTAAATTGAATTTTTGATAGGATTCTAAGCCTGTATAGTACATAACAGCCTGTTCATCTGTTGGCAATAATTTTGTGGAAAAAAATAGTAATATGTTTGATGTTTGTGTTGCTAAAATGGATGATTGTGGTTCTTCGGTTTGTGTTGCTGCGACAGAAAATTGAGGCTTGAAGGTTGGTTCTTTGGTTTGAAAAACTTTGACAGACAGACTTTGATGCTCAGCGATAGATACTTCCACTTCATTTATATACAAATTATATGTGCTAGGTACAATGATAAATGTGGCAGAATCCAACCTGTACGCCGTCACTATACCTACGGCTGCTGGAGCCACAGACTTCTGGCAAGGTTCAATCAAGAACGCCCGCATGTGGGCGGAAACTTTGAATACGAACGATGCCCATGACTGGTTCATCCAGTCGCAGCTGCTGTGGTACAATGGCATAGGCGAGCAGGCCCATGACCACGTATTTCAATACACAGTGCTCAACGCGCGCACCAACGCTGCGGAAGCACATCACGTGGTCAGGCAAAGAGTGACCGCATCACCCAGCATACGAACATCTCGTATGGCTGAGGTTACTGTCGCCGATTTCAAACTAGCTTGTCAAGTCAACGACCGCACAGTCCAGAATACCCTTAACGGCATGCTCCACCCGCACAACCTAAATGCGTTGCGCGATGTCGCGTTCAAACTAGGAGAACCAGTGTTCTTCTACGACAACACTTTGATGTAAGCAAAACTAATGCATTACGTTCTAGTCAGCCGTACCATACTATGGTCGGGCCAAGTGGCCCAGGCCCTAGCATGGAATGCCGATGTGCATTTCGTGAACTTAGATGCAGAAAACCTAGAATGGACGCAGTTGGCCAACCCAATAGATCAAGGTCACATCGTGGTAGTTGACGGATTCGATTGGGAAAATAACAACGTCGTCGCAAGGCAACTATTGTATATATTGTCAAGCGGTGGAGCTCTGCTCACCCTCGTTGAGGGAGCAACCGGGCCTGTAAGCCGGGAATGTGTGTGGCCACAGGTTCCAGTGACTGTCCTGTCACGGTCGCCACTTATGTCGAGGACATAATTAAATAGTCTTTTGATAATGTTTACAACTGTGTATTATCGAGTTAATTACAGTGGTTTTGACGGAACCGAGCGTGCGGTCTACGCGAGTGTGGGCCGCGGGAGGGGAGGCGCGGGGCGCGGGCGCGGTGCGGGCGCAGCGCGCATATCTTCACGCTGGCTATCTTGGCTTTGGGGTAGACAGACAGGAGTTTTGTGTACGCGTGTACAATAATGCTCATCAGCAATATAGTTCTTGTTTTAACTTAATGTTTATGATGTTCCTAGCATATAATTTAAAAGTAGGCCTGATGTGGCTTTTAGTTTAGGATATTTATCATTTTAAGTAAATGTTCTTAATGTGTACTATAGAAAGTTGTGGAATAAAGTAGAGTAAATTAGATATAATGATTTAATACTTATATAAGATAGAATATTGCTTGTGCCCACCAGGGTCCATAATGATCTACCACTATGTATAAGACCTTACTGTTATTATGGATTACAATAATCGAATATGAAAATGAATATGTATGAATCGAGACATTTGGTTGCTGTTCGCTCATACAACTTATATGGAGACAGCTACATAACAGCAATATGTCGAAAAACTATGAAACAGCTGCATTATGAATCAAAATGGACCAATTTGGTACTGTTGATGAAGCTACCTGTGAATGCCCAGCAGGAAGTGGGACAAAGCCACATGTAAACATGTGGCAATTGTATTGCTGGCATTAGAGCAGTAATGCACAAGGAAAAATATCCTGCTCTATCAAACTTGCACACAGAAGCTGCAACAATTTCATGTACCAAAAAAATCATATACAGGTACACCAGTGCGAGCTGAGAAAATGGCCAGATCAAAAACTGCAAGTATTTTGTTTGAGCCATACACCGTACAAAATATTGACAGAAACACATACAACAGCCGAATCAGAAGCTTTATACAGAACTACCCAAATACTACTATGACCTTGAAGCAAATGTTCGAGCCAGCAAATGCTTATGCATTAGTGGCTGATCACACCTACTGTAGAACTGATGATGATGAGGTAATTTCCCATATTGAAGGATCAACAAGACTCCAAGCAGATAGCCCGGAATGAAGAAAGAAAAAAAAATAATAACTGCGAGCAAATACTTGCCAAAAAAATTTGCCATCTCAAAGAAACTACTAAAAAGAGTTATGCCAGCCAAATGATGAACTAAAGAGAATTTACCTCTAGAGCGACGACTCATGGCAAAATTGCGCAGAGCGCAGAGCGGACATATTTAGCAGCTTCTCCAGATGGCCTTTTTGGTTCGGAAACAGTTATAGAAGTGAAGTGCCCATATGCAAGCTAATATCTAGCGAAGCAGTACCTTACTTATACGAGAAGGATGGTAACCTTCATTTAAAAGAAACATCGCCATATTATTACCAAATACATGGTCAGGTGTATTGCACAGGAAGAAAATATGCAAACCTGATAGTATATACGTTTATGGATATGAAAATAATATAAGTCACTCGAGACAACAAATTTATTACTGATATGCTCCTGAAGTTAGATGAATTTTATGAAAATTATGTAAATTATTAGGCTATGAAAATTATAAAAAATATAACTATGAAATTGAGCATTTCCCATTTTATTTAAGTACTATACCTTCCTTAAAATTACAAAGCATAATACATATAAAGAAGATTTTCGATTCCAAAGGTACATAAAAATGGTTCAGTTCACTGGTTAGTACTTTGTATGTTTTAGTTAGTCCTATAAGTCTTTCTATGTGTACTCTTTCCCTGGCCAATTCTTGGTCCTTTTGTAATAAGAGACCAGGTATTTGTGACTTTCCTTTCAAAAATGTGGGTATGTTTACTCCAACACCCTTACTTATGAATAGGTCTGGCACATTAAATCCCCTATCTGCCATGATGCTATCACCCTGGTTGCAAGAGTGTAGTAACCTACTACGTTCAACAATTTGCCTATCAGTTGCTGAACCAGCACATGTTGGAGAACAATATGTTATGAGCCCTCCAGGAGAAGAGCCAACTAGTAATTTCGATGTATTTTTGTGCTTGTATTGGCTGAAGGAAGCCCTTTGGTCGTTTGGTTGGCTGGGTTTTTGTATGGGGATCTCTGTTCCATCAATTACAATTCTTGTGGATGGGTGGTGTTTTCTGAAAGTCTCCGGCATATACAAATTTACTAGTTCTCGTGACGGCCAAATATCTATTAGCGACCACATGTCGTGAACAAAAATTACCCATGTGACAAATATATTTGAGACTTCAGTCTTACTTATGCCGAACATTTTACTAATTTCGTAGTCAGGTTTTGTTACATCTTAATTTGATTAACAGAATTAAAAATTGGTCTTCAACAGATAATGATAAAACTCTACTCCATCTATACCTGAATAAATAAATAAATAAAAATAAATATATTTTAAGTTGTTGGACATAGGCATTGTGCCGGCTGATCCGGTACCTCACGTACACACGTATTATTTGAGTTTTATCCCAGGTACGCGTCAGCCATCACAGATAATGGATTTATCATACCACGTACCTAATCTAGGTACGTGGTAAGATCTCATATCAATTTGTATATAAACCAAATATTTATAATAATAAAGTTAGATAGTCATTGTGCATATTCCAAGCCTTTTATAACGTCTCCCGAAGGTAGTCGTCAGGAATTGCCTAAACCGGCAAAGGCATTAATGTTTGCAGTACTAAATTGAATTTTTGATAGGATTCTAAGCCTGTATAGTACATAACAGCCTGTTCATCTGTTGGCAATAATTTTGTGGAAAAAAATAGTAATATGTTTGATGTTTGTGTTGCTAAAATGGATGATTGTGGTTCTTCGGTTTGTGTTGCTGCGACAGAAAATTGAGGCTTGAAGGTTGGTTCTTTGGTTTGAAAAACTTTGACAGACAGACTTTGATGCTCAGCGATAGATACTTCCACTTCATTTATATACAAATTATATGTGCTAGGTGCAGCCACTTGAAGTTTTTGAAGAGGTCCTGTACTAGTGGTTGTTTATTTTGGGATAATATGACAGAAGGTTGAGGCTCAGTCAGAGGTCGTGCAGCAATTTTAAACTTGTTGAAGAAGTTCTGTACTAGGTCCAGGAATTGCTGAATTTTCATTTGCAAACAATATTTTCCGGCAATCTCGAGATCGTTGTCGTTCTCCTCTGGCAGTCACGTCCTCAGTTTTGGTGGTCCATGGAAATATTGACGGTACGCACCCTTACGTAAAAACTTCTTTTCGAGTTCCAAACCTGTAATAGAATATCGAGTAAGTAAGTAGGTAGATATTACGCTTATCGCTTTTATAATAAATAGATTCGACTTAATCAATCAACTAGGTACTATCGACAATCCCTGTGGAGGACCACTTGTAAAAATATTTCCCTTGCAGCCAGCATCTGGCCACGTCTGGCGGTCTAATTTGGCTCCGCCCTCTTGTCTTTGTATTTTTTGTCGCCCTTTAAAATCCATTTGTTTTTTGACTTTAAGGTTCTTCGTTTCTTTGCCAGGTCAGTTGCATCTTGAACATCATCCTGCAATACCGCGTTTTGTTTCAACAATTTGTGATCGAGATTTTTTTAAGATGAGTTCACACAGGAATTTGGACTCGCTAGATCGAGTGTTATTTGAACAAGGAAGAAATATAAGCCAGATAGCAGAGGAGCTACACATGACGGTAAGTATTTTTTTGTAGTATTAATAAACTTCGTTTTGTGCCCCTTGCCATGCCTTGCCCTTTGAAAGTAATAAAAATTGCCCTGTAGTTTTTCTGCTATCGGCAACCCTGAATATTTGCGATTATCAGTGGGAGTATTTTGAATTATTTTACTACATTACTAATGCTTACCTTGGCTAGTCACGAAAGATGGAGTATTGAATAACTGGCTAAAAGATGGCACAATTATGCCTCTGCCACCCCTTCTATTTTTTTTAATGGATTTCTACAAATACTTATGATTAATTAAAAAGACAATATTGGAGACTTTTTGCCCTTCGAAATATGGATATGCATCCATATTGGTCTCCAAAGTTGTTTTTCCATACAGCACATTTGTCATTTTGAACTATAAATTGGCCCCTCTTAAATTCTTGTCTCATTGTTGCATCTTCAATGACCAAAACAATTCTCTCCGTTAATAACAGATGTTCCATTCTGTTCCAATCGGTTCTTTGTCATTTAACAAAATGATTTTTGCTTTCTTTTTTGTAGTAACTGATCCTCAATTTCGTTTTTATACAAAGAAACACCGTTAAGAGATGGGTACGACGTTGCGGCAGCGAAGGACACCTAGAACATCGGCCATGTCACCGTCAACCAGTGGTTTTCACACCATAAAGATTGGAGCAAATGGTTGCTGTCTATGTGCAGCAGCCATTCACACCGACTCGAGTGTTTGCAGAACAGTACGAATGTTCTTTGCAAACAGTCAGGGAAGACCGGCCAGAAAAATTATTTTGAGCGAGGCCCACAAGTTGGCTAGAGTTCGTTTCGGACGGGACTACAGGGACTTCGATTTTTCACACGCCATATTTTCCGATGAAAAGACTTTTAAATCCACGGAAACAGATCGAAGGCACTTATGGCGTGTGAACAATACGCGATACGAGCCAAAAAACATGACCCCCAACAATCAGTCCGGCAGGATAGTGGTGAACATGTGGGGCTGGATGAGCTCGAGCGGTCCGGATGAGCTGTCCTTTTTGCCGGAAAGGGCAAACGGTGAGAGCTATTTGAAGCTGTTGCAAGATACAATGTTGCCCACAGTGAGAATTATGTATCCGGCGAACAAGAGGTCCCGGAAATCGTATTTATCGAGGACAATTGTCCTATACACAAATGTCACTTGGTGCAACGTTGGATCGACCAACAGCCAAATTTGCGGGCTGTGCCATGGCCTGCCCAGTCCCCAGACTTAAACCCGATAGATAATCTATGGGGCATCATGGTGCAAAGATGGGACCATGCTAATGAGCGCAACAAAGAAAATCTGGTCGCACATGTTAACCGCGTGTGGGACTCGTTTCGTGGCTCGGATCTGCGCGAAGCCCTTGTAGACTCGAAGCGGAATAGGTGTGATGCTGTCATAGCTGTAGGTGGAGCCCTAACAAAATATTGAATTTAAATTTATAGATATTAATATATTATATTATTAATGTATTATTATTATATATTTATTATTATATATATATATTTTATATTTATACATACTTATATAAAAAAAAATATTTTCGAAAACAGACAAATTGGATGACACTCAAAGGAACCTACTGGTGAAATTAATTATTGGCCCTCTATTTGAAAAAAATCCAAATATAGTCATTTCTAATAATCAGCTCTTCAGTTGGGCTTTAGAGATTCAGGAGATTTTCCCAAACGAGTCAGCTGCATTATACTACACCCCTTATGTCTCTGCATTAATAAGAAACGCAGCTCGCAATGCATCGGGGAAATTACTGCGTTATGTTTATAATAGGCGGAGACAGTTGAGAGAAAAGGGGATAATTGAGGGATCATCTCGCTCCCGATCTTCATCAACTTCATCACACAGTAGCAAGGCGCAGTCGGCTGTAGCACATTTAAAAGGGAACACAGGTTATCCATTTTTAAAATAATACAACTTTTTTTTAACTCTGAAATCGCAAAAAATAATCAGCTGTTCCATAGAAAAGTTCAATACCTACTCGAGCAATATGTAATATTTTTTTTTATTATGTTCGGGAAGCTAACAGCATTACTTACAAGTTATGCAATAAACTATATACTCGTATAAAGAGCCACAGATAAAAAAATACATACGTATATCTATCATGGATTTACTCATCGATTTAAAATCGTTGGATTTTGTATAGTCCAGTCAGACTTTAATAGTAGTAGTATAGTAATCGTATGTTGTAGCACGTCGCGGAAAGTAAAGTCCCAATCCTTTTTATGCACTTTTATTGTATAAGTAGGTAAACACAGTAAAGGGTGGTAACTCTTCCGATATGTGTATGTCTTACGACGGTTGATGACGTACTCGTTAGTAATAATAAAATATGTTAAATATGATGCAAAATTACTCGCGGCCAAGTAAATAGCAACTTCAGCAAATACCGGTTGCTAACATGTTCGGTAGGACCGTACATACTGGCAACCCCAAAAAAAGGAGAAAATCTAAGTCAAAATCGGAGAGTTACCCATACAAAGCAAGTAAATATAAAATCGATAAAACACAAGTAAAAAGTAAAAATAAATTATGTGTCAAAGTCGAAGGCGACGTTGTCGTGGGCGTGGGTCACGGGAGCGTGCGTGCGTCGCTGCTGCGCGGGCGCCGGCAATCTCTCCGGCCGTGTGGGTCGGCTCTGTAGCTCGATGTCTTCGTGAAGGGGTACATCTTTGTTTCCCTTGCGTCTCCTACTGCATAGTAACAGCGCTGCACGGTGCTTTAGAGTCCATACGACGGCTGCGACTATTACAGCTCCAAGCAGCGTATAAGTTATCGCATACAGATGAGTATCGTAAGTTGTCACGGTTGAAGGTAGAATTTCTTTACTTTTTAATGTAAGTATCTGTTTCTCTATCTCATCTGTTTCTCCTGGATTTGTTGGTAAAGTATTTCTTCTTCGTTGGTACGATAGATCCACGATGTTGTTTACAGTTGTATTCAGATCGGGGAAGTCGAAGAAGTGACTCATCTTCATATTGGAATTGTATTCGTTGTGCGAATAAATAGTTAACTCCTTTGATTGTAGAACACATCCTTCCGATAGTATCACGACGCTAGACGCCGTTATAGTATGCGCCTTGACGTCACTTGCACATATTGTACGGAACGTGCATGTTCCGCAACACACGGCCAGCCAGCTATTCGTCGCGTGTAACTCGATCCAGGAATTATCGCATGTAGACTGTTGGACGTCACATGGTGTCCTCGTCATACTACTCGTAGTGTGATGACTTAACAGTTTTGCTTCGCAGGGAGCGTAGTTATTATTTAAATTATATACTGGTAGGTTCTTGAAGCAAATGAAGCGTTCCGGTTTTAGTTGAGTGCACAGCTTCATCTCATCTTCACTCACGGTGATGTAACTGTTCAGCTGGAAGTTCACAGCTACATATTGCGCCTGCAGCTGCATAATAGTTATCTCCGACTCTGTTTTCACAGGCAGAGGTATGGCGCGATAGACGAAATAATCTTGATCGGATGTAAGAGGAATGTGTATTTCGAATAGGAAGTAGTTGTTTGTCACTCGAGCCTTCACATGCATAAGTTTATACACATCCTTTATATTATTTTCGACGTTTTCTACGGGAAGTGATAAAGTTTTCGGTAGTCTTCCAGAAATCAGGTGTAACTGCTTAATCAGCTCTACTGGAGAGAGGAGATGTACATCCATGTGTCCTTTATAGACGTCCGTAAGAGAGTCAAATAAAAGTTCCTGCATTGTTCTCATGTTTTTCGTCAGTAAGTACGTCGTTAAAGAGGCAGAGTTGAAGAAAGTAGTAGCCATCATAATCTCCAAAGTTGACTCGATTCTGGCCATATTCGAATCTGTCTGATTCATAAATTCCTCTAACATGATAAACTGTCGGTTGATGTTGTCTTCAGTCTTTTTGAGAACTTTATTTTCTAGCTCTACAAGGGAGGTCTGATTTTTTGTCAATTCTAGTAAGTATTTCTCGTTGTTTCGTAATGCTTCAATGTCCTTTTCATATTTATCAGCGAAGTTTTGATCTAGTATACCAAATAGGCTGTTGGCGATGCTGCCGATCCCGTTAATAAGACCTCTTTTCTTCCTGTCGGATAAGTGTCGGTGTGGAGCTAGTAGAATATCGTTGTAGTGGATAAGTAAGTCCATTTCGTGGTCCAACTGATTTAACGTAGACTTGCAGTATCTGGGATCTGTTTTCTTGCACAGTTCAGCCAAATTGTGAAGATAATATTCAACTTTTTGCACACCGTTCCAGTAATTAGTTAGGTTGTAGTACATGAGTATAGTCCATTCATCGTGTACTGTTTGTAATGTTCCGGCGGCGTCGTAGTAGATAGGTCGAGTCGGCTCCAGTTCTGTAATACGAGCGCCTTGCGATAAGTGAGCGCCAGCGTTAGCTCGTGCGCCGCTGACTAATGTAAACATTGTTACGAGTAGCGTAATCAATGTTGTGAGTGATCTTTTCACATCTGTTTTTCTCTTCGGCGATTTTGGTTCATCCCTTTTATAGTCTTGTAGACTTTCAGTAGCGGATGTATTGTCCAGCGGCAGTGGTGACAATTTGACTATCGGGCGTTTAATAACGCCTGTTTGCGTCTTCAGAGTAGTCACGCGCACGTAGCCGTCGGTGCCCGGGTGTACTTGTAACACCTTTCCCAAAGCCCACTTCCCGGGCGGCAAGTTGTTATCTTTTACCAATACGACGTCGCCTACTTTGAGATTATTTGTCAGCTTATTCCATTTACAACGACTTTGTAGTTGCGTCAAGTATTCGTTTGACCAACTTTTCCAAAATTGTTGCAACATGTTTTCAGTTAATTGCCAGCGACGCCGTAAGTCTAGAGTTCTTATGTCGCTGTGATCAGAGCGGGGCAGTGACATCGTTGGCCCGCCAGTCAGAAAGTGACCCGGTGTTAGGTAGTTATAGAACTCATCCGGATCTTCAGTAAGTGCGCATAGAGGGCGGGAGTTCATGCACCCTTCGATTTGAGTTAGTAGAGTCGAGAATTCTTCGAAAGTGAGCTTTTGTTCTCCCAGGACACGACGTAGATGGTGTTTCATCGACTTGACGGAAGCTTCCCATAGACCGCCAGCAGATGGCCATGCCGGCGCGTTAAAATGCCACTGTAATTCCAGTTTGTTGATTTCTTCGAAGAATTCTGGTGACATCAGCGCTTTGAACTCCTCAAATTCGTTGCGTAACAACTTGGCTCCTCCGATGAAGTTGGTCCCGCAGTCGGAGTATACATGGCTTGGCTTTCCTTTTCGCGCGCACATTCTTTGGAAAGCAGCTATGAAAGTTTCCGTTGACAGGTCTGACACGAGTTCAATATGCACCGCTTTGGTGGCCATGCATACAAAAATAGCTATGTAGCCCTTTGAAGTCCGGACGCCTCTGCCTTTGTTGGTTTTGACCTCTACGTGACCGGTGAAGTCGACCCCGGTGTGTGTGAAAGGACGTGAAGGAGTTGTCCGTTGTGGTGGCAAGTCGCCCATAAGTTGGCTATTCGTTGTTGTCTTGTATCGGTGACAACGTACGCAGCGGGTCAGTTTGGACTTGACAGCTCGATTCCCGCCAACAATCCAATAGCGTTGTCGTATGTGCGCTAGAGTAAGTCGCGCACCCCCATGCAGTACGGCTAAATGTGCTTGCTCAATCAGTAGTTCCGTAAAGCGTCCTTTGTGGGGTATGATGACGGGGTTCTTCATCTCGAATGGAAGGACTGACTTATTGAGACGCCCACCCACACGCAGAATCTTTTCTTCATCCAAGTAAGGATTTAGTTTGAAGATCGAACTCCTGTTCGGTATTGGTTTGTCTCTACTGAGACAGTTGTATTCATTTTCAAAGTCGCGTTGCTGCACGTGCCTAGTTATACACTGTTTTGCAGCGGTAATTTCTATTGTAGATAAGACGCCGCCGGTTTCAAGTTTCACACTGTTCCGTGCATTTGTACCGAAGCGTCGTACCCAGCCGATGACTCTAGTTACCCGAGTTAATGAACTACATTTTATTAGTAATTCACTTATAATATTCTTGTCATCATTTGAAGTTCGGGTTGTCACAGGTTTTTCAATCTCGTTACTTGCAGTAAAATAACAGACTGGTTTATCTTGGGACTGTGTTTCGTCTTGAGTTAATAGGAAGTCGGGCCCATTCCACCATAATTTGTAGTTGAGTAGCTGGGTGGGGTATAGACCACGTGACGCACAATCTGCAGGGTTGATCTCGGATTTTATATAGTGCCAATCTTTCGGCGGGATCACTTGAATGATTTTGGTTACTCGATTTGCGACGTATCTCTCCCATCGCGTTACATCACCTTGAAGCCAAGCAAGTACCACTTGCGAATCGCACCAGACCTGAACTCTCATATCTTGTTTCTTATAGGCTTCCTTTACTTTCTGGATAAGTTGGGCCAGTAGTAGGGCACCGCAGAGCTCTAATCGTGGTAGTGTCAATTTTTGTGACAGTGGTGCAACCCTAGTTTTCGCGGCGAGTAGAGTTATAGTTGGTGGGCCGCTTGAGTTGATAACTCGGCTGTAGATGACGCACGAATATGCTTTCATGCTTGCGTCACAGTAACCAAGTAACTCGATATTGTCTTGGTTTCCACCAAGCCATCGGTTAAGTTTTATATCTTGAATCACGGGGAGCTCCGATCTCATATTTTGCCACTCCTTTTGAATGTCTATCGGGAGGGCATCGTTCCAGCCAAGTTTATCAACCCACACTTTTTGAAAAAGTAACTTTGCTGCGATAGTGATGGGTGAAAACCAGCCGAGAGGGTCATACAGCTTCGAAATCTCGGATAGTAGTCTTCTCTTGGTTATTGGAGATCCAGTAGGGGTGTCTTCTAATTCCCAATTAAAGAAGAAAGTATCACTCGTCGGATTCCATCCCAGACCCAGCATCTTCATCGATTCTCCGTGTTTGAAGTCAAATGAGTTCTGAACTGATAGTTGATCGTTCGACAAATTCTCGAGTAATGCGGGATGGTTCGATGTCCACTTGCGTAAGTTCATACCGCCCCCTTTTAGTAAATCGATAAGGGCGATTTGCAAGGTTTTGGCTTCCTCGATAGTGTCTC
Source organism: Argyresthia goedartella (assembly GCA_949825045.1). Lineage (NCBI taxonomy): Eukaryota > Metazoa > Arthropoda > Insecta > Lepidoptera > Argyresthiidae > Argyresthia > Argyresthia goedartella. Next base: position 10,079,947 of record OX463811.1, on the reverse strand, counting down.
TGCCGCTGACCAGGTCGTCCATATAAAGTTGATTCTGTAGTACGTTGGCTGCTTCTGGGCTTTTGTGGCCGTCGTCCATGGCGAGCTGTTTGAGAGTCCTCATAGCTAACCATGGTGCGCATTTCATTCCGTAGGTGACGGTTCGTAGTTCATAAGATTTTAGTTTTTCTGTAGGGTTGTCACGCCACAATATTTTCTGTAGTTTTTGCTGGTGATCGGCTATCCAAATACAACGGTACATTTTTTCAATATCTGCTGTGTAGGCGAATCTGTATGACCTCCAGCCAATAATGAGGGCTTGAATATCTTTTTGTAGATTGGGTCCCTTTTCTTGCAGCTGGTTTAAACTGGAGCCACCAGAAGTAGCTTGCGATGCATTAAAAACCACTCTCACTTTTGTAGTTGTTGATTGTTCCCGTTCTACGCCGTGATGAGTTAGGTAACATTCCGGTATGGTGGGTGAGTCCAGAGGCGCGAGTTTCATATGACCCAGCTCGGCGTATTCTCGCATGAAGTCTCTGTACAGTCCAGCTAGTTTATTTTTTCGTTGCAGCCTTTTTTCTTGTTGTAGGAATTGTGCCATAGCAATTGGTTTGGAATTACCCAGTTTTTCCTCGAACCCGGGAAGGAATGGAATTTCGACGATGTATTTTCCATCTGCGTCCCGTTGTACAGTGTTCGAGTAAAGTTGTTCACAGTAGTCGTCCCGCGGTATGTCGTTCGTAGTTTGAGTAACATCTTCATTCTCCCAAAATTTAGATATTTCCTCCATGTTGATCATATTCACGTGACATTTAAAAGTCTTTAATTTGCCACATAGAATCCACCCTAATTGCGTCTGTTGGGCAACGGGCGATGAATGACATCCTTTCCGGACTCCGTCTAAAATTATCTCCGAATAAACATCAGCCCCTAGTAGTAAGTCGACGGGGCGTGAGACGTTAAACTCGGGATCTGCCAGTTTCAGGTTGTTGATGTGTGGCCAGTCAGCCTTATCAAATGTAGAGTTCGGTAAGTAAGAGATAAGTTTATTCATGATAAGAGCTTCAGTTTCAATCTCGTAGTCGGAGTGGATTGACTTGCAGTTAAGTAGTAGACGTCCTTTGCAGTCACCGGTTATATTCCCAACTCCTGAGACAGTTGCTTGTAGACGTTTCCTTTCTAGTTTCAGTAGTTGTGCAGCTCTCTCAGAAATTAAATTAACTTGCGAGCCCTGATCTAAAAGGGCACGAAGATTAACGTGTTTCCCGTTCGATGACATAACTTGTAGCTGGACAGTAGTCAATAAGATCTCCATATTATCAGTCGATGAAAGATGATTGGTGTTTAGTTTACCAGCAGAAGATGGACGTGATTTATCGGACTCGCTTCTAGTCGATTTTTTATTAAAATGTAATAAAGTATGATGTTTCATATTACATTCCTTGCAAGTTTTCGTAGAATTGCAGTTCGCATTTCCGTGGCTGTAGAGACAGTTTCTGCACACGTGTAGTTTTGCAACTAGGTTATTTCGTTGTTCAGCATCGGTGTCGATGAACTTCGGGCATTGCATCAACACATGATCACCCGTGCAATGAGGGCACGAACCAAACGATGTAGTGTGGAATGATGTTGAATAGATTTTCTTTGGCTCGAAATAATTCCGCTTCCCGCCAAATTGAAAGTTGTTCGGCTTGGATGTTGTTTGTTTTTGAGTGGTGGGTGCTTCCTTTTTCGTATTCTTCATAGCTTCGTAAGCCATGAATTTATTTTCTAGGAAGCCCAGGAAGTCTGTCAAATTGGGTAATTCCCTGTGGTCTTGCAAATCCTTATTGTATTCGGTGAAAGTCGTGGAGTCCAGTTTCTGAGACATTAGGTGTACGATGAGCGGGTCCCAGTTAGTTGTATCGACTTCCATGTTAGTCAGCCCGTTTAGGCATTCAGTCATGATGTCATGCATCTTTTTGATGTTATTGCTGTCGGGATTTTGTATGACAGGCAGGTTCAACATAGAGTTGACAAATGAGGTGAATTGCAGCCGACGATTGCCATATCTGTGAAGAAGTATCTCCCAGCATGACACGTAGTTTTCAGCACTGGTGTTTAAGTGATGAACCAGACGTTCCGCTTCTCCCCTCAGTCTGGACTTTAGATGTTGCATCTTCTGAGCGTTGTTTAGCCCGGGGTTGTTATGGATCGTTTCCAAAAATAGATCTTTAAATGATATCCACTGGGTGTAACTTCCAGAGAACTCGGGAACTTGTATCTTGGGAGTAGATGATTCGTAGTGCGCGGTAGATCTTATCTTCGTATTCAATGTGTGCCGCAATGTATCGTACTTATCTTCCATGCTGACAAATGTATTGTAGTATTTGAGATTGGAGCCCCTGAGTTTAGCTTCCAATTCCCAGTGTTGTTTATCGACGACGTCCCATCTCGACTTGAGAACAGAGAGATGATCTTCAAGCTCCCACTTTTGCGAGATATTTTGTACGTCGATCTTAGACATGGCGCGATCAAGAGCCATAAAGTTGCACTCTTGTTTTTCCAGTAGTTTCCCCACAGCGTCGTCGTCATTGTTGTCGTCCAAAACTCCCGTGAAGTCGAAGACTATGTTCTTCCTGTCACGATATTGTTGCAGTAGTACTTCCATGTTCTTCCGGGTAGTTTCGTACATTTCTTTTAATCTAGTATAGACATCTTGGGTGAAGTAAGGGATGTCCTTATCCTCGCAAGTATCCACGAGTGTTCGGTGACGGTCCTCGAAGTCCGTCCATTGAGTTAATAGCGACTCGAGGCGTTTAACCAAGTAATCTTCAGTTTTCCTCCCTGGGGAGTCTTTTCTGTAGTTAGTACACAACGCTTTGATGTTGTTAAAACATTCCTGCTGCAGGTTGAGCATGGCAAGAGTTCAAGTTGTTCGAAGTTGATGTAAGTAGTTTCAGTAGCTCGGTGGTAGTCTATCACGTAGTTGACGATGATAGATAGCTGAGGTCGCAAGTTCCCAGCGCGAAGACAGCAGAGTTTCCGTAGTCTTCCCACTCTTCGTATGACGAATATGAAACCGAAGTTGTTCAGTTGTGGCTCCAGTCTTCGCTGACGAGAAATGGTTGCTGGTTGGCAATAGCACTTTATACTCCACGTACGATATGTGCGACTTCTCAATTTAACTGGTGAGACCCGCCTGTGGGAAGCCAGCTAAACCGATCCGCTATCGTAAATAAAATACAAAATGCTAAATACCTGAGGTTCGAAGGACCAAAATGTATAGTCCAGTCAGACTTTAATAGTAGTAGTATAGTAATCGTATGTTGTAGCACGTCGCGGAAAGTAAAGTCCCAATCCTTTTTATGCACTTTTATTGTATAAGTAGGTAAACACAGTAAAGGGTGGTAACTCTTCCGATATGTGTATGTCTTACGACGGTTGATGACGTACTCGTTAGTAATAATAAAATATGTTAAATATGATGCAAAATTACTCGCGGCCAAGTAAATAGCAACTTCAGCAAATACCGGTTGCTAACATGTTCGGTAGGACCGTACAGATTTACTTATATACATTTTGCATAACAATTTGTTTATGTTTTGCAGATTTGGAGGAAGTTGAAGAAAAACTTGCGTTTTTGAAAAGTTCCTTAGAACCTTGGCATCTCGTTGAAGAATATTGGACTGCAACCGCTAGTTATAGATTGATAAAAAATTATTCGGAGTCGGGAACTCTGCAAGAATATTTCAACGCATATCCTGTACTGAAACAACCAGCAGGATATAATTTACTATTGCAAGACTTTGACATATTACATCAAGACAAATCGAATGCTCTATTTCTTAATATAGTAACACTACAGATGAAAGTTATCGAGCTTGCACGAAAAAAGATTGCAAATATTAGAGACAAACATTTGAAACAAACTATAGAGAGTTATTTGTCTGCAGTGACCGGTTAATATTGATGTCATCTGGTTAAAAAAATAACTCACCAAAGATCAACGCCTCCTCGACTAAAATGTATGAAACAGTTTTTTTTGCTAATTTGATGCTGTTTCCGTAGTAAATTATTCGTATTTATAAGTAGCTACTATTACATTCCATTTATTTTCACATTTGCAAACTTCATTACCGTTAATAGGTTTAAAAAAAGTATTTTCCTAATTATAAGTGGCTAATGCAAAAAAGATAATAAATATTTCCAATTCAGAAACTGCCTCCAATGATGTCTATAATAACGCATGTTTGCTGTTATTGCCGTTTTTGACATCCAGCGTTCCCTTGAAGGATAAAAAGAAATCCGTGGGGAAACCATCTAAAACAGAAGTCAGGGATGGATTCATTACTCAAATTGCCACAAGCGCTGACTTAAAACCTGCAATTGAAACGCGAATTACAAAGCTCCACATGTTTGGAAAATCAATGCAACCTTTTATAGTGTTTGCAGGCACTTCAATATCTGAAATATCAGAGTGTTATGTTGTAGCTGGGGACACTTACTATAAATTTCATAGACTATTAACAGCTGTCGATGTTTGTTTTAAAATAGTCCATGCGACTGGTGCTAAATACCAAGAAGAATCATTTGTAGTCTGGATGGTTATACAAAAAGGATTTTACAGACTGCAAACTGAATACGATAAAGAATTGACAACTGTTAATAGCCTTCTAGTTGACTTAGTTATAAAATAAGTAATTTGTTTATTTACTGATCAACATGTATACATGTATGCAATGTAAACTTTCAATTCTATTAGCCTATTAATTAATCACCTTCGTTCACTGTGCTTTGCGTCAAAAGACTTAACAAATTTTAGTTGCGGAGAAGAGGGCTGTTTTAGGCATTTTAGTTGCATTGGATCTTTGCGAAAACATTTAAATAAGATGCATGATAAAAGTGTCCATAATATTGAATGTAGTGAAACAATGATAGCATCTTCTTCCTCATTGCAGCAACAAAATTTTAGTTCACTATCATCACCAGACCATCACGACCAATCTCTGCGTCCAATAGACATAAATCATCAAGTTGCCTTGTTTGTATCTAACTTATATGGTAATCCATTGATCCCACGTTCAAATGTGCAGATTGTCATTGGCTCTTGTAACGTTGTAAGTTACCGTTGTCTTCACTCTATCATTAACTGGTCTTATTTTAAATTTAAGTAGTAATTCTCTTAATAAAACTACCAAATGAGGCTAGTAATCACAGTATTAATTTTCACGCGCTGTACTAGCAACATTCCACTGTTGACAACTCACTCGCTCTGCTATGATTGGCCCGTTTTAAACTAACTAGCCGTGACCGCAACTTGACTTTGCGGCGCCGGCGTGATTCCGAAAACTCACTCAGCACTATACGCACGTCCGTCCTACTGGCGCTCTGTAACGGTCCCTTTTTACCGTACGCCGACGAACGACTCTAAACAGTAATTACTTACGTTTAATCATAACGTACTACTAGTAGTTACGTTTTAGTTTTGTCTGTGCTTCATATTAACCCCGATTGAGTTCGGGGTTCCTGGCACCTCTTCGGGATCACCGCTTTTCCTCGCTACCCTACGGTTTCCCGGTTCCTGACACCGCTTCGGGCTAACCTGCTTCCCTGCTCCGGCTGCATTCGGACCGTTACTTCTCCGACGTCAGCGGCACTCCGACTACGGCAAAACCCGCAGGGAAGATTCGTTGCTGCGTAACCAGGGTCAGACTACATTTGGAGAACCCACGTTAAATAAAATTTCTTGTTGGCTACCTATTTGGAATCTTTTTATTCCTCTCCAAGTAGGGACGTCACAGTGGCGCCCATAACGTGGTTAGTCTGGCCTTGCTTACGCTGTAAGTAGTTAGTTGTTTGTGTGTGCGTGTTTTTGTAAACGTTTACCTGTGTTGTAATTTTGGTTTTGCTTAGCAACTTCTGTGTACGTGGTTATTATTCAAACTTTTAAATTGTAGTGTTTTTTTCAAATTCCTACGTTGGTTTTAATTTCTCGTTCTCTTATAAAAAAATTAACCACCTACCCACTAGTTGCAATATTTTTATTTGCAGTTTTAACATATATATTTTTTTCTACATCGTCATTCACTTCATTCATACCGTCAAAACCTAACGTACATAAATCATTTTGTAACAGAACGGAGACTAATTAGTAGCGTCATTTTCAATTCCTTGATTTCTCTTCCTGTGCTGTCCCGGGAAATCAAAAAAGAATACGGCAGTTGCATTTCCTCCTGTGCATGTCGTAAGAGGCGACTAAAGGAATCAGTACACTTTCACTACTCATCTCTTTGGTATTTATTATTTGAGCTGCATCATGTCTTTTCAAATTAAGTTTCTCTCTCTAAACAAAGCAGAACTGGAGTACGAAGTTGCCATCAGAGGTGAAAACCCAGGCACTACCGTAGAAATTTTACGTAAACAAATAACTAAACTTGTGACAGAATACCCGTCAGAGGACGTTCTGTTATCTCACCTTGAACCTAAGGACGACTTACTTGCAGTCGTCAAAATCTTGGACAAAGTGCAATCTACTCTTGACGGACCTGCACCAGATAGATCCTCTCTTCTTAGGACACAAAATCTGATGCACCATGTCTATCACAGATTAAGTCGGGTACCTACGGATGAAAAGTTCGAAACGGGCCATGATCAACTGTCGGAGATTTACCGAAAATATTATTCGAAGATCCTAGCTCTCTTATCACAAGCAAAGGATCCCCTTTCAATATCTTCCTCGTCTAATACTGCGTGTAGGGAATCAACGCCATCTGTTAGTGGCGCGAGCGTGATTTCTGTAACTTGCGAGCGTAGCAATACTTCCGAACTTAGTAAATTGAAGTACGACGGGAAATCATGTGTTCGGGCTTTTATCGAAAGGGTTTCGGAACTGTGTCAGGCCAGAAATATTTCGGACTCCAAACTTCTGTCCTATGCAACGGAAATTTTCACCGATCAAGCATTGCACTGGTTCCGAAGTATAAGAGATAGCGTTAACAACTGGTCGGATCTCAAATCTCTGTTGTTAGAGGATTTCAGCCAAACTGACTATGATTATCGTCTACTTTCTGAAATTAGGGCTCGCACTCAGGGCGAATCAGAAACGATAACCATTTATCTTTCCATAATGGCAGGAATGTTTTCGCGCTTATCGAAACAATTATCCGAAGAGGACAAATTAGAGATACTATTGCACAATATCCGGCCATGTTATGCGAGTACGTTGGCCTCGGCAACTCAGATTGTGGATATTGGGGTATTGAGAACGTTGTGCAAAAATTACGAAAATATACAAACCCGTATGTCACACTTTCGCGAGCCACCAACGATTACCACACACACACTAGCACCCGAATTTGCTTACAAGCCATGTAAGACGAAATCTGACAACCATGTCTCTGCGATCGCTCCTGCAACAACTGTAAAGTCAAATAACTTTTGTCTAAGATGCCGCTCTAACACTCACGATCTTCGTCAGTGTAAGGTTAGTCGTGACGTCATCGTCTGTTTTGGGTGCGGTAATAAAGGTGTAAAGAAACCTGAATGCCCTAAATGTACTCCTACCGTTCAAAAAAACTAATTAGCCAGAATTGGGACGGTTCTAAGGGTCATTTCGATAGAGTAGATTTTGAAAAATGGCTACAAACCCTTAGAAACTTCTTCTCTAGTTTCAGAGTCGCCTCAATTCTGGATAGTAAACCAACAAAGGACAGTAGACCCTATATTTCCGTTAGAATCGGGGACATCCCTGCTTCTGGTCTACTCGATTCTGGATCTGCTGTCACTATTCTCGGCAATGATTCTCATAAATTATTGTCGGACCATGGTCTAAAAGTATTTACCGATGATTGTATCTCCGTGACTGCTGCTGGAGGCCAGTCCCTTCAAAGTATTGGCTACATCAATCTTCCCATTCACTTTGAAGAACAATTCCACATTATTAAGGGTTACGTGTTACCAAATGTGGACAGCCCACTTATCCTAGGCATTGACTTTTGGCGGATTTTCAATATTTGTCCCAAATACTTAGGTAGCATCACCTTGTCCAACTCTTCTTTGGCAGAAATAAGTATCGACAAAAATGAGACTTTTATACAGTCTTACGATAATCTCTCTGATTCACAAAAGTCCACAGCCGATTCAATTGTCAGTCAATTCCAGGAAATCTCCACTGACAGTATGGGCCTTGGTAGAACTAGTCTTATAACTCACCATATCGATACTGGTGACTCTCAACCTATAAGACAACGTTACTATCGAATGTCACCTGAGAAGCAGCGAATTTTGGTAGAGCAAGTCGACGAAATGCTAGCGTTAGATGTAGTTGAACCTTGCGAGAGCGCTTGGTCGTCCCCTGTCCTCATTGTCTATAAAAAGAATGGACAACCTCGCTTTTGCCTCGACAGCCGTAAACTGAATTCGGTCACAAAAAAGGACGCATATAACCTACCCTATATAACTGAAATATTAGACAACCTACGCGATGCAAAATTCTTATCTAGCGTAGATTTGTCGAAAGCGTTCTGGCAAATTCCAATAGCTCCAGAAGATCAAGACAAAACTGCATTCTATGTTCCAGGCAGAGGAACTCTCCGTTTTAAGACCACTGCTTTCGGTCTCACCAATGCCCCTGCCACTCAACAAAGGCTTGTCGATCTTCTGTTCGGGAATTTTGATCTAAAGGCGTTCGCATATTTAGATGATATTATTATCATCAGCAGCAGCTTTGAGGAACACGTGTCCTTACTACTAGGCGTGCTGCATAAATTAAAACAAGCGAACTTATCCATCAACCTTGAAAAATGCAAGTTCTTCAGAAATGAGTTGAAGTACTTGGGTTATGTTGTGGATGCGCATGGCCTTCGCACTGATCCTGAAAAAGTCGAGGCTATCCTTAATTTCCCAACACCCACAAAAAAAAAAGATCTTAAACGCTTCCTTGGAACAGCCACGTGGTACCGCCGTTTCGTCCCCAACTTTAGCACTATTGCCGGACCACTCAACCAGCTGACTTCAAGTAAGAAGAACGCACCCAAGTTTCAGTGGACAACTGAAGCTGATGATGCTTTTAATAAGCTAAAAGAGTGTCTTGTATCAGCCCCGGTTCTCTCTTGTCCCAATTACGATTTACCGTTCGAAGTACACACTGATGCGAGCAATTTTGGGATTGGTGCCATGCTCACACAAACGATTGATGGTAAAGAACATCCGATTGCATACATGAGTAGGGCGTTGTCGGGATCTGAGAAGAACTACAGTATAACCGAGAGGGAGACGCTAGCAGTTTTAACCGCTCTAGAACACTGGCGGTGTTACTTGGAAAACGGAAAAACCTTTACCGTTTACACCGACCACTCCGCGCTCAAATGGTTCTTGTCACTGGACAACCCTACCGGAAGACTAGCACGCTGGTGTGTGAGGTTGTCTGCCTTTAATTTCGAACTTAAACATCGTCGTGGGGTCGATAATGTCATTCCAGATGCACTATCTCGTGCTTTCCCATGTGCTTCTATCAGTACGGTCAACTCTAATTTGACTACTACTGACACATGGTACAAAAACATTTATAACGGTTGTTTAGAAAAGCCGAACCTCTTTCCTAACTACTTGATCGAAGGTGGTGCTCTCTATCGCCACTCCAAAAATAAGTGCGAAATGATTTCGGAGTTTTCCTGGGAGGAAGTGGTGCCGAAAGAATTGCGCGACAGCGTCATAGAGGAGAATCATGCTGACCCTACTGCTGCTCACTTGGGTATTTTCAAGACCTATCGACGCTTACTTCTTCGATACTACTGGCCGGGCATGCACCAAGACGTCGTACGTTTTGTTGGTTCTTGTTCAAAATGTCTCACTTACAAACCACAAAACCATCCGACGCTGGGTACGATGGGTCGACCTAAACAATGCTCACGGCCGTTTCAAATGATATCCATTGATTTCATAGGTCCACTTCCGGTCAGTCGAAAGCAGAATAGTTATATTTTGGTCGTAACATGTTGCTTCTCAAAATATTGCCTTATTTTTCCCATGCGACGCGCTACTTCGGAAGCTGTCGTCAAGGCTCTGGAGGACTCTGTGTTTCTGGTCCACGGAATCCCACAGACAATATTCCTTGACAATGGTACCCAGTTTATTAGCTCGGTAACAAATACCCTCTTTAAGAAATACAAGATACCTAACGTATTCTTCTCTCCGAGATATACTCCGCAAGTAAACACTGTCGAGCGCTATAACAAAACAATAGTTACATGTATTTCCACCTACGTGGACAATGACCACAGAACCTGGGACACTAATATTCCCAAAATACAGTATGCCATTAACAACTCCGTCAATGAAGCAACTGGCTACACTCCATCGTTCCTCGTGTACGGACGAGAAACGGTTACTTGTGGTTCTCATTATACAGATAACGATCTGGGTGAGGAACTACTATTTCTGCCACGCGACATTTACGCTGAAAATCTGGGTCACCTGTCAAAATATTTTGATAAGGTACAGGCATCTCTTTGGCACGCACATAAAAAAAATACGGCGCACTATAATCTTAGGCGGAAAGAGGCAGAATTCAGCGTAGGCGACATTGTCCTAAAACGTGCTTATGTCTTGAGTGATAAAGACAAGTACTTTAGTAAAAAGTTAGCGCCCAAATATACCAAATGTCGCGTCTCCGCTAAGAAATCACCCTTGGTATACATTTTAGAGGATATGACGGGAAAGGACTTAGGCACCTGGCATGTTAAGGATCTAAAACTAGTTAAGAATATTTAGAATTAGGTTTTGGATTTTCATTACGTATGAAAACCCTTTACTGGGCGAGGGGGTATTGTAACGTTGTAAGTTACCGTTGTCTTCACTCTATCATTAACTGGTCTTATTTTAAATTTAAGTAGTAATTCTCTTAATAAAACTACCAAATGAGGCTAGTAATCACAGTATTAATTTTCACGCGCTGTACTAGCAACATTCCACTGTTGACAACTCACTCGCTCTGCTATGATTGGCCCGTTTTAAACTAACTAGCCGTGACCGCAACTTGACTTTGCGGCGCCGGCGTGATTCCGAAAACTCACTCAGCACTATACGCACGTCCGTCCTACTGGCGCTCTGTAACGGTCCCTTTTTACCGTACGCCGACGAACGACTCTAAACAGTAATTACTTACGTTTAATCATAACGTACTACTAGTAGTTACGTTTTAGTTTTGTCTGTGCTTCATATTAACCCCGATTGAGTTCGGGGTTCCTGGCACCTCTTCGGGATCACCGCTTTTCCTCGCTACCCTACGGTTTCCCGGTTCCTGACACCGCTTCGGGCTAACCTGCTTCCCTGCTCCGGCTGCATTCGGACCGTTACTTCTCCGACGTCAGCGGCACTCCGACTACGGCAAAACCCGCAGGGAAGATTCGTTGCTGCGTAACCAGGGTCAGACTACATTTGGAGAACCCACGTTAAATAAAATTTCTTGTTGGCTACCTATTTGGAATCTTTTTATTCCTCTCCAAGTAGGGACGTCACACTCTATGCAACTTTTTTTTGTCGACTCTGTAGAGAATACGTTGCGATCGCGGTTAACACCGTTGATTAACCAAATACCGGAAACAGAAAATATTAAATCAGAGCTTAATGAGCTTTGACGACCCGAATGGCCGAGTCGGCAGTGACGCTGCCTACGAAACCAGGAGTCCCGGGTTCGAGTCCCGGTGGGGGCGAATATTTGTTTGATGAGAACGAATGTTTGTACCCTAGTCATGGTTGTTTATCTATCTAAGTATAATATGTATCTATATAAGTATGTGTACCGTTGTCTAGTACCCAAGATACAGGGAATCCTAGTTTGGGGCTAGATCAATGTGTGTAAAATGATGTCCAAGGTATTATTATTATTATTGTTAGTATTAATGAAATATTATTACAAGTAAAAAAATCTATTGACAGAATTTAATACAGAACATAAACGATTTCAAAATTTAGCTAAAATTGGGTCGTACATTGCTCCAAAACAGGTTGTAATTGGGCAACGTATGGAACAAAAACGTACGCTTATGGGTCTTTCTTATATGCCAGTTGATTGTCACATGCAAATTATTCCTATAGGAACAGTACTACAATCTTTTTTTTCTATTTCGGGTATTCTTACAGACACTTTAAGCTATATACATTCTTTGTTAATGTCTACTTCTGAAGATATTCTTCTGCAATTTGATTCAAGGTTCTGTTTGGTCGAGTATATCACAAACATCTAACACGAACGAATTATTATTAGCCCTTATACTTTATTACGTTATGATTTTGAGATTGGTAACCCTTTAGGCAGACACCGGGCCGGCCGGGATCCATAAGCAAGCTTGGAGGAGTGTACATTTCATGTCCTTGTCTGCCCCCAACACAAGTACATATCTAAATTGAAAAATATTTTCATGGTTGCTTGCTTTCATTCTTCAGATAGGATAACTTATGGGAATAAAATGATATTTCAAAAAGTCATAGAGGAACTAAATGTTCTGTCTAAAACAGGAATAACGGTAAGCACAGATAATTTTAAAGGTACTATCAAATTTCGTGTAATTGCTATTACTGGAGACAAAAATAATTGACGGCTTAAATTCTATGTTAGGCTTTGTAGAAAGTTTGAGGGCTAATCATCCTTGCAGAATATGCAACGCGAGTCGAGCCCAAATCCAAAATATGCTTGTTGAAGACAGTACTTTGATGAGAAATGAGAGAAATTATGAAAATATGCTGCAAAGCGTAGGGACATTTGATACTGGCATTAAAGAACGATGTATTTGGTCTTCTCTTGATGGTTTCAATTTATTTGAAAATGTTGCAGTTGATTTGTTACACGATATGTTAGAAGGTTGTTGTTAATATGTTATGTCTCTTAATTTGACCTACTTTATAAGAGAGTTAAAAGTAATTCATATCAATTGATTACGCCAATTAAATGGCTAACTTAAATAGGTAAGGGTTTCCGAATTTGTTAGTATAACACAGAAACTATCCTCTTCCTTTGCATACTAATGCATTCACATATCTTCGTCCCTTTCTCTCCTAACCTCGAGCTTACCGGGAGAAAAGATGGACACTATTACTTACGTGGTGACGTGCGCGCATCATATGTGTATGAAGAAATAAACAATCTATTTTTGGGACTAGAAAAGTGGTGAAAGCTGTGCTTGAAGCTTTGTTTAAGTGGAGAAAGGTGCAATTGTGCTGCATAGTTAAGGGTGGCCACCCTCGCCTCGGATTTGGCGATATTTCGACGAAATACGGATCGACGGTAAGCTAACCCCACATGTTTGCTTCCTTACCTTGTTTCTGTGTTATAATCTTCGAAATCTAAAATAATACTTCTCTCAAATAGTTTTTAGAACCCAGCGCGTAATCATTTGGTCCTATCGATCGCGAATTATATCAGATTAATTGAGATTAAGTATTGTGTGAAAACACGAGGCAGCCATATTTGTGCAAAATGCCGGCCAATCCACCTCCAGCACCGCTTTCAAATAATGAACGATGTATTCAGAGAATTCAAAATAAATTATCAGCTTTGTTCGGTCGAGCACAGGGAATATACGATTCTATTGCTAAATTAGAAAATAACCCAATAAAAAACGATGATTTTTTGGCGGATAGTTTTACGATCGATTTATTGCGTAATGACTTTATGGCGGCCATTGAGGAAAGAAATAATGTTCAATTGTCCGTAGCCGATGACCCCCCGCCTTCATACAGTTCTTGTATTGCGTTTGAGCAATTGTATGCAAAAATCAAATACAAAGTCCATCAACTAAAGTCGCAAATGACTGAAAATACTAGTCGCGACGGACAGGGTTCCCTAGTCAAATGTCAGAGACCGTCGTTAAAGTTACCACGACTTGAACTTGTTTTTTTTGATGGTGAACACGAATCATGGCCCTTTTTCTACGAAACTTTCAAGTCAACTATTCACGAAAACCCGGATCTCACCAACGGTGAAAAAATACAGTATTTAACTGGTAGATTAAAAGGCAAAGCCCTGGGTATTTGCCAGGGTATTGCACCCACTGCCGAAAATTATAATGTCATGTGGAAAGCTTTGCTAAATAAATATAATGACGAAAGAATACTTGCCGCTTCGTATTTAGACAAACTGCTGAATTTGCCAAATGTGAATGATAGTTCTCCAACGCAATTAGAGGAATTCATTGATAAATTTTCATCACTTTACTCCGCGTTGAAACAATTAAAATTACAAAGCCTAGAGGATTTTTTGTTCATTCACATCGCGTGCAAAAAAGTGGGACTTGAAACAGTGAAATCATTTGAGCTTAAATTCAATGGCACTGATAACATTTCAAGTTGTTCAGAATTCATTAATTTTGTACGAAATCAATCAAACATTTTGCAACGCGTGCATAATGTCGCGAGCGTAATGTCAACAAACACGAAAGCGGGCAGTACTCAGTCGCGTAAAAATTATAATGCGCCTTCGTCGTCAGTGGGGTCCGGTGCACGCACGTACACCAACAATAACGTAAAAACATTTGTAACAGTGCAGGAAGACACTAACTGTTTATGTTGTGGGAAGAGTAATCATTCTCAGTTAGTTCGGTGTCCCAAGTTCCTGTCAATGACCCCTAATGATCGCTACAAATTAATAAAATCAAGTAAATCTTGCGTAAATTGTTTAAATAACACACACGTAATTGTAAATTGTAATAATTCCAAACGTTGCAACGAATGTAATCGCAGTCATCATAGTTTACTGCATTTTCCTAGTAACAAAACGATAGCTAGCTGCAGTAAACCGGCACCGATCACGGCGATAGTGACGCAGAGCGCGCCCCCCCAATCCGAGTCCGGCCCTGGCGAGTCAGCTGTAGCCATATCGCTTTGTACGGTCGGTGAATGCGCCGCCGCTACGGATAATGAAGTACCGAGTTCGAATTTCGCGTCGTCATCCGTTTTGCTTGGTACCGCACAATGCAATGCTGTGGATGCCAAAGGAAATATATTTGTGCTAAGAAGTTTAATTGACAGCGCTAGCCAGAAAAATGTCATAACAAGTGAATGTTGCAAACGTTTAAATTTAAAAATACATGAACCGCAGAGTAAATATGTGTCGGGTATAGGTGACGTCACTAATCCTGTAGAAGGAGTTACTTGCCTGACCATTCGGTCTCGTTTCGATGATTCGGTTAGATTCACTATTCAGCCCGTGGTCGTAAATCGTATCACCAATGAATTACCTACCGCGAAAATAGACGAGGCGCGCTTGGATTATTTAAATAATATTCCATTGGCGGATTGTAATTATTACACACCCGCGAATATTGACCTCATTTTGGGGACGGATTTATTTGCTCGAATCTTGGGTCCGAATTCGATATCTCGCGGAGACGGCGAACCTGTCGCGATTGAAACCTTATTAGGTTACGTAATAATCGGTCAGGCCCCGGTCATTAACCCCGTGTGCAATATTGTTCGTTCGTATTGTATCATGGATGAATCTCTCGAAAGTCGCATGAATCGATTTTTCGAGTTGGAAGAGGTGCCTAATGTGCCCAATTGCCTAACTAAAGACGAACAAGCTTGCGAAAATTATTATCGCGACACCACGCGCCGAGAATCGAACGGGCGTTACGTAGTCTCGCTGCCGTTTAAATGCGACTTCACCGCTTTAGGAGATTCAATGCGCACGGCCGAGCGTAGGTTTTTGTCATTGGAGCGTAAATTGTTATCGAATCCTGCATTGAAGGTAGAATATGACAACGTTTTCAAAGAATACCTACAGAAAAATTACATGCGTCCCGTTGGTACTATTTCTGATATCGGCAATACTAATGATCAATACGTGATCCCACATCAGGCGGTGGTTCGTCAGGATAAAAGTACTACCAAATTAAGAGTCGTAATGGATGCGAGTTCTCCCTCCAGTAGCGGAAAATCGCTTAATTCGCTATTGCATACTGGTCCGAATCTACAAAATGATTTGTTTCAGATAATATTAAATTTCCGATTGCTACCGGTGGCGATAAGCGCCGATATACGGCAAATGTACTTGCGCGTTTTAATCGACGAAAATGACACGAGATTTCTCCGTCTATTGTATAGGTTTAATAATACCGACGAAATTACAGTTTTTGAGTTGTCACGTGTCCCGTTCGGCTTGTTCTGTAGTACCTACCTAGCTATACGTACTATACGACAACTCGCTATGGATGAGTGCGAACATTTTCCAACTGCTGCTTCGGTAGCCGAGAAACAGCTGTACATGGACGACTTGGCAATTAGTTGCGAGTCCACCACCAAGGGTGTCGAACTTTCAAATCAGCTGATCGAATTATTCGCAGCTGGAGGGTTCGAGCTTGTTAAATTTTCAAGCTACTCACCCGAAGTGATGTCTAACATCCCCGCGTCTCATCGTGTCTCGGAAGCGATTGAATTCAGCCCGGAAAGTCACCTAAAAATACTTGGTCTTCTTTGGTTGCCGGCTGAAGATTTGTTTACATTCAGTGCCAAGGTCGAATCGCGCGAGTGTACTAAACGGAATATCCTGTCAACTATTGCCCGGTTGTGGGATTTGATGGGATTCGTAGCCCCGGTAACTTTATTATCGAAATTAATAATAAAATCCTTGTGGGAAAATAATATCGGATGGGATGATATTCCCCCTCCTAATATCGTGACGTTGTGGCAACAGATTGAATCTGAGTTGCCATTGTTTCAAAATTTAAAATTGCCACGGCATATAGGCGTGAATGGCGATTGCATTGTCTCAATAATAGGCTTCGCGGATGCATCAGAACGCGCCTATGGGGGCTTGGTATATCTCCATGTTCAGTTTCCGAACGAAAATCGTTCCGTAATAAATTTGGTTTGTGCTAAATCGAAAGTAGCGCCTTCAAAAACCGTTATAACTCTCGCTAGAATGGAGTTGTATGCGAATTTGGTACTCTCAAAGTTAATGCGTATCGTCATTGACGCCTATGCTACTCGTTGTCAAATATCCAATGTCCATGCGTTCACTGACAGCACGGTCGCACTAGCTTGGATTCATTCATGTCCCACTCGATGGCAGACTTTCGTCGCGAATAGGGTTTCGAAAATTCATAATGAATTAGATCCGCGACACTTCCATCACATAAGTGGCAAAGAGAATCCCGCTGATTGCCTCTCCAGAGGACTCACGCCCGCTCAGCTGCTCGAGCATCCTCTCTGGTTCCATGGGCCGCCGTTCTTAAGTTTGCCCGTTGTAACGGTTTACCTTTATTTCTACTAAATTAAAGATCTATACTATATTTAAAAGCCTAACTATATATTTACAACTCAAAAATCATCCAATCCACATATTACAACTATAATAAATATAATGTATTTACATACAGACAGAATCGTTTGCGCACATTTACTATTAGGCAAACTAGTTACGAATACAATGAGTGACGTCACCGACTCGCGATAAGAACGCGGCCGCGACCAGCGAAGGCGACACGCACGCCACTGACATTTGCATTACGGCGAGGACCGCGACAGGTCAACCACTTTAATAACCATGGGATTTATTCCCAAAGATTTTCTAACTATGATGGTGTGACAGATGCTAAGTTTCGGAGTGAACCATCAATACCTATAACCTGTGTTAAAATTAAGTGCCAGTATTTCCCCGAATTGGGTGAGTGTTGTGAATATTTTACTACTTAGATTAAGTTATCATAGATAGTTATAAATCACTTTACATGTAGAAAATATTAAAAATATAACTAGTTCTCACTGTACATTAGTCTAAATCATGTTATAACATTATCTGCCCATTTGAATCATGCTGGGACTATCACGCTTCTAAAGGCTTCTAGAAATATCATCTACCCACTTCATAAAAACCTCATGTAATATTAGCTAAATTACATTATTTCTAGCTAATTAAATTGTAATTTCATATACAATCGCAGTATAATGCAACAATAATGCTTTTGGTCATATTGTAATTAGTTTAGTACATTTCTTCATAAGGTTTTGATAATTTCATTTCATATTTTGCTTGATCATGAAACTGTTGATTTTGTTTGTGACTGCCACATCTTTTGATCACCATTAAATGCTTTGGGGTTCACTAATATAGCCAACTAAAACGCGAGCATATTTATTCAACAATAAATCCCGATGTCGCAGTCACTTACACGAATTTGGACTTTTTGTGAAACGACTATTTTCCGGGAATTCCAGGGACCAAGTTTGGGGTTTGATTTGGAGCTCACCAACCTTCACGCGCATGCTCCTGCGCGTATCCGGTAGACCTGCGTTGCAGACCCGAATCCCGGAACCTCGAACTCCCGCTTCAACATCTACGTGGACTACGTGCCGTTGGACAGTGCAGGGAAGTGACCCCAATTACAAGGACGTTGTTTCACACTAAATGCCAGCCAGATATAAACCCGCGACCTAGTCGAGTCTACTTTTCATTTTTAATAAATAATTGTAAATTTCCTTTCGGGTTGTTTAATTTCGACCGGCTTCAATCTACCTACATTTATGCGACGCTAAAGCGTCACAATGGCGCCCAATCTAGGTATTTTCTGAGCTGAGCATATGAAACAGGTCCTTGGCATTTGTTATTTAGCAACCAGTACAAAGAAATCACAGTATTAAGACCAGCTTCAAATTCTAATGCAGGTTCAAACTCAGAACCTGAAACTACTGAAACTACAGTGGTTACTTGCGATCGTAACCTGTCGTCTGATTTGACAAAGTTAAAATATTCTGGCAAATCCTGTGTTTTCTCTTTCATACAAAGAGTGGATGAATTTGTAGACGCTAGGAACATCTCGAAAGACCGGCTACTAAAGTTTGCATATGAGATTTTTACGGACGACGCACTACACTGGTTCCGTAGTATTAGAGAAAGTGTGCAAACTTGGGACGACGTTGTCGTACATCTAAAACAAGATTGTAGTCAAAAGGACTATGACTACCGCCTTTTGGCTGAAATTCGGTCTCGTACGCAGGGTGAGCTCGAAAACATCTCAATTTACCTGTCTATTATGCATGGCATGTTTTCGAGGCTAAGCAAACCACTGTCTGAAGCTGATAAATTAGAAATTATTTTACATAATATCAGACCATGCTACGCTAGCACTTTGACAGCTTCTCCCGAGATCATGGACCTGAAGTCTTTGAAAAGTGTGTGTTCTAACTATGAGAACATACATTCGCGTATGTCTCTTTTTCATGAGCCTCCTCGCGTGACTCCGGAAACTGTAGCACCGGAGTTCGCTTACACTAAACAACAAAAAACTAGCAACTACTATCCGAATAAAAGCTACCAAAGTGCTAACTATAATGAAAAATATAAGAGTTATGCTACACCTAACAAATATAATAACTACCCAAATACTTATAACTACAACAATAAACCTAAAATTACACAAGAAAGACCTGCAAGTACCAATGCTTTGCAAGTGACACCGAGCAGCTCTAAGGATGTCCATACAACCCGAAAATATTGCCCAAGGTGTCGCAGTGATACTCATTCCCTAAAAGAGTGCAAGCAGCCACATTTTGATATATGCTTTAAGTGTGGAAACAAAGGCATTCGCTACCCTGACTGTACAACCTGCAATCCTAAACCTAGTCACTCAAAAAACTGAATTTAGTGGATTGTAGTGAACGTGAAGCTGACAGTAAACCTAATGATAACTTTGATAAAACAGAGTGGAAATCTTGGCTGGATTTTATATCTAAATTTTTCTCTTGTTATTCTGTCACTTCAATCCACGATTCACATA
Source organism: Argyresthia goedartella (assembly GCA_949825045.1). NCBI lineage: Eukaryota > Metazoa > Arthropoda > Insecta > Lepidoptera > Argyresthiidae > Argyresthia > Argyresthia goedartella. The sequence goes on along the minus strand of OX463811.1, from coordinate 10,060,214 downwards.
ATGCAACAGAACAGGCAAACAGCAGACCATACGTCGCTGTCAATATAAACGGTATTACTATCAATGGTTTATTGGACACTGGTAGTAGTGTCACAATTCTTGGACAAGATTATCATACCAATTTCTTAGATGCTGGTTTTAGGCTTGATAACACTGAATTATTAAATTTTGTCGCTGCAGGTGGGCAAAAGCTGAATAATGTTGGTGTCATAAATTTACCTGTCTCATTTTTGGACCAACTACACATTCTGAAAGTTTACGTAGTACCAGAGATTCAAAATCCCTTGATTTTAGGCATGGATTTCTGGAGACTTTTTAATTTGTTCCCTGAACATTTGGACTCTATCATGATAGGTAAAGAGACTGTCACTCCAGATATTTTATCGATTAATACTCCTACTCACATATGTGATTACGACCACCTTTCTACAGAACAAAAAGTTACGGCTGATCATATCACAGCACAGTTTTGTGACATCTCATATGAAGAACGTGGTCTTGGTCGCACAAGTCTAATTACTCACGGTATCGATACTGGGAATGCTGCTCCTATACGTCAAAGGTACTACAGAATGTCACCTGAAAAACAACGAATACTAGTTACTCAACTTGACGAAATGTTACGAGAAAACGTGGTAGAACCTTGCGAAAGCCCCTGGTCATCTCCAGTACTACTGACGCCTAAAAAGAATGGGGAACTAAGGTTCTGCTTAGACAGTCGTAAGCTTAATGCCGTTACTGTGAAAGATGCATACAGTCTTCCGTACATTTCTGAGATACTTGACAACTTACGAGACGCGAAGTATCTTTCTAGTTTAGATCTTTCTAAAAGTTTCTGGCAGATTCCTATAACGGAAGAAGACCGGTGTAAGACGGCTTTCTATATTCCTTCTAAAGGTACATTTCAATTTACTTCTATGGCGTTCGGTCTTACTAATGCCCCTGCCACGCAGCAGCGACTGGTTGACATGTTGTTCTACGGTCCAGAGTTCGAAAATAAAGTATTTGTATACCTAGACGACATTATCATTGTTTCACCGACCTTCGAACAACATATCTCCCTACTTGTCCGTGTTCTGGAAAAACTAAGAATGGCGAATTTGACTATAAGTTACAAAAAGTGTCAATTTTTCAGAAACAAACTAAAATACTTGGGTTATGTGGTGGATCATAATGGACTACATCCAGATCCCGAAAAGGTAGAAGCTATTATTAATTACCCTACCCCTACTAATCGCAAGGAGGTGCGTCGATTCATAGGCACAGCATCGTGGTATCGTCGATTTATACCTAACTTCAGTACAATAGCTTCACCACTTAATAAATTAACCTCCCTTGCTAAAAACTCTCCTCCATTCAATTGGTCTTCTGACGCCGAAAAAGCATTCCGCACTTTAAAAGAAGCTCTTATATCTTCACCCGTATTATCATGCCCCGACTTTTCACAAGCTTTTCAAGTGCATACGGATGCAAGTGATTTCGGTGTTGGCGCGGTTCTAACCCAGATTTTAGAAGGCGAGGAGAAGGTCATTGCCTACATGAGCAAGTCCCTCTCTAGCAAGGAACGCAATTACAGTGCTACGGAAAGGGAGGCCCTAGCAGTCTTGACAGCTATCGAACACTGGCGATGCTACCTGGACAACGGCAAAACGTTCATTGTGTACACCGACCACTCGTCCTTAAAATGGTTCTTGAATTTAAATAATCCCACAGGTCGTTTAGCTCGTTGGGGTGTTCGTATGTCCTCATTCGACTTCGACATCAAACATCGTCGTGGCTCAGAGAATGTAGTCCCTGACAGTCTTTCCCGTTCAGTACCAATAGCTACAATAGATCAGGACTCTTCGAATCACGACATGTTCTACTCTACAGGTGACAGTTGGTATCTAAACATCTACCACGGTTGCCAAAACGCTCCTACATCGTTTCTTAACTATAAAGTAACAAATGGAAAACTTTTTAGATATAAAAAGAGTTTGAATCCCTTAACTAGTGAGTTTGAGTGGAAAGAAGTTATTCCTGTTGAGTACAGATCGGACATAATTACAAAAAATCACACTGATCCTACTTCAGGCCACTTTGGCATATACAAAACTCACAAACGTCTTTCCTTAAATTATTTTTGGCCTGATATGCACCGCGATGTTTCCAAATTTGTAACTACTTGCGACACATGTTGTGCGCACAAATATCCTGCACATGCTACACTTGGCATTATGGGCCGTCCTAAAGACTGTTCACGACCGTTTCAGATGCTGAGTATGGATCTAATAGGTCCCCTACCACCTTCACGAAAACAAAACACATTTATATTTGTAGTTCATTGTTGTTTTTCAAAATATTGTCTAATGTTCCCTATTCGTCGCGCAACTTCCGAGATAATAGCTAAGTTACTCGAGGAAGAAGTTTTTCTTGTTCACGGTGTACCCAGCACTGTATTAATGGACAACGGAAAACAATTTGTGGGAAATATTCTAAAGCAACTATATAACAAGTACAATATCCCTAACATCAAGTTCACACCTAAATACACGGCCCAGATTAACAGTGTTGAACGCTACAACAAGACTCTTTTAACAGCAGTATCTACCTACATTGAAAACGACCATAGATCTTGGGACTGTAACCTATCAAAAATCCAATTTGCCATGAATTCATCGGTAAACGAGGTGACTGGTTATACGCCGGCATTTTTGGTATATGGGCGTGAATTAGTTACTACTGGCTTGCATTATATCGATACGGACCTCAGCGATGATATAATTTTCACCCCTAGGGACGAATACGCTGAAAATTTAGGTAATTTAAGAACTGTATTCGAAAAAGTACATGCCTTGCCCTTTGAAAGTAATAAAAATTGCCCTGTAGTTTTTCTGCTATCGGCAACCCTGAATATTTGCGATTAACAGTGGGAGTATTTTAAATTATTTTACTACATTACTAATGCTTACCTTGGCTACACGAAAGATGGAGTATTGAATAACTGGCTAAAAGATGGCACAATTATGCCTCTGCCACCCCTTCTATTTTTTTTAATGGATTTCTACAAATACTTATGATTAATTAAAAAGACAATATTGGAGACTTTTTGCCCTTCGAAATATGGATATGCATCCATATTGGTCTCCAAAGTTGTTTTTCCATATAGCACATTTGTCATTTTGAACTATAAATTGGCCCCTCTTAAATTCTTGTCTCATTGTTGCATCTTCAATGACCAAAACAATTCTCTCCGTTAATAACAGATGTTCCATTCTGTTCCAATCGGTTCTTTGTCATTTAACAAAATGATTTTTGCTTTCTTTTTTGTAGTAACTGATCCTCAATTTCGTTTTTATGCAGAGAAACACCGTTAAGAGATGGGTACGACGTTGCGGCAGCGAAGGACACCTAGAACATCGGCCATGTCACCGTCAACCAGTTTTTTTCACACCACAAAGATTGGAGCAAATGGTTGCTGTCTATGTGCAGCAGCCATTCACACCGACTCGAGTGTTTGCAGAACAGTACGAATGTTCTTTGCAAACAGTCAGGGAAGACCGGCCAGAAAAATTATTTTGAGCGAGGCCCACAAGTTGGCTAGAGTTCGTTTCGGACGGGACTACAGGGACTTCGATTTTTCACACGCCATATTTTCCGATGAAAAGACTTTTAAATCCACGGAAACAGATCGAAGGCACTTATGGCGTGTGAACAATACGCGATACGAGCCAAAAAACATGACCCCCAACAATCAGTCCGGCAGGATAGTGGTGAACATGTGGGGCTGGATGAGCTCGAGCGGTCCGGATGAGCTGTCCTTTTTGCCGGAAAGGGCAAACGGTGAGAGCTATTTGAAGCTGTTGCAAGATACAATGTTGCCCACAGTGAGAATTATGTATCCGGCGAACAAGAGGTCCCGGAAATCGTATTTATCCAGGACAATTGTCCTATACACAAATGTCACTTGGTGCAACGTTGGATCGCCCAAAAGCCAAATTTGCGGGCCGTGCCATGGCCTGCCCGGTCCCCAGACTTAAACCCGATAGATAATCTATGGGGCATCATGGTGCAAAGATGGGACCATGCTAATGAGCGCAACAAAGAAAATCTGGTCGCACATGTTAACCGCGTGTGGGACTCGTTTCGTGGCTCGGATCTGCGCGAAGCCCTTGTAGACTCGAAGCGGAATAGGTGTGATGCTGTCATAGCTGTAGGTGGAGCCCTAACAAAATATTGAATTTAAAAGAGAATGGGCAGATTGGGACCACCCTCCAATAGCGTTAAGATGTATGTCATTGTATAGGTATTTTCAATAGGAACAATATTTGTTATGACAGCTTTATTGTCACAGTTGTCCGTTCAGAGATATCTTGCATATAGGTTACGATAAAATATATTAAAAAAGCTTTTTTTTGTTGTGCTTAGTACTTTTATTTTGTGATCATAACTTTATTTCGCCAATTCCTCGTGCCTGCGCGTAAGCCCGAACTCGCCGGTTTGGACGGAACCATGCGGTATGCCCTCCCCCCCCCCCCTCCAAACCGGTTGCCGGGCGGCCGCGCCGTGCGGTGCGCTAGCGGCGCTGCAGGTAAAAAACACTCAGTCGTTCGTTTCTATTGTGCGTGAATTGTTGTTATCTTATCAGTCACTCGATCTTCCAACGACTTTGACCTTGGCATTATTTTTGGACACTGATTTATCCTCGCAAACCTGCTCTAATTATTGAATCGGCTACTACACTGGACTTTTGAATTGCATCAAGATCGGATAATAGTTATGGAAGATTTCCGCAACTGTGTTATGTGTCGGCGAGGCCTTTATCGTGGCAGATATCAAAGACATGCTCTGACAGATAATCTCCCAGGAGCGCAACCAGAGATCGCTGCGTTCATACAACAACATGCAGTGTTGGAGGTGAGTGTCTTCTTGTTTCTTTTTTGTAAGGAAGTAGGTGTATGTATATTTATTTATTTGTGTTTATTTTGAGGCTAGACGCACAGAATAAATAATAGTACTAGTAGAGAAAGGACACTGTGCAAAACCATTTAACTAAATAGCGACTCTTGCGTTTTTCTTCATATCGATGACATGGTTCCTAAGAACAAATCTTCGTATGTATTATAGTTTCAGACTTTCCCATACTGACCGATTTGAATGCGCCACCCTGTATACTATTTATTAATCTATACAATACTAGATACAAACACACAACCTACCCATACACACACATGACATTAGGTTTATCGTATATATATAATGAAATCCTTTATTGGCCACATTTTAAGATTAGATGTAAGTACGGCTGTGGATTTTTGTTGATTGAACAAAATAAAAATAATGTTTTTTTATTATTTCCAGGTGATATTTAACAACACCAGGAGCGTCTGCCATAGATGCTGGCAGAGAGCAGTGAATGCTGCTGGACCGCCTGTTGCAGCAGAAGTACCCGAGGCTCCCGAAGAGAATGAACAAAATGTTCAGGTACTTCATGTTCCTGAGTACATGAGAGCACCAAATAGCCACAGGCATTGTATTTTCAACAATTGCCCTAATGATACCCGACTCAGAATACCAGAGGCCATTAAACTCCACGTCTTCTGTGAACACAAACTGTATATACCAGAGGAAGCTAGAGTATGTAGAGAACACATTGAAGGCAATAACTGGGATGATCTGCCTGATTTTTGCAATATTAGTCATGATTTTACTGCAGCCCAGTTTAATCATGTTTGTGACATGCTACGAGCAGCAGTCCAACGTGGTTTGAGATTCGATTTTAGAGTTCGCGGAACCCTAACGAATGAAGAAATGCATTTTTGGATTGGTCTTAACAACGACCAATTCGATACCATTTTGGCACAAACTCCATCACTGGGTGAGAGATGTAGTGATTCAAGAACTGCGTTAGCCACATTATTAATAAAACTTCGCACGGGAGATTCAAATGAAAGGCTTTCGACATTATTTAAAATGTCGAGAAGAAAGTTTGAACGGTGTTTAAAAATAACACGGGAATGCCTAACGAATGAATATGTCCCACAACACTTGGGTATTGATCACGTGACCAGACAAAACATTCTGGCGAGAAACCTAACAATTCCAAAAAACCTCTTTGGGAATGAAGAAAATAGCAAAACAATATTGATTTGTGATGGAACTTACATATATATACAAAAAAGCAGCAACTTTTTGTTCCAACGACTGTCATACAGTTTACATAAGTTTCAAAACTTATTAAAACCCTTTTTGGTCGTTGCCACAGATGGCTACATAATTGATGTTATGGGACCATTCGCTGCTACCAAAACAGACGCGCAAATCATGAGTGATATAATGACGAATGAAGAAAACCCTTTACATCTGTTATTACGCGAAAATGATGCATTCATCTTGGACCGTGGATTTAGGGATGGGTTGGGGTCCATTGAAGCTTGGGGCTACGATTGGTATGTGCCACCAACTAAAGATCGTCGAGAGACACAACTTACAACTGAACAGGCCAATGAAGCTCGCGCCGTAACAATGTGCCGATGGGTAGTGGAAGTGGTAAACGGCCGATTTAAAAGAGACTTTAAACTCTTGCGGCAAAAATATTTTAATAGGGCGCTGCCTAACATGTTCGTCGATTTTAGATTCGCTGCATCTATTATAAACCACTTCCACGTGCCCATTGAAGACAACGCCCACGCAGAAGATTTTTTAAATCACATAAGACGGAAAGTTGATACGCCAAATCTTTTGTATACCTATGTAGATAGAAAACGATTAAACAACCGAAGGGCAGATTTTCAACGAATCGAAGCAAATCTAATAGAGAACTTCCCAAGGGTCACCGTGGATCAAATAATCGTGCTTGCCTTGGGTACCTATCAGTTAAAACTTGCGAAAAGTTATTGCAGCGAACATCTACAGAATGGTTTATATCTTATAGAAACATATAGAGAAAATCGGTTAGATGATTTGCCCGATTACGGTTTACAAGAAAATGCGTGGCTTCTGCGTGGACGTATCCAATCTCGTCATGTTAGGCAAAAAATATATTATTGTTATATTTTGATTGCAAATGAAGGCAATAATATTGTTGAACATTATTGCACATGTTTATCAGGAAGGAGAACGATGGGCACATGTGCACACAATATATCAATAATCTGGTATTTAGGGTATGCGCTTCATGAAGGGTTTAATGCACCAGCAATATTTTTAAATGACGTCATAGTAGATGAACCCTAAGTAAAGCGTAGCCTAAATAGCAGACTTAAGATCCTGTAATTAGTAATTGTAATAATAAATAGTTAAAGAATGACCTGTGCTATTATTTTTTTTCCCAAGAAAATATTAATGTAATTAACCCCTTATCGGACCTTATATGTCATATATCTCTGAACGGACAAGTGGGACATCAAAGCTGTCAAAGCAAAAGTAATTCCTATTGACAAGACCTATCCAACGACATATATCATACTGCTATTGGAGGGTGGTCCCAACTCCCAAACATTTTTGCCCATCGTCCTTTATAGATATTAATATATTATATTATTAATGTATTATTATTATATATTTATTATTATATATTTATTATTATATATATATATATTTTATATTTATACATACTTATATAAATAAAATATTTTCTGGTCGAAAAACAGACAAATTGGATGACACTCAAAGGAACCTACTGGTGAAATTAATTATTGGCCCTCTATTTGAAAAAAATCCAAATATAGTCATTTCTAATAATCAGCTCTTCAGTTGGGCTTTAGAGATTCAGGAGATTTTCCCAAACGAGTCAGCTGCATTATACTACACCCCTTATGTCTCTGCATTAATAAGAAACGCAGCTCGCAATGCATCGGGGAAATTACTGCGTTATGTTTATAATAGGCGGAGACAGTTGAGAGAAAAGGGGATAATTGAGGGATCATCTCGCTCCCGATCTTCATCAACTTCATCACACAGTAGCAAGGCGCAGTCGGCTGTAGCACATTTAAAAGGGAACACAGGTTATCCATTTTTAAAATAATACAACTTTTTTTTAACTCTGAAATCGCAAAAAATAATCAGCTGTTCCATAGAAAAGTTCAATACCTACTCGAGCAATATGTAATTTTTTTTTTATTATGTTCGGGAAGCTAACAGCATTACTTACAAGTTATGCAATAAACTATATACTCGTATAAAGAGCCACAGATAAAAAAATACATACGTATATCTATTATGGATTTACTCATCGATTTAAAATCGTTGGATTTACTTATATACATTTTGCATAACAATTTGTTTATGTTTTGCAGATTTGGAGGAAGTTGAAGAAAAACTTGCGTTTTTGAAAAGTTTCTTAGAACCTTGGCATCTCGTTGAAGAATATTGGACTGCAACCGCTAGTTATAGATTGATAAAAAAATATTCGGAGTCGGGAACTCTGCAAGAATATTTCAACGCATATCCTGTACTGAAACAACCAGCAGGATATAATTTACTATGGCAAGACTTTGACATATTACATCAAGACAAATCGAATGCTTTATTTCTTAATATAGTAACACTACAGATGAAAGTTATCGAGCTTGCACGAAAAAAGGTTGCAAATATTAGAGACAAACATTTGAAACAAACTATAGAGAGTTATTTGTCTGCATTGACCGGTTAATATTGCTGTCATCTGGTTAAAAAAATAACTTACCAAAGATCAACGCCTCCTCGACTAAAATGTATGAAACAGTTTTTTTTGCTAATTTGAAGCTGTTTCCGTAGTAAATTATTCGTATTTATAAGTAGCTACTATTACATTCCATTTATTTTCACATTTGCAAACTTCATTACCGTTAATAGGTTTAAAAAAAGTATTTTCCTAATTATAAGTGGCTAATGCAAAAAAGATAATAAATATTTCCAATTCAGAAACTGCCTCCAATGATGTCTATAATAACGCATGTTTGCTGTTATTGCCGTTTTTGACATCCAGCGTTCCCTTGAAGGATAAAAAGAAATCCGTGGGGAAACCATCTAAAACAGAAGTCAGGGATGGATTCATTACTCAAATTGCCACAAGCGCTGACTTAAAACCTGCAATTGAAACGCGAATTACAAAGCTCCACATGTTTGGAAAATCAATGCAACCTTTTATAGTGTTTGCAGGCACTTCAATATCTGAAATATCAGAGTGTTATGTTGTAGCTGGGGACACTCACTATAAATTTCATAGACTATTAACAGCTGTCGATGTTTGTTTTAAAATAGTCCATGCGACTGGTGCTAAATACCAAGAAGAATCATTTGTAGTCTGGATGGTTATACAAAAAGGATTTTACAGACTGCAAACTGAATACGATAAAGAATTGACAACTGTTAATAGCCTTCTAGTTGACTTAGTTATGAAATAAGTAATTTGTTTATTTACTGATCAACATGTATACATGTATGCAATGTAAACTTTCAATTCTATTAGCCTATTAATTAATCACTTTCGTTCACTGTGCTTTGCGTCAAAAGACTTAACAAATTTTTGTTGCGGAGAAGAGGGCTGTTTTAGGCATTTTAGTTGCATTGGATCTTTGCGAAAACATTTAAATAAGATGCATGATAAAAGTGTCCATAATATTGAATGTAGTGAAACAATGATAGCATCTTCTTCCTCATTGCAGCAACAAAATTTTAGTTCACTATCATCACCAGACCATCACGACCAATCTCTGCGTCCAATAGACTTAAATCATCAAGTTGCCTTGTTTGTATCTAACTTATATGGTAATCCATTGATCCCACGTTCAAATGTGCAGATTGTCATTGACTCTATGCAACTTTTTTTTGTCAACTCTGTAGAGAATACGTTGCGATCGCGGTTAACACCGTTGATTAACCAAATACCGGAAACAGAAAATATTACATCAGAGCTTAATGAAATATTATTACAAATAAAAAAATCTATTGACAGAATTTAATACAGAACATAAACGATTTCAAAATTTAGCTAAAATTGGGTCGTACATTGCTCCAAAACAGGTTGTAATTGGGCAACGTATGGAACAAAAACGTACGCTTATGGGTCTTTCTTATATGCCAGTTGATTGTCACATGCAGATTATTCCTATAGGAACAGTACTACAATCTTTTTTTTCTATTTCGGGTATTCTTACAGACACTTTAAGCTATATACATTCTTTGTTAATGTCTACTTCTGAAGATATTCTTCTGCAATTTGATTCAAGGTTCTGTTTGGTCGAGTATATCACAAACATCTAACACGAACGAATTATTATTAGCCCTTATACTTTATTACGTTATGATTTTGAGATTGGTAACCCTTTAGGCAGGCACCGGGCCGGCCGGGATCCATAAGCAAGCTTGGAGGAGTGTACATTTCATGTCCTTGTCTGCCCCCAACACAAGTACATATCTAAATTGAAAAATATTTTCATGGTTGCTTGCTTTCATTCTTCAGATAGGATAACTTATGGGAATAAAATGATATTTCAAAAAGTCATAGAGGAACTAAATGTTCTGTCTAAAACAGTCGGTCGGTGGTCGGTAGCAGTCGATGTACTCTCTCTTTCCCTTTCCTTTAAATATAGGAGATATTTTACTCTTTTTCAGAGTCATAGGATAGACTCCCTCTTTTATACACGTATTATAAAGATCCGATAAGAGAGGGGAGAGTGGTGTGGCTGCCAGATTTAAAAGTTCCATTGATTGCTCATGTACATCTTTTGTACGCTTGTGTGGTATTTTCTTTGTAATTATTTCATGAACTTCAATTGGTGTAAAATACAGCAGTCTCAAAGTTCGGTCGGCTGGTCGGCGGGCCGCAGTGAGATCGGCCTGCATACTAGATAAGTCTGCGCGCGGGGCTCCGCAGGCTGCAGCGGCACTAACTAATCTTAAATTCATAGCATCGACCGCGTGCTTCTTTGAGGCAAAATTACCTCCACTCATATCTCTAATGATGTCTGTGAAATCTGCAGTCTGATTAATACCTTTCCCTCTCTCTTTATTGATAACCATCCACATAGCTTTACTTGCATTTTGGCTGCTGTTTATGATTTTACTGTAATAAGAAGATTTGTTCTCACGTAAAGCTTATAGGTATTGTGAATGTACCGCGACAATGAAATGGCCCTGACTCAGCAATGTCACAGACGAATCTGTGACGCTGGTATTCTGCCAGGGCCAAATACGGACGAGACAACAGTATGCACGAGTACACATTAAAATATAAATTAGTATTAATTATTAATATAAAATTCCATTTATGACCAAAATGGAAACATAATAAAATATAACAAATAATTACATTGAAATTGAAATTGCATAAAGAGTGATATAAAAAAAATTAATTAGATGGGATGTCAGTATTATGATTATTGGGATATTTTAATTGGGAAATTTAAAAATTGAGAATTAGTAACACAAACTAAATAGTCATTACTACACAAAATATTTTAAATTGGGAAGTAAGTGATGTGAAAATAAGGTGGGTAGCAGAATAAATAAATAAAAAAAAACAAAAATACAAAAACACAATAAAAATCAGTGCTGTATGTTAGGAGCGTGCAGTTTCCTCGGCCTTTTGCTGCATTGTTAGGTATTTCCGGTAGGCACCTCTAAAACCAGCCTTACTAACCAGAGACAACAGTGGAGGTGGGATGTTGTTCCAGCATTTGGTAGCACGGTATTTGAAACTACCACGGAAATCTGCACCTTTGTGACGGGGCATTGAGAGGAAAGGTGCAACACGCTGGGACAGACGCCAGGTAAGTTTATCGTATAGATATGAGGGTCTCCTAGTCCGTATAACCTCAAATAGTAACGTAGAAAAATGCAGGTCTTGTCTAGCTTTCATTTTTAAAAGGTTTGCCTCGTTAAGAAATGGAGTGACATGTGTTCGAGGAGGAATCACGAAGCAGAAACGGGCACAGGCATTTTGTACTCTTTGTATGAGTTTTTGGGTTTTTCCAAACAGACACGATCCATATACCGTGATGCAGTAGTTTAACTTAGATAGTACTAAAGCTTCACTCAAATGTTTTCGCAGTTCAACGCTGAGAAGATCCCGGATTCTATAGAGAACTTTAAGCCTATAGAAACAGTTCCTTACTATCTCGAGGACATGCCCTTCAAATCGTAGTTTGTAATCGATGAGAAGACCTAGGTTGCGAGCCTCGCGGACCCGTGTAATGGCAATTCCATTCACCAGGACTTGTGGTTCATGCGCTGCTATTGCCTGTAATTGATTTTTTGAGCCCAGTATCATACACTTCGACTTGTTTGGGTTGAGCACTAAAGTGTTATTGGACGACCATTGCGATATACGGCCCAGATCCTCATTTAAAGCTTCCACTCCTATTCGGGGATCGCTGTCTACCGAGATATAAATTTGTAGATCATCAGCATATAAGTGATAATTACTGTTAACAATGCAACTAGTGATATCCGCACTGTATATTATAAAAAGAAGCGGCCCAAGTATGGATCCTTGTGGGACACCTCTATCCAGGGTAGCTAGCCGCGACTGCATCTGAGATCCGTCTGCCTTGTCCAGCACAACCCGTTGACTCCGATTGCCAAGGTAGCTATTAAACCAGTTAATGGTGGAAGCGTCAAAGCCATACGTCATAGCTAGCTTAGACAACAGAAGGGGAATGTTAAGAGCATCGAAAGCCCTAGAAAAGTCCAAGAGAGCAAGTATGGTGCCCCTACCCTGATCCTGAGAGGACAAGACATTATCCACTACGTCCAACAGTGCTGATGCGGTACTACGCCCTTTTCTAAACCCAGATTGTCGCTCGGGCAGGATATCATTACTCTCACAGTACTTATACACCTGGTTATAAATTACTCTTTCTAAAATTTTTGTTAGGTAAGGTAGGATGCTTATTGCCCGGAGGTCGCTAACGTTTACTGGGTGTCAATTTTAGGGATGGGGCGGATATTCGCTGACTTCCATTGAGCTGGAAAAGTAGAAGAGGCAATAGACCTATTAACAATTGCGGTTATTACTTTAAGGGTACGAGGTAAAGTCAGTAAGATCATATCCTCAGTAATACCATCTGCACCTTTCGCATTCGAACTTATAGAAAGGATCGTTTTAGCTACACAAATCTCATCCACCTGGTCCAACGAGAACACAGCCTGACAGTATCTGTTAAATTCAAAATGGGTTAGACGTGATAGGGTGACCGTATCAGCGCCAGGAACATTCAAAAAGTTGGCGCTGATTTCATCTGGATCATTAAAATGTTCGGGCAAATCACAATTATTTTTAAAGTTTGGTAAAATAGTTCCTTTAAGATTTTTCCACAGTTTCTTTGAGTTATTAGCATACTTGTTGATATGCTGCTCAAAATATGCCTTCTTCTCACCAAAAATAGCGGCGTTAACAAGATGCTTCAGTGACTTATAATACTCCCTATCCTGCTCCGATCTTGATTTGCGATAACAGGCATGCGCTTGATCACGCAGCCGCATCATCAAAAGTATGTTGCTAGTAAGCCAAGGTGTGGGTTTGCTCCCAATTCTAGTCCTAGTTAAAGGAGCATGTTTATCGTATAGCACTAGGAGGTGCCTTCCAAAACGTTCAACCATTTCATCAACTGATGCACATGTTAATACATCCATCTCCCAGTCGACGTGATCAACATCAGAATTAAAATCTACTAAATTTATTTTACTGATCGGCCTGACCACTTTATACCGCGTCCGAATTTTTTCCTTTTTGATTTTTAATGTAACCATAACCATTACATGACCCTGTTGAGGAACATTAAGTAAAGAGACGTTCGATACAGACGCATTTGTGCAGACCAAGTCAAGCAGTGTGGCACTATGAGATGTGAAATGCGTTGGTTCGGTGACAACATTTGTAATATTCATGCTTTTCAGAAAATCATTCAAACGTAGCATTGCACTATCAGCAGTATTTGACGGCCTCTGTGGCGCAGCGGTTGTGGCTCTGCCTACCATGCGAGAGGTCCCGGGTTCGATCCCCGGCTGGGGGTAATGAAAAAAAAAAAAAAACAATCCCCAGGTCTTGGATGTTTATATGTGTGTGACGTCGCTGTTTCTGGTTACCACGAAACAGGGTATCCTAGTGTGGGGCCAGAAGCAATGTATGTGCCTGTATGTAAATGTTTATGTTTATGTTTAATTAAAAGCCCAGCTGCTGGTAACACACTTTATTCAAAATATCTATATTAAAATCACCTAAAACTACTATTCTATCGTAATTAGAGAAGGCTGTAATTGAATCTGTCAGGGCGTCGAGAAAGTCATCCACCTTAACCCATTCAGGACGATATGCAGTACCAATAATAACCCTAGTCGACTTGACGTTTATTGAAATCCACAGTTGTTCGATGTGAGTGGTGGGAGCCGGGTGTGGACACGTACGCGCAGCCACCCCGCACCTTACATAAAAACCCACTCCCCCCCCAACCCGCGCCTGATGTGTAGCGGCCGCGGCAAATTCCTCAGTCTGTAACCCGGAACTTTAGGCGCTTTGCCTTCCTGACCAGCCCGGAGCCAGGTCTCGTTTATCGCCATCACGTCAGGAAATTCCCTCATTAATGCACCTATAAAGTCATCGTGTTTTGTGCCAAGTGAACCCGCGTTAAAAAAGCCAACTTTCAAAAATTTATAATTAACCATTACGCGAGAAAGTTAGAGTGATGGAGTTGCAAGCAATATAGAAATGAGCGGGGCGGGAAAGGGACAGATGCGAAAGATATACAGATGATAGTGCAAAGTGAACACAAAAAACCAGTTGCTCGTCAAACATTGTCGCGTATTCACACATCCACATAGCAAACCTATTCTCGCATATTCTAAAGCTCTTCAGAACAGTAATCATTGAATTCATTGTTACAACACACATTAATAATTCAAAACATTTAAAACACGTTAAAACAAAACGACAGCATAATAGCAAAGCCAAAGGGTAGCATAAACAGTAGCGATTGAAATAAATAGCAATTTGACCCATAATTATCAATAAATTCAGTCCACAATAAATTAATAACATAAATTCACAACATGTTAACAAGCAGCATATTAACAAAGCCCGTAGTAGATATAAACAGTCTGCATAGTTAGTTTTTGTGTAGTCTATTTCATCGAACTTTGGCTCACCCCAAAAACTCGCACCAGGTCATCCTCCGCTTTAATCGGGTATCCTACAGCGCCAACATGAAGCCGGGCATAAACCCTGCCCTCTTTTGTCCAGACGAACTTCCACTTCTGCTCCTCTCCCAGCTTACGCGCCTTCCCAAATAGGACCCTATTCAACTTCGAAAGCCGCTCGTTCACGAACAGCTTCATAGGGGCATGGGGCGGCAGGCCGAGATCTGCAGTGGTGGCGCCACGGCGGACGCGGGCGTGCTTGAGGAAGTCGTCCCGCAGCGAGCGTCGCGCCAGTCGAACCACGATGGGGCGCGGGCGGGGCGGCGCCCCCCCAGCGTCCGAGAAGCGCTTGGGTCCGGCGCGGTACATGCTCACCAGGTCGCGCTCCTCCAGAGGCATGCCGAACTTTTGCGCCACCAGCGTCACGACGTGGCTGAGCGACTCCTCTTCATACTCAGGCACGCCGGTGATGTCGACATCGCTGAGCAGGTCTGTCCGGTCTCTGTCCTGAAGCTCTGTCTTGAGCTCAGTCATTGCTTCCCGCAGCGCAGTCACCTCCCCAGCTTCGGTGGGTAAACTCTGCACCGATTTCATTAACTCCACCTGCGATTTGAGTTTCTCATTTTCGGACTCAAGAGCGATAAGACGGGCGGTCAAACTAGACAACTCAGTGTGCAATTTTAAAAATGCCTGATTTATTTCAAGGCTTAACGAACTTAGGCTTGATGCCATCAAGTTTAGTCTCGAGTAACGTTGAGAACTGCTCAAAGTTTATAGACGGAGCGTTCTTTATTTCGTCACAAGACATATTTGTGACATCAGCTGCTGTGTCATCAAGCGTGAACTCTGGCACATCAAATTGGTTGCGAGTTGGGGTGCCGTCTGTCCTGGGTCGGCGGGTGACATTCAGGCACGATGGGCAGTGCCAGTTGAGCTGGAGCTTTACTAAATGTGTTGTGTAGTACTCTGTCGTCATACGAAGGCACTCATAATGGTATGAGGCGTTGCAGGGACGACATTGCAGTTGGCTGGTGGCAGCCACGGGCATCTTGCATGCACCACACTTCATTTCATTCATATCGCGAGAGATATAAGTAAGTATCCACAGCACGCTCGTCAGCTGATGTTACTAGGCGAGTCCCTGTCTGTGTGTGTGACACAGACGCGCGGTCAACGACCCGTGCGGCGTAGAGAGGGATGGAAGTAGGCGCCCGAGCGAATAGCACTATGTGATCCGTTGACCGTCGACCTTGAAGTCAGCTGTGACAAGCCGGTGACTGACACGGCGATTCACAGATTTATGCGAACTATAATCTAGTTATCGTGTTAACACCACTTTCACTAAATCACTGGACTGTAAACTTCACCAAAATTGTGTAGATTTAGGTTAGCTAAGTTAATAAATATTTTCTTAAATAGTTATGTTTAAAATAGACGGACTTATTAATCAGAATTTAAGAGCGACTTAGATTTGTGGTGTACTCGGCGCGAGCTCGAGCTCAACACTCACACTTGTGGAAAATTGCAACGTTCTTCGAATCCTTTAATAATTTCATTCCACTATTCACTACTGTTTGGAAACCGAAACAAATACAAAACATTATTTTTATGTTAAAGGTTGAACTACTTGAGTATGCCACTAAAAACTTGCATGCAAGCTGGAAGTTGAACAAAATCGTGTTTCCAATTCAAATCACTTGTACACAAGTGTGACGTCATACATGCATGCAGGTTTAAAACTACGCAACGGATTTTGATGCGTTTTTTTTTAATAGACAGAGTGATTCAAGAGGAAGGTTTATATGTATAATTTAGCTCGTGCGAAGCCGCGGGCGTCTGCTAGTGTTAGATATTGCAAAATCCAGTGGGTAGAATAATTGTGCCTATCTGCCACCCTATATGGGAAACGGTGTGACTGTATGTTGATTCTCTTGATTTTATTAAACTAAAAAGGTCTCGCTTGTAAATGTTTCTTTTAATACTGAAGTGTGAAAGTAAAAAACCTGGAATTATAAGTGGATACACTTGAATAATCTAAGAGTCTCTCGGATATTTTTTCTTAAAAATGGTGGTCGTTTATGACGTGAGCGATATCCTCGTTAAAGAACAATTTTATCTGTTAATATTAAAAAAGTCGTGTGGCCGTGGAGCGGCCACACACATTTCGTATTAAATAAAACCTGTACTATTTGTGGGCAAAGTTTGCCGCAGGGGGTGCAGCTGGCCGCCCTTCTGACAATAAACTTAGTACTAAGTGACTCTGAAACATTATAATTTTTCGGTGAATTGAACAATTGTTACGTTAATGTGTTAGTATATGTTGGTGTTGCCGGTACGATCATTATACAGAGGATGAGTGTCCCTGTTCAAATGCCGATTAACTGTTGGGTAAGTCTAAATAATAATATGTGTTTTAACTTTTGTCTAGGATATATCGAAAGCTTTTAAAAATAAACATCAGCGTGTTTGCCAAATCAAAAGCCAGATAATGAATACTTAAATTTAGGCGTCCCAGCTGATTTGTGTAGAGAAGTGAAAATAAAGTTACTCTGATCAAAGTTTCATAGTAACATTTGCCCGTTTAATGGTATCCCTAACAACCCTCTAAAATATGACTACACCTTTCTGTGTCACTCTATTAAAGAGAAATAAATACTCCTATTTTAGAATTAAAACTTATTAATAATATCAATAAAAATAAAAAATCTAACCTAACTTAACCTAACCTTAACTATCACTCTTAACTAAATTAACAACTCCGTCACCCACCTCTGCTGGATGGTGCTGGCGACGGCGCTGGAGCGGGCGACGGCGACCCTGCCCGCCGGCTTGACATCGGCGACGGCGCTGGTGCCAGCGGCAGCGACACCCACGACCGCTCAGACAACGGACGCGTTGACGAAGACGACTCCTAAGACGCCACCGAAGTCGCCTCCGGCGACTCCCAGAGGATGTAAAATGTCGGCGATGGCGGCGAGGGTGAAGGAGGTGCCGCCGTAGCCGTCCAGCAGCAAAACTTTTTCCTGAAAAAGTAATCATAACATAAGATCAGTGATTTGCTTCTAAATTAGGTGGTGTTAGCCCACTATCAAACAGACGACTAAAATAGTAGTTCTTAATGGACCAATGTGCCACTTCTTCATAGAAAAGTAAAAAATAATATAACACAAAGTATTATAATACAAGCGAAGTTAGAAAAGAAAATAACTATTTCATGGCTCATGACCATGATCATTTTTCATAGCACAAAATAACGACACACATAAATATTGGAACACTGGATGATATGTGTTAATAAGTTCGTTCGCGTTAAGACGCTTGCGAGCCATACCAACGATAACGAACACGAGAGAGTTAGAATTGAAAGTTTCTAAATAAACCCTAATTTAATCAAATGAATAAATATATAGTACTTACCAGGACATTTTTTTAGATGAACGGCTCTGGCGTAGGCTTAATTACAAATGAAACCAATGTTCAACACAAGGGTAAGAGTCCCCATTTGCTTACATGAAATTTGAAAACACAAAGCAAGCTTTATTTATGAGTTTTTGTGTTTATGCTTCATCTGTCTTCGGGCAATCAAGCACTTGTGTCGCTATCGCCATCTACAGAGTGTAAAAAGTCTATGGGCTCTGTTGGCTTTTGCACTAGTCCATAATTATCAAATTTCGCCAGGAAAAATGTGCCCGTTTTCACTATCGACGGACAAGGAAACGCCTTTCTACGCGTAGTAGTAACTCCTAAGTTAGGGCAATGCTTAGCATAAAGTTATGTTTCATCAAACGATTTTAGAGTAGCCTAGTTTTTGACCAGTTTTCCATGGTTTTTTTCGTCAATCTATCACATGCGACTGTCACATGTGTCAGTTTAGGAGCGCCTAAGCACTACGCCCTCATAAATCGGTGTTGCTTTAGGGATGCCTAACGTCGTCGTTAGTCGTGTCTTGGGTTACGTCCTGTTCGTCGTGTCCTGGTAAGTACTACATATTTATTCATTTGATTAAATTAGGTTTTATTTAGAAACTTTCGATTCTAACTCTCTCGTGTTCGCTTTCGTTGGTATGGCTCGCAAGAGTCTTAACGCGAACGAACTTATTAACACATATCATCCAGTGTTCCAATATTTATGTGTGTCGTTATTTTGTGCTATGAAAAATGATCATGATCATGAGCTATGAAATAGTTATTTTCTTTTCTAACTTCGCTTGTATTATAATACTTTGTGTTCACTGAAAAAAATGGTTGATTGGATTTACCAAATTAGCAAAGGTTGGCTGAATTACATGGAAACTACGATAAATATAACAAAACCTCGCTATTGAACTTACAAAACTAAAAAGGTTGAAGTTGGTACCTGAGTTCTGATGTAAATCAACAAAGAACATGGTACATTTTACTAAACAAATTTCTACAATTTAATCTGGTTGGTTTTATCATAAAAATATGATAAATATAACAAGACCTCGCGGTTGAACTTACCAAACTACAAAGGTTGCGCTCAAAATATAGTCCCTACCAGAGTTCATGGTGTAAATTAACATAATAATAATAATAATAATAATTCTTTATTGCACAGAAAACACAATGGAAAAAAATACAACGAACAATATGCAAAGGTGAGCTTATTTCTAAAAAGAAATTTCTTACAGCTAACCTGTGAGGAAAGGAAAAAATATTTATAGAGAGGTAGTCCTAGTGTACAATTAAGATTTAAAAGAAAGAAATAAAGTCAATATACTGCTATATAAATCACAATACATCCTACACATACTATAAAATAAATTAATAGAATAGAATAAATACATAGATACACATACATACTATAAGATACCCACTATACGGAAGAGAGGAGATGCTGTTTCAACTTTTTCTTAAAAGAGAACAAGGATGTGCAATCCCTAATAGCGCAAGGAAGTGCATTCCACAAACGTATTGCCCTTAACCTAAACGAGTGCTCGTAAGCAACAGTGTTGTGCTGAGGAATTGACAAAAGTGACACCGTGTGAGATCTCTGAAGTCTATCCCCAGAGAAAAGAAACTCAAAATGTTCACGAAGATATGCGGGATAGCGCGGATTTCTCAAAATATTTAAGAAGAAGGAGAGAATGTGCATATCACGACGAAGTCGGATCGGGAGCCAGCCTAATTCCCTGCGATATTGGGACTAGTGATCGTACTTGCGGAGACCGAAGATAAACCGAATCCCGAGATTTTGAAGTCGCTCGAGTTTGTTCAGTAGATCTTCGTTCGCGCTGGCCCAGCAAACATCGGCGTAGTCAATTAAAGGCAGAAGAAGGGTCTGAACTAGCATGATTTTAGTCTGCCTAGGCAAGAAGTACTGCAAACGCCGAAGGGAATGAAAGGATGCAAAGACTCGTCTGCTGACCTCACAAACGTGGGGCGACCAGGATAAAAGAGTATCAAAAACAACCCCAAGATTTTTGGCTTTCTCGCTGTACTTAAAAATGGTACCGTCATAAAGCACGGGAGCAACTGACCTATGCTGCAACAAATTAAGTAAGTGCCGTGTACCCAGTATCATCGCCTGAGACTTATCCGGGTTGACTAATAGCCCATACGAAAGAGCCCATTTCCTGATGTTGTCGAGGTCAGCATTCAAAGCCTCTACAGTCGAAGTCAGATCACACAGGGGAAAATGCCGATAAATTTGAAGGTCATCTGCATAGAGATGATACGAGGAAGACAATACATCCGAGATGGAATGGATGAAAACTGAGAAAAGAAGAGGAGAAAGGATGCCACCCTGCGGAACACCAGTAGAGAGCTTGCACCATTCCGTAGTAACTTCTTCAGACTTGATGCGCTGCTGGCGGTCTCTCAGGTAGGAGTCAAACCAGCGAGCCGAGTGTGAAGAGACATTGAGTGTTTTTATGATTTCAACAAGTATATCGAAGTCGTCGCAGTTGAAGGCGCTGCTAAAGTCAAGGAGAGTCAGGACTGTGAGCTGCTTCTTATCCATTGCCAGTTGGATATCGTCAGTTACCTTGAGCAGTGCGGTGGTGGTGCTATGCCCTGGCCTAAAACCAGACTTAAAAGGGTTCAGTAAATCCATGGAGGAAAGGTACGAGGACAGCTGGGAGTGGACAATTGATTCAAGGACTTTGGAAAGGATTGGTAGGATGGAAATGGGACGGAACTCTTTGAAGGAGGACGAGTTAGAAGTTTTAGGCAGGGGTATCACTAATGCTCTTTTCCACTGGCTTGGGAAGCAGTACTCGCTCAGCGACGCCTTAATTATATGCGTTATGGGTGGTAAAACATTATCGAGTACACTGAATAGCATCTGAGAGCAGATATTGTCATCACCTATAGCCTTGGACGAGATTTCTAGAATAGCCTTCTTTACTGCGCCAACTCCGACAGACCTGAGGTTGAAAGGTAAGCAACTGGATGTCGTTCTGGTACGCAAGTTACGAAGGGTAGCATCCTTGACACAGGGGTCCATCACGACAGGGGAGACAGCCAAGAATTTGTTGAGACCATTGAGGTCGACACTACCGGCAACTGCGTCCTGGGACTGGGGAACAAAGAATATTGTACATTTTACCAAACGAATTTCTACAATTTAGTCTGGTTGGTTTTACCATAAAAATATGATAAATATAACAAGAACTTCGCGGTTTAACTTACGAAACAAAAAAGGCTTAGGTCCAAATTATGGTCCCTACCAGAGTTCATGGTTTGAATTACCAAAGAATATTGTAAATTTTACCAAACAAATTTCTACAATTTAGTCAGGTTGGTTTTACCATAAAAATATGATAAATATAACAAGACCTCGCGGTTTAACTTACGAAACAAAAAAGCCTGAGGTCAAAATATAGTCCCTACCAGAGTTCATGGTGTAAATTAACAAAGAATATTGTACATTTTACCAAACAAATTTCTACAATTTAGTCTGGTTGGTTTTACCATAAAAATATGATAAATATAACAAGACCTCGCGGTTGAACTTACAAAACTACAAAGGTTGCTATCAAAATATAGCCCCTAACAGAGTTCATGGTGTAAATTAACAAAGAATATAGTACATTTTACCAAACAAATTTCTACAATTTAATCTGGTTGGTTTTACCATAAAAAATGATAAATATAACAAGAACTCGCGGTTTAACTTACGAAACAAAAAAGCCTGAGGTCAAAATATAGTCCCTACCAGAGTTCATGGTGTAAATTAACAAAGAATATTGTACATTTTACCAAACAAATTTCTACAATTTAGTATGGTTGGTTTTACCATAAAAATATGATAAATATAACAAGACCTCGCGGTTGAACTTACAAAACTACAAAGGTTGCTATCAAAATATAGCCCCTAACAGAGTTCATGGTGTAAATTAACAAAGAATATAGTACATTTTACCAAACAAATTTCTACAATTTAATCTGGTTGGTTTTACCATAAAAAAATGATAAATATAAACAAGAACTCGCGGTTTAACTTACGAAACAAAAAAGCCTGAGGTCAAAATATAGTCCTTACCAGAGTTCATGGTGTAAATTAACAAAGAATATTGTACATTTTACGAAACAAATTTCTACAATTTAATCTGGTTGGTTTTACCATAAAAAAATGATAAATATAACAAGAACTCGCGGTTTAACTTACGAAACAAAAAGGCTGAGGTCAAAATATAGTCCCTACCAGAGTTTATAGTGTAAATTAACAAAGAATATTATACATTTTACCAAACAAATTTCACCAATTTACTCTGGTTGATTTTATTATAAAAATGTGATAAATATAACAAGACCTCGCGGTTGAACTTACAAAACTACAAAGGTTGCTATCAAAATATAGCCCCTAACAGAGTTCATGGTGTAAATTAACAAAGAATGTAGTACATTTTACCAAACAAATTTCTACAATTTAGTCTGGTTGGTTTTACCATAAAATATGATAAATATAACAAGAACTCGCGGTTTAACTTACGAAACAAAAAAGCCTGAGGTCAAAATATAGTCCCTACCAGAGTTCATGGTGTAAAATAACAAAGAATATTGTACATTTTACAAAACTAATTTCACCAACTTACTCTGGTTGATTTTATTATAAATATGTGATAAATATATCAAGAACTTGCGTTTGAATTTACGAACCTAAAAAGGTTGAGGTCAAAATATAGTCCCTACTAGAGTTTATGGTGTAAATTAACAAAGCATATGGTTGGCTGGAAGAGATCCCCTTTAGGGATAAGCTCGCCTTTGTATATATCTTCTATACTTACATTTTACTGTTGTCTTAATTATATTATTTGTTTATGTGCAATAAAGTGATACTGAAAAAATTGTTGTGTAACATCTTTCCTCTCGCTTTCTTGCAATTTGTGGGAGTGATTTCGTGAAATACGACGGAAGTGAGTAACAGGAAGTCGGAGAATATGTCAATATGACACGTCAAAGTGGTTGGACATGGAAGAGGCTATTTTGATAAATTAAAACTTCTTACTGTCAATGTTACACATTAGATATGATGTGTAACATTGACAGTAAGAAGTTTTAATTATAAGACCTCGCGGTTGAACTTACAAAACTACAAAGGTTGCTATCAAAATATAGCCCCTAACAGAGTTCATGGTGTAAATTAACAAAGAATATAGTACATTTTACCAAACAAATTTCTACAATTTAATCTGGTTGGTTTTACCATAAAAAATGATAAATATAACAAGAACTCGCGGTTTAACTTACGAAACAAAAAAGCCTGAGGTCAAAATATAGTCCCTACCAGAGTTCATGGTGTAAATTAAAAAAGAATATTGTACATTTTACGAAACAAATTTCTACAATTTAATCTGGTTGGTTTTACCATAAAAAAATGATAAATATAACAAGAACTCGCGGTTTAACTTACGAAACAAAAAGGCTGAGGTCAAAATATAGTCCCTACCAGAGTTTATAGTGTAAATTAACAAAGAATATTATACATTTTACCAAACAAATTTCACCAATTTACTCTGGTTGATTTTATTATAAAAATGTGATAAATATAACAAGACCTCGCGGTTGAACTTACAAAACTACAAAGGTTGCTATCAAAATATAGCCCCTAACAGAGTTCATGGTGTAAATTAACAAAGAATGTAGTACATTTTACCAAACAAATTTCTACAATTTAGTCCGGTTGGTTTTACCATAAAATATGATAAATATAACAAGAACTCGCGGTTCAACTTACGAAACAAAAAAGCCTGAGGTCAAAATATAGTCCCTACCAGAGTTCATAGTGTAAAATAACAAAGAATATTGTACATTTTACAAAACTAATTTCACCAACTTACTCTGGTTGATTTTATTATAAATATGTGATAAATATATCAAGAACTTGCATTTGAATTTACGAACCTAAAAAGGTTGAGGTCAAAATATAGTCCCTACTAGAGTTTATGGTGTAAATTAACAAAGCATATGGTTGGCTGGAAGAGATCCCCTTTAGGGATAAGCTCGCCTTTGTACATATCTTCTATACTTACATTTTACTATTGTCTTAATTATATTTATTGTTTATTATATTATTTGTTTATGTGCAATAAAGTGATACTGAAAAAATTGTTGTGTAACATCTTTCCTCTCGCTTTCTTGCAATTTGTGGGAGTGATTTCGTGAAATGGGACGGAAGTGAGTAACAGGAAGTCGGAGAATATGTCAATATGACACGTCAAAGTGGTTGGACATGGAAGAGGCTATTTTGATAAATTAAAACTTCTTACTGTCAATGTTACACATCATATCTATTCTGACAAACTGTGGAATGGTTTGCCTGTTTTGCTCAGACAGTCACAGTCGGTTGCGTCGCTCAAAGAGAAATTAAAAAATCAAATCAAATCAAATCAAATAGTTTATTTGCTATAAATATGTGTACATATGATCTTAAATAAGCAGTAAAGCGCGAGGATCAACATATTCACCATCTAGGAGTTGGTGTGCAAATATTATAAACTTAAATGCGCAACCGTTATAATTAAATTAAATTATTCAAATTGATTATTATTATACATGTCATTAACCTTATAATATAATTTGTCCATTAGATAATAAAATAATTTATTTTTAAACATGTTAAATGTCAGGTATTTTATGTCATTGGGGATTTTGTTATAAATTTTTATTGCCATGCAATAGGCACTATTGGAAAATAATTGCATTCTTTGTGGTGGAACATATAAATTATCTTTGTGCCTGCCTCTAGCATTGAACATTTCGGAGTTTTTCTTAAACATATCTGGGTATTTTTTAACAAAAATGCACATTTCGTATATATATAGGCACGGCAGGGGAAGTATCTGTGTTCTTTTAAATAAAGGTTTACAGCTATCTAGATATCCTGCACCACATATTGCTCGAATACATTTTTTTTTACATATATATACATTTTTTAAACGCCCTGTCAAAGTCTACGGAGTTACCCCACATAACTAAACCATACCGTAGTACTGACGAAACGTATCCGTGGTATGCCGATAGAGTTGCATCGTTCGTTGCCACATCTCTCGTACGTCGTAATACATAAACAAACCTATCTAGTTTTAGACACACTCTGTCTATGTGGGCTTTCCAATTACAATGTTTGTCTATTACTATTCCTAGAAATAAGGTAGAGTCGACTACTTCAATATTAGTTCCTTTAAAGTTTATACATATATCTGGTGCGGGGTGACATTAGGAAGTCTGAAATTGTATTATTTTGGTTTTTTCGCTATTCACTTTCAAGTTGTTGTTTTCCAGCCATGTCACCATATCATTAAGGGCTTCACTTATCTCAGATTCCAATACATTTCTGTTATTACATTTAATAAGGAGTGTAGTGTCGTCCGCAAAAAAGACGCAGTCATTCTTCGTTACATTAGGTAAATCATTTATATATAAAAGGAATAATAATGGGCCTAAAACGCTGCCTTGTGGTACGCCATAGTTGTTTACACGGTAGTTTGATTGGGATGTTTGTTTCATTCCATCAACGATTCTGTTTAATTCAACTCTTTGAGTCCTATGAATTAGATAGCTTTTAACCCATTCTAAGCAGTTACCTCGTATACCATACTTATAGAGTTTGGCTAATAGAGTTGGGTGTGAAACGAAATCAAAAGCTTTGCTCATATCCAAGAATATTGAGGTTACCGACTTCTTATCGTTCAGACTTTGGACGACGTTTTTCATAAGAGCAAAGCATGCTAAGGTTGTAGAGGAATTCTTACGAAAGCCAAATTGTTCTTTTCGTAGTATATTAAGTTGTGTAACAAAGCTGTATATCCTTTTATACATCGTCCTCTCCAGTATTTTAGAAATAACAGGGAATAAGGTTACGGGTCTATAGTTATTCATGTTACTTTTATCTCCTTTTTTATGAAGGGGTTTAACAATATATTGTTTAAGGCGAGTTGGAAACTTTCCTTCTATAAATGTTAAATTTATAATACGTGTTATTGGTTTCGCTAGGAATTGTGCGCACATCTATAATATAAAAATGAATCGCAAAATGTGTTGGTAAGCGCATAACTCAACAACGCCTGGACCAATTTGGCCAAATCTTTTTTTTAAATGTTCGTTGAAGTTCAAGGATGGTTTTTACGGCGAGAAAAATTAGAATTATTGCTGGAAAAACCCTAAAAATAGCCCTTTTCTTTTTCCCATACAAATGATTTGTAACTAAAACGTAGTCAATTTGAACTTTATACCATAGCGTAATTGCTATGGTATAAAGTTCATATTAAATTACAAGCACTCACTGTTGTCTAAGCAATGTAGGTGTGTTCCTAACGTCAAAGATCATATCTATCAAAACAATGTGCGTGTGTGCGTTGGAGCACAGAATACATAGTTGGAGGAGTTTAATGTCGCGTTCCGAAACTCGCGTTTCTTTTGTATTAGTTTCGGCACGCGAGATAAAATGCATCAGTTTCCACGTCATTACATCAGTCAAACAAAAATCGCGTTACCAACAGTGTTTTATTATTTTTAATATCCAAATCTATAATATAAAAATGAATCGCAAAATGTGTTGGTAAGCGCATAACTCAACAACGCCTGGACCAATTTGGCCAAATCTTTTTTTTAAATGTTCGTTGAAGTTCAAGGATGGTTTTTACGGCGAGAAAAATTAGAATTATTGCTGGAAAAACCCTAAAAATAGCCCTTTTCTTTTTCCCATACAAATGATTTGTAACTAAAACGTAGTCAATTTGAGCTTTATTGCTATGGTATAAAGTTCATATTAAATTACAAGCACTCACTGTTGTCTAAGCAATGTAGGTGTGTTCCTAACGTCGAAGATCATATCTATCAAAACAATGTGCGTGTGTGCGTTGGAGCACAGAATACATAGTTGGAGGAGTTTAATGTCGCGTTCCGAAACTCGCGTTTCTTTTGTAATAGTTTCGGCACGCGAGATAAAATGCATCAGTTTCCACGTCATTACATCAGTCAAACAAAAATCGCGTTACCAACAGTGTTTTATTATTTTTAATATCCAAATTTTAAATAAATAAAACAATTCGTACGGCTTAAAAGGATTTGACTTCAAGTCATATCAAATTTAAAAAAAAAAAAGTTGTCTGTTACCTAATCTACTGAGTTTGCTTTTGTCAACTGATACACGAAACAAATTCGTATATCGTGTTTTGTGCAGAGTGTTTAGTTAGTTAGTGTTTGTTTAGTTCGTGATTAGTGAAAAAATAATTTATATTTGATATGCCTCCTATAAGACGAAGCAATTTAGGTAGAAGAACTAGAAATGCTACAAACCAAGCTAATTACCGATCTAATCGTACTGCACAAGAACGTGATGACGGAAATGAACGTGAAAGAATTCGGATATCACAAACGCGTGAAGCGCGAGCGCGACATTCAACTAATAATCGCGCAAGTTTGAATCGAGCTGCTTTCAGTTACGATGTGTCAATTGACTACAGTAACTACCAATGTGTTGTTATTGGTTCTATGAACTCGGTTTGCTCACACTGTAAGGCATTAAAATACAAAAACGAAGCCAATGGATTGTGTTGCGCAAATGGTAAAGTGAAATTGATATCATTGGATCCACCACCAGAACCATTGTACTCATTGGTTTCAGGAATAGGAACAGATTCTATACACTTTTTGACACATATCCAACAATATAACAATTGCTTTCAAATGACTTCATTTGGGGCAACAAATGTAGTTCGGGAAAATTTTATGCCAACTTTCAAGGTATGTATTATAGCAGTTACTCATAATTATTTTAGCGAACAAAATTTTCTGTCACCAAAGTTAAGATGTGTCACTAATCTTCAATTTCTTAATCATTACGAAATATATCACTTAGTCATCATATTATATGGTGATTCAGTTTCAGTGACACTTTTATTTTATTTTATATTTGATAGATATTAGTTAAAACTAAATATATACTTTTTAAGATCAAATATTATTTAAGTTTGATCACTGACGATCCATTAATTTATACCACACCATAATATTTTATTTTATTTACAGATACAAGGGCAAATATATCACAGAGCAGATTCACTGTTACCAGTGTCAGATAGCGACAACAAATTACTGCAAATTTATTTTATGGGCAATTCACCACAAGAAATTGATCTGCGTTGTGCACATAACAATTTAGT
Source organism: Argyresthia goedartella (assembly GCA_949825045.1). Taxonomy (NCBI): domain Eukaryota; kingdom Metazoa; phylum Arthropoda; class Insecta; order Lepidoptera; family Argyresthiidae; genus Argyresthia; species Argyresthia goedartella. Next base: position 10,031,488 of record OX463811.1, on the reverse strand, counting down.
AAAGAGGTCTATTGTAGAACAATTACAAACTTTATTTCATCAACACAATCAATTGATTATATTGTTTAAAACTGCCCTGGATCTGATGCCATTCGATAATCACAAAATTGTAATCAGAGCTGATAAAACACCTGCAGGTCAACATACAAGACGTTTTAATGCACCAACTATTGATGAAGTTGCTATCGTTGTAGTTGGAGAAAACTTGGAATCCCGTGATATTGTTTTACATCGTCGGAATGATCAATTACAACGTATAAAGGAAACACACCGCTCATAGGATGCACTGCAATATCCCATTATATTTTGGCAAGGTGAAGATGGCTACGATTTCTCAATAAAAATGATAAATCCCATTACAGGTAACTAAAATATTAGTTTAGCTATGGCGATAATATCTCAGTCATTATATTATGTATTTTAATTTTATATTTGAATGTTATTAAAACAAAATCTATTTACAGGTTCTGAAACCAACAAAAAAGTCAGTTCAATGAACTATTATTCATACCGCCTAATGATTCGGGAAAATGAAGATAATCACATATTGAAATGTCGGCGATTATATCACAAATATGTTGTTGACATGTATGTCAAAATTGAAACGGAGAGATTAACATTCATCAGGTTGAATCAAACCAAACTCCGATCGGAAGAGTATATTCACCTTCGAGATGCGATTAATACTGATGGAAATGCACAGAATGTCGGTCGGATGACTATTCTTCCAGCAACATACATCGGAAGCCTTCGGCATATGCACGAATATGCTCAAGATGCCATGTCGTATGTTCGTCATTATGGTACAGCAGATTTGTTCATCACATTTACATGCAATCCGCAATGGATAGAAATCAAGCAGGAGTTATTCTCTGGGCAATCACCCATTGATCGTCATGATATTACAGCCAGAGTCTTTAGACAAAAGTTGAAATCTTTAATGGATTTCATCGTAAAACATAATGTGTTTGGTGAGACACGCTGCTGGATGTATTCTGTGGAGTGGCAGAAACGAGGATTGCCACATGCACACATTTTAATTTGGTTGGTTGAAAAGATAAGGCCAAATGAAGTTGATGCAGTGATATCAGCTGAAATCCCTAATGTACAAGTAGATCCTGGATTGCATGAGGTAGTTATCAAAAACATGATACATGGTCCCTGTGGAACTCTTAATCAAAATTCACCGTGTATGATGGATGGTAAATGTTCAAAACGATATCCACGGACATTAATATCGGAAACAATTACTGGTAATGACGGTTATCCATTGTATCATCGCAGATCGACAGCAGACAATGGAAAACAACAATTGTCAAATTAAATCAACAAGATATTGAAATAGATAATCGTTGGATTGTTCCATATTCACCCATTTTATCAAAGACATTCAAAGCACACATCAACGTTGAATCTTGCCATTCAGTGAAATCTATTAAATACATTTGCAAATATGTAACCAAAGGGAGTGATATGGCTGTGATTGGAATTGGTGCAGAGAATTCCAATGATGAAGTTACCCAATACCAAATGGGCCGCTATGTCAGTAGTAATGAAGCAGTTTGGCGAATATTTTCTTTTCCTATTCATGAGAGACACCCTTCTGTTGTTCACTTAGCTGTGCATTTAGAAAATGGACAAAGAGTGTATTTTACAGCACAGAACGCAGTACAAAGAGCTGCTCAGCCACCATCTACTACATTAACCAGTTTTTTTGAGACATGCCAAAACGATGATTTCGCACAAACATTGCTATATTCTGAAATGCCAAAATATTATACCTGGAATCAATCCTCAAGGAGATTTATACGACGGAAACAAGGAAAACCAGTTCCAGGATATACAGATGTATATTCCACCGATGCGATTGGCCGGATTTATTCAGTACATCCAAGCAATGATGAATGTTTTTATTTACGACTGCTATTAGTCAATGTACGTGGCCCAACATCATTCCAACAGTTACGAACTGTTGATGGTGAATTGTGTGGATCCTACAGAGAAGCCTGTCAACGTTTGCAATTGCTTGAAAATGACGCTCATTGGGATCAAACTCTCAATGATGCTGTAATATCATCACACGCTCATCAAATACGAACATTGTTTTCTATAATCATATCTACATGCTTCCCATCAAACCCAATTGATTTGTGGATCAAGTACAAAGATTATATGTGTGATGATATTTTGTATCAAATACGGAATAGAATGGGAAATCCAAATATACAAATCAGTGAAGAAATTTACAATGAAGCATTGATTTCAATTGAGGACATGTGCTTGATAATGTCAAACAAACTATTAATTCAATTAGGCCTGACCGCGCCCAATCGTCCAATGCATGACGCTTTTAACCAAGAGTTGCATCGAGAAAGACTGTATGATCTCAACGCTTTGAAAGAATTAATTCAAACAAATCTTCCACTGTTAAATGAACAACAGAAGTATGTATTTGAAACTCTTATGAAAGTAACAAATGATGAAACTGGAGGGATTTACTTCTTAGATGCACCTGGTGGTACAGGAAAAACTTTTTTAATTTCATTAATATTAGCAACAATTCGCTCACAAAATAAAATTGCACTTGCACTCGCTTCGTCGGGAATCGCAGCAACTTTGCTTGAAGGTGGTCGAACAGCCCATTCAGCACTAAAATTGCCATTAAATATGCAAAGCAATGAAACTCCAACCTGCAACGTTTCGAAGAACTCTGCAATGGCAAAGGTTGTGCAGCAATGTAAATTGATTGTTTGGGATGAATGCACGATGGCACATAAAAAATCTTTGGAGGCTTTAGACAGAACCTTAAAAGATCTACGGAGCAATAATAACCGATTTGGTGGTGCAATAATTTTATTAGCAGGAGATTTTCGTCAAACATTGCCAGTGATTCCACGATCAACGCCAGCTGATGAACTCAATGCATGTCTAAAGTCCTCCAATTTGTGGAAACATGTCAAAGTACTTCATTTAAGCAAGAATATGCGTGTCGAGTTGCAAAATGACCAATCTGGAAACATATTCTCTAAACAACTCATTGACATTGGTAATGGCAAATTTCCTATAGACATGTTGACTGGATGCATTAACTTTCCTCAAAGTTTTTGTCAGTTAACTCGATCAAAAGATGAACTTATTCAGAAGGTGTTTCCAGATGTTTCTCAAAATTACAGAAACCATGATTGGTTGAGCGAACGAGCTATACTGGCTGCAAAAAACATAGATGTAAATGAATTAAATTTCAAAATTCAAGAACAAATTACAGGCGAATTGAGGATATATAAATCAGTTGATTCGGCTACTAATCAAGATGATGTAGTCAACTATCCACCGGAATTTTTAAACTCGCTGGATTTGCCAGGATTGCCACCTCACAATCTTCAATTAAAGGTTGGATCGGTGGTTATAATGTTGCGAAATATCAACCAACCGCGTCTTTGCAACGGTACACGGTTAGCGATAAAAAAATTACTAAACAATGTGATAGAAGCAACTATACTCAAAGGAAAGTATAAAGGAGAAGATGTTCTCATACCGCGCATCCCAATGATTCCGACTGATGTGCCATTTGAGTTTAAACGACTACAGTTTCCAGTACGGCTTGCTTTTGCTATGACTATAAACAAGTCCCAGGGGCAATCATTAAGTGTTTGTGGTATTAATCTAGAAAACCCATGTTTCTCACATGGTCAATTGTATGTTGCCTGTTCCCGTGTTGGAAAACCATCAGATTTGTTTATCTATGCGCCAGGTAATCAAACAAAAAACATCGTATACCACAAAGCACTACAATGATAATAATAATAATTATGATTCACATGATTAACAATAAAGCGATTACTTACTTTTAAATCCTTATATATGTTTTATTTCATTATTTTTTATTCACAACGCCCTATCACCAGGGTGACGGTTCTGTTCAGGAGAATTTTTTAAAATACGTAGGCACAAAAACTGCCACATTACAAATCTTTTTGACAGGACGAAGTCTGTCGGGTCAGCTAGTTTTTAATAGTTTTGTACCGATACCATCATATCCTGTAGAGTTTGTATTTTTTAAATTCATAACTACGGAGAAAACTTCTTTTTCATCCACAGGTGCAGATAGATTGAGATATGTTTGTAGAGTTTTTATTTGTCATATTTGCTTGACTACTATTACTACAATTCGTTAATTTTATGAAGAAATCGTTAAAAAGCTCAGATATCTCTTTCGGTTGGGTCCATATTGGCTCAACTAAAGTCTAACTTCCGAAAATGGTCTTACTAACGATTTGTACTCCGAATGATCACTCTTCCGAAAATTTTGGTTCCTAATTTTTTCGTTCATACAATTTCTAGTACTACCGACGAAGATCATAACACTCTGGTTTCCGATTTTTTTTATTACTAATATTACTACTAAACTGATCTAAACTCCTAAGTGTTTTTTTACCATAATGTTGTCTTTCATAAACATGTTTTTCATAATATTGTTAAAGCATAAGCAATACTGACCTAACAGTACCATTTGACTTTTGGTTGGTATGTTTAGTTCCAAAGTAGTATTTTTTGTAGTTTTTACATGTTCTAACCTAACCTAACCTACCTTATTACCCAGATGTTGATTTCGGTAGCAACACTGACCTAACAGGACCATAATTTGACTTTTGGTTGGTATGTTTAGTTCTAAAGTAGTATTTTTATAGTAGTTTTTTGTTGTTTTTACATGTTCTAACCTAACCTAACCTACCTACTGCCCAGATGTCGGTTTCGGTAGCGTCACTGACCTAATAGTATCCTATTCTGACTTATAGGTAGGAAGGTTTCGTTCTGAAAACAGTGTTTTTTGTAGTTTTTACATGTTCTAACCCAACCTAACCTACCTACTGACCAGATGTCGATTTCGGTAGCGACATTGACCTAATTAATTGCAATTATCTTTCATCTGCAAATTTTAGAATAAAAACAATTCTACATAACAAATATATGATTTCGAATAATAGTGTAAAAAACAGTTATTTTGAGAAAATATAGGAAAACAAATAGTAGTACAATAGATGTTTATTGTTACCGACATTATGAAGTTGAATGATTCGGAATTAATAACATTAGGAACAGACTAGTTATTGATAGTGATTGTTAGGATGAAAAATTGTAGTAACAAAATTTTCGGAGTTACAATAATCGAGATAGAAATTTTAGGTCAACTTTGGCGCACCCCTTTCGGTTCTGTGAATGTTTTGTGATCTACTTTTATCTCTGTAATTTCATTATTATTGATATTTGAGTCTGTATTGTCTTTAATAACCTGCCATGCGGCTTTGCAAATATTCTTCGAGTTCTTTATATATTTGGTATTTTGTAATTTTTGTGATTGTAATATACATTTTTTCAATGTCCTTTTATATTTTTTGTATTGTTTGTGTAATATCGATTTGTTAGTGGAAATATATGACCCCAATTGAGAGTAAAGTCTACGTTTTGTTATGCAACAACGTTTAATTCCTTTACTAAGCCATTCGCACATACATTGATCGAATGACAGCGAGGATAAAGCTTCGGTAAACTTTCTGACATTATCAGTACTAAACTCACGCCTTTTTTCAAACCAGTATGTCGGTTTCAACAGGGATTTATTAGTACAGACACATTTGAAAGTTATACTTTGTCCGGTTTCGTGGTCTGATAGTGCCAAATAGTGGACCTTAGGCTGGGCATGCGCAACGTTCATCGCAATGAAATCCAGACAGGAATTAGCTCTGGTTGGCACATTTATGTAGTTTATAATATTAAAGTTATCGAGTATTGACAGCAGTTCTTTAGAATATGTATTTATTTTAAGCATATCAATATTCCAATCCCCACATAAGACGATTTTTTTATCGTCCTTTCTTCTTAACTTATGTAGCAATTCGGTTAATTCCCTGAAAAAAGATTCAATGTTGGAATCTGGTGTTCTGTATACGCAAATAATGCATAAGTTGAAGTTAATTACTTCGATACCGCAACATTCGAAGTCATACATTTTTGTTGATATATTTTCAATTGGTTTACAACTAAGATTATCCTTTAGAAGAATACAAGTTCCTCCTCTACGTTGATTTTTCCGGGAGAAAGATGCCGCAAGTTTATAGTTTTTAAGTTTGAGGTTGGCTTCCGTTCCCCATTTTATAAAGGTTTCTGACAGACAGATGACATCAATTTCACCAATTTCTGACGATAATTCTGCCAGTGCAACTTCAAATATGTCACGTTTTGACATTATGCTTGCGATGTTTTGGTGAAGCAGTGTCACTCGTCCGTGTGTTTCCCTAAAAAATATTTTTGTTATTTTGTTTGTTTTGTTTTTTTATTTGTTCAAACAGGTATGGTATAGTACCCTTCTGGAGTGGACTTATATGATCCACCTTTGTTGCTTCGATCTTGTCGTTGATTTTAACCATGGGCTTGGCCCTGAAATAGTAAGGTATTGTCCCGCTGCGTGGCGTTTTTGACTCTTGATGAGTTTTATGTGTTTTTATTTGTTTTTTGTTTTGTTTTTCGTGTCCTACGACAGTTACGGAATTCAGAAAATCTTTTTTATAGTCTAAAAAGTCTATGTGGGCATTAATTTTGTTGCATAGAGACTCTAAATATGATTGTTTTGCAAAACCGTTGCTTTGAGATTGTTGTCTTGAAATCGGGGAGATTTCTATAAATCTACAGTTTTCGAAATTATATGATATCATTTTAATTTTGTAATTTAATAGATTTTCATTTAAATGTAAACTATTTGGCACGCTCACAACGAATACCTGGTTTTTCCTAAGCTTGTACAATGCAATATTTAATTCTGTTAATAATTTGTAGGGGTTTTGATCATTGTGTCCTATAGCTAAGATAAATATGTCTTCTTGGTTTGATGTGCAGTTCTCTTCAATGTCTCTAAGGATCTGTGCACCTGTAGCCTCTGGTTTTATCAAAGCCGTCACATTGTATTTATCATTCCACGTATTCTCTCTACGTACTTTTATCTTGTTAGACAGTCCTTTGACTTGCTCGTCGCCTAGAATCACTATGTTACCGATTTTGGTACAAGTGGTGCCATCTGTTGTGTAACTGGTGCGGTTGTGATTCAAGTTCACGCGATTGCTGGTCTTGTCTTCAGATGGGTTGCAGGGCTTGGAGTCGGTGACATGGGTCTTGGAGTCATGTGTCGGAGAGTTGTCTAAGTGCTGGCTGCTATGTTTGGGCAATTCTTGTATTGCGTGGCTCCCCTGCGGCTGGTTGGTGGGCTTGATTAGGTAGTCATGCTGGCATTTATTTCGGACGTTAGTTTGCTCATTTAGCGTAGTGTTGTTTCGTATTGGTGACATCTTAGGGTAACCTCTTCCAATAGATGTTCTTGTCTTTTTTGTGCCAGGCGTACTGCAGAAACTGGAAGGTTCAGTGGATACCTTTCGAAGTAGGAGAATTTCTTTGTTTTTTTTCTCAATGATTTCTTTCTGTTCTGAGTTTTCGCTACATAATCGCATAATCTCTGCATGAGCTATTTCAAGTTCCTGTTTAGTTTGTTCCATCTGCTGTTTGAGATCTTGTACTAGTGACGAGTCGTGTGAGAATATTATAGGTAGACTGTTGTGCAGATAATTTCTTATTGAAGAACAGCTAAGCAGAGTATCTGACCCAACGCTTGTATTAGGGGAGTTGTGTGATGAGTGCGATTTCGTGGTTTTCTTTCTGAGTGTAATGTTCTCCATAATAACGTAGGTATAATTTACGAAATGAGTATCGGAATTACTGTAATCGATTATTAACTGCAGATTTAGTTCCTCTTGGAGTACTCTGGATGGCGCCACTATCAGTACTCGGTGGGACTCGAACTATGTCCACCTTGTACAGTTTAGACAGCCTCCTTAACCATTCGGCTAACGAGTGCTGTAGGTGATTATAAAGTAAAAAAAGAAAAATATTAGACTCATAGTGGGACTCGAACCATGTCCGCCTTGCACAGTTTAGACAGCCTCCTTAACCATTCGGCTAAAGAGTGCTGTAGGTGATCGGTTGAATATGGTCTGTGCATCCAATGTAGTTGAAGGTCGGAAAAGGTGCTTCTGTGCGTTGTGTGGTGGACTTTGCACTGTCACGATATTGTCACTATATTTACACAATAATAATCCAAAATCGGTAAAAACATTTCTTTTATGGCAACATTTTTAAGACGTTAGTACAGCACAGGATGCATATTTCAAAAATGACTAAATCCATCGTATTACTATACGAATTGCTGTCAGAAGTTCGAGTATATTTCAAACTCGGCAACATCCACTCAGACATTTTTATCAAAAGTGGCAAGATCCAATACAGCCAATCATGGTGGCGCATTCTGTCAAAATGGCCGACAGTTTGTATTCAATAGTGGATGTGTTACGAGTTGCTTCTCTTGTTTTTATTGAATTTTGTGATAAATTCGTCTTATTGAAATGAGTTCTATACCAAAAACTACTCCTGATAAAGCAAGGAAACGTAATGCCTATACAGCATCTAAAAGGAAGGCGAAATTGAATTATATCATTTTAATTGAGTAATGTGTAAACAAAATACGGGTTTGATGTTGAAAAGAAAACCTTATCTCTGATAAAATGAAACAGAAATTTTATTTTCTTCCTTTTAGAGCATTAAAATAAAAGCTTTTTAAAAATACTTTTTACTTTATTTTATTATTATGTATCTTTTTACTGAGGTCCAGCAGTTAGTAACTTGCAGAAAAAAAATTCTTTAAAAATAAAAAAAATATTTTATAATATTTTTATTAAGTATTTCAATGCTTTCAATTCTTTATTTCTATTCTTATTTATTGCGAGTTACTAACTGCTAGACCGACAGTGCAAATTGATCGTGCGTAGGATTCAGTGATGTTATAAGCGCATATTTTTATTTCAGATATTCTGCACCAGGATTACCTGTAAAGCCTACCTGTGGACACAATACAAAAGCATACAAGTGCAGTACATTAAGTTCAAATGACGTTTTCAAGTTTCATAGGAATTTTTTCAGTAATTTGTCTAAAACAGAACAGGATAATTACATATTAAAATATTGCCAAACTACTAACATTCAAAGAAGAAGACCTACAAAGGCATCAAAAAATTCTAGAGACTATGCCACGAAATATTATGAGTGTAAAGCAGTGAACAGGAAATTGGTCCCAATTTGTTTCAAAAGCTTTCTAGGCATATTGAGGTTGAAAAAAGGAAGAGTACAAGGTGTACTCAAAAGACACTTCAGGACTGGTGTAATGGCCAAAGAAACACGTGGAGGAGACAGAAAAACGTTTGCCTTTGCGGCGCGAAAAGAAGCAATAGAAAAGTTTATACAAGCATTTAAACCTGTGGAGACACATTATTGCCGTGGCAAAGACCGCAAACGTGTCTATTTATCACCACATCTGTCCATAAAAAAACTTTACATTATGTATATGGACCAGGCACTACCAGGTTATTCTGTCACAAAACCTTATTTCAGGAAAGTGTTCAACACATCATTTAACATTGGGTTTGGATCCGTTCGTCAAGACGTATGTTCTACGTGCCTGATGTTGACAGAGAACATAAAATTGGAGAAAAATGCACCAAAGAAGCAAGAACTTATAGTGATGAAGAGAATTCATAGTTTAAGAGCAAAGGCCTTTTTTAATTATTTAAAAGAAGAAAAAGAAGGACTGCTGACAATTTCGTTTGACTGCCAAAAGAACTTACCGATGCCTAAAGTACCTCGACACAATCACCTCGAGTACAATCGACATATTATTCTAGGCAAATGTACCTTTATAATTTCTCAATCGTTGTCGGCTCATCACAAAATAAACTAGACAAGGAGAACATATTTGCGTACGTATGGACTGAGGATATGGCAGCAAAATCTTCCAATGAAATTTGCAGTGCTCTATACCATACCTTATCATTATTACCAATTGACAATGCAACGAGTATTCGTCTTATGGCCGATGGGTGCGCTGGGCAGAATAAAAATACCATATTAATAGGCATGTTAATGAAATGGTTCAGTACTGCTCCACGACATTTAAAAAAAGTTGAAGTAATTTTTCCCGTCACAGGTCATTCTTATATGCCACCCGACCGGGTGTTTGCTGTAATAGAAAAGAAATGCCGTGTTCATGAGATGATAGTAAACCCCGACGAATATAAAGATATTATACAAGAACATGCCACGATTCGCAATTTGGGTAATGATGTTCCCGTTCACGATTGGCGTACCGCAGTAAGGAACACAATTAAAACACCTGATAAACTTCATTTCAAAATAAGTTTAGTGAAGAGAGTCGTAATCAAACGATCAAAAACGTCAAGCAATAGTATATTAGTAAGAGGAGAATTGTCTTACAACAGCGATACCGGAGTTCCTAAAAGTCTATTAGGAAGAGGGAAAAGTCTCAGCAATTTAGAACCAGAAAAACTGTCTCTTGGTGTTTCTGTTTCCCAACTTAAGCTAACCGACGTGAAGAATCTTCTTCAAAAACATTATGGCGATGGTTGGCAGAGTTTGGACTCACTGTCATATTTTAAAACATTATTACTTAGAGATAATAATTTACCACAAGTTTATCCTAATAACTGTGAAGGTTGTATGGAGGTGTGAGTGATTGATTTAGTTTAAGATGTTCTAATAGTATATTTTTTCGTTGTTTTATTTTGTTTTTTACTTTGTAAAAGTGACAACCCTAGCAAAGACATTCAATGATATATTAGATCAAAAGTGGTTACATCCACTAACAATTTTAATCAAAACTAGTTAAATCCATCCCGATATATCAAAATTAGTTAAATCCAAAATACATTTAAGTTTTACACTAACAGTAAGTCTAATATATTATATAAAATTACATAGAATACTTTTATTACCTACGTAAGACCGACATCTAGTCCAGTTAAAAATTTTGCCGAATAGCAATAATCAGTTTCAAAGTAACGGCCTTTGTTCAAAAATGCTTAGTCAGGATATAACCAATGCTATGCCAATATTCACTGAGTTTTATGATATTTGTCTTGATATGACATTGCTTATCAATGCTTTTGTGTCCGTGCACTTGTAACTGTTCACTGTTTCATTGTTTGTTGTTGTCTGGTAAAATTATCCCTTTTCACTTAAATCACTGGTTTAGTCCAGTTTATATAGTTGATTTTATATTGTCTATACTTAATTAATATTATAACACAAAAAATAATAATTGATTAAGCTTAATTGTACACTAATTATTTTTATACACGGAGGAGCGTTTAAAGCGGTGTTAACTTAGTAGCGCCCCTGGCGGATCTGAAGAAAAGAAAATGTGCTATTTGTTGCTATTATTTTGTGTACATGTCTTAGACGTTCCTTTCCTGTGTTTTTATAATTGTTGTCTCCTCACTCCTCTCTAGTGTAAAATATATGCTTATCTTATAAATTTTGTTTGTATATGTATTATTTATGTATCTATATTATCTATCTTTCTCGTACCTTGTTGTACATGTTGCCGCATTTGTCTACCTCTTTTCACTTCTTCTCTCATCTACTCAAAGGTTAACTGGAAGAGATCCCTTAAAGGGATAAGTTCGCCTTTGTACTTTTGTTTTATTATTCTAATATTGTATTACTTGTTTTTGTACAATAAAGAGTTTACATACATACATATGCGACTACTGTAAGGCTCGCTCGTTTTTTTTAAATAAATATTTTGATTTGTTTTTATTTTAAGTAGATACACTACTATACATAAATTATAAATTTATATAGCTGTCATATACAAAGGCAAAAGTGACCTAGGTCTCCGGTCAAAATGCGCCTTAGCATTTACAAAGATTGCATATACATCATTCAGTTACTATCAATATCATTAATCATTACCATCCAGTTACCACCCATTTAGACAGCAGATGTAATCCAAATTATAATATTACCTTCATCGTCCAGGACTGGCGCATCTAAGGTCACCATAGGGTCACTTTTTGGGGGTAAATTAGAAAATTAAAATAAGTTTATCGTGTGACATATCAAGTCCAAGGGTTGTTGTAAGAATCTCAAATCCCCACGTATTTTTTTAGGGTTCCGTACCCAAAGGATAGACCCTATTACTAAGACTCCGCTGCTCGTCCGTCCGTCCGTCCGTCCGTCCGTCCGTTCGTTCGTCCTTCCGTTCGTCCGTCTGTTACCAGGCTGTCTCATGAGCCGTGATAGTTGGACAGTTTAAATTTTCACTGATGATGTATTTCTGTTGCCGCTATAATAAAAAATACTACAAAACAGAATAAAATAAATATTTAAGGGGGCTCCCTTACAACTAAAGTATCTTGCCTTTCTCATAGATAATGGTACCGTAAAACCACATAACTATAGTCCAGTACTGCAACTAAGGTCCACAACTTTAACTCGTAATTAAGCATCAATCCAAAATTCCAAATCTTCTTTTTGCTTTTATTGAAGTTTTTTCACTCATTTATGAACATATTTTTGAGATGAAATGTTGTATTTAAATAAAAGTCACACCCTAACAATGATATTCGAGTATGTTTTTGACCATAGTTGGGAGTTTTTGGACTATAGTTGGGTGGTTTTACGGTACGGAACCCTTCGTGCGCGAGTCCGACTTGCGCTTGGCAGGTTTTTTATAATTTTAGAATAGTATTGAAGTTATTTAAGAAAATAGGTGAAAATTGACCATACACCTTCCTACCAAATTTCATAATTGTAGTGCTTATAGTCTCCGAGTAAATCGGCTGTGACATACGGATGGACAGACGAACGGACGGACAGACATGATGAAACTAGGGTTCCGGTTTCGCCATTTTGGCTACGGAATCCTTAAAATGAGTCTCAAAGTACAGCATAACTGCCGAGCCCTGAAAACATCCCAAATCGTCTCATACTAATTGACTGTGACGTCACTATGACCCCGTAGGTACATACCATTGTATGGAAAAACGAGTAATTTGCTTTTTTGGTCCTAAAATAGGTAATACGTTTAGGTTATACATAGTTTTATTACAAATTGTTGTTTATTAAGACTTGAGAATCCTGATGCTAGTTTTTAATTTAAGAAAAATATTTATGTTTTTCGAAACTTTCAAGCATCATATGTTTTTAAGATTTCGTTCATATTTGTTTATTTCCTTTTTTTGTGATAATTTGATGGTTTACTAGGTATTCATATAGTGGCATCTTATACATTTCGCATTGATATTCCTTATTGACATCTTAAAAATATAATGTAAGTACTTATACCTATAATAGGTAAATTATATTATCTTGTAGGTGATATAACATTCTATCTTGCTTTCTTTATTGCAAACTTTCACGCCGTACAAAGTCATATTATTTTCTCCAATGACAATAACTAATACGAAACATTAACGCCCGTTTTCACTAACCATAAGACACGCCTAAATCAGATGCCTAAATATTTAGGAGTTGCCTAGAGCAAAAACACGTTTCACTAACCCTTAAGTCACGACTAACGACGTTAGGCACCACCTAAAGTTACGACACCGATTTGGGAGGGCGTAGTGCTTAGGTGCCCCTAAACTGACACATGTGACAATCGCTCACGCTCTAGTATTGAGGTTATAATAAATGTTTACGATTTCATCATGAATAATGAAGATTTATTTGAGTTTTTGGAGTTTTTAGAAAATGTTAATGATATGGACATGCCTACTAATACCAGACCACGGATTATTCGGCCAAGGATCAACAATTTTCAAAATTATGATGATCTAGACTTTTTCAAAAGATATAGGATGTCCAAGGAAACGGTTTTGCTAATATTGCATCAAATTGATGAAGATTTGGAGTATGATAGTAACAGGTAAGCTCTGAGATTCATTTTCATTAGTTTGCTTATGCAAGTTGAGGCTACACACAACTTTTACCATTAAAAGAATAATCTGACGGTCTGTCTGTTGCGTTCTCTAAGAACTTGTTAACTAGACTGCAAGGATTTTAATGCAATTTTCCTTATAGCTATGTAGTTTCTTGAGGAGGGTTTTGGGGTACCTATTAATGTTATATTGCTTAACTGTTAGTAAATATTTTATCGATTACTTACTTATGTACTAATATTTTTTCAGAAATGACGGTGTGGCTCCGGTACAACAATTATTAATAGCCCTGAGATTTTATGCCACTGGAACTCATCTTCAAGCCATAGCTGATGCTCATGGAGTCAGTGTGACCACTGTTAGTAGAGTTGTGAAGAAAGTTTCCAGTGCTATTGTAAAGCTCAGACCGAGGTACATTAAAATGCCAACATCAGAGGCTAAAATAGAACATTGCCAGAGGGAGTTCTATCACATTGCAAATTTTCTATTTGTAATTGGTTATATATATTGCATGCATGTAAAAATTCAATCTCCAGGTGTGTGTGACTCTATAGTGCTATCTATTAATTATTAGCATGAAGTTCTATCAGTATTATTTACAATTGAAATTGTGTGTTTCAGGTGGAGATGATGCTGAAATTTTTCGAAACCGAAAACATTATTTTTCTATAAATGTGCAAACAGTCTCCGATGCTAAATTGAAAGTGAGAGATGTTGTTGCAAGATGGCCTGGCCACACTCACGACTCAGCTATTTTTACCAATAGCAGAGTATGTCGGGATTTTGAGATGGGACTTTTTGGAAGCTCATGTTTGTTGGGCGACAGTGGATACCCCCTAAAGGTACAGCAACAATTAGTTTTAAGACATATTAAAAATATATTATATTATGTCAGTGTAAGTAATATTTATTATTTAAAGATACATTAATAGTGCACAGAACAGAAAATTATATATTTAAAGTAGTATATGTTTAAAGTAGCTTTTTGCTGTTACTCATTATTACATAAAGCAAACTTTAACTAATTCAGGGTCCACTGGTTTTTCATCTGTAACAATACATTTTTCATTATTTACAGAATTATTTACTGACACCATACCTAAACCCAAATATACAACCAAAAGTGCAATACAATTACAGCCAAATCAGGACTAGAAATACTGTGGAGAGACAATATGGAGTATTAAAACGGCGTTTCCCTGCCCTTGCGATTGGCTTGCGAATAAAACTGAATACAGCAGTTAAAGTGATTGTTGCTTGCTGTATACTGCACAACATCTGCATAGATAATGGAGAAGATACCTCCACAGGAGTTTGATATCAGTTATTTGGATGCTCTTATACAAAATGGCCAAATTGATGATATTCGTGTTCAGAATAATGGAAATGAGGACAGAAGAACAGTTATAACACGCAATTTTTTTTCATAGATTTAAATTTTTCTAGAATTAAGCAATGTAGATGTCTGCTGGATATAACTGTAGTGAATAAAACTTCATATAATTACCTTGTATTTTCTTTAAAATTGCCTCCAGTATACTAGTTTTTAATGCTGCCTGCTTTTTAATGTTCTCAATTTTTAAAGCATGCAATTCTAGCATGTGATTCTTTTGCAATGCTATCAAAGAGCTTTTTTCTTTTTCACATCTCAGTCGTTCACCTGCAAAGTTATTATTCAAACGAACTCGTGCTGCTTTTACATCTGAGCGCTCATTTGAACCATGGTCTATTAAAGGCCGTCGTCTTTTAAAGTTCTCCTTTACTGCATTCTATCTTTTGGGTGTGAGTATAGGGATGACAGTGGGTGTGACATTTTCCGCCTCTTCATCATTCTCCATTTGAACCTAGAATTTTAATAATAGCTGTAAATGGTTCGTTGTAAATACAGAGTATTTTTTCAATTTTGTTGTTAAACTTACCTCAAAATAAGACACCTCTTCATCTGCAACATTTTGAGAGCCGTCAATGTTTTGTACAACAATCGGAGCAGATGCACTTGCATGAACGGGAGTTATATTATTTTTGGTGTCCTCAGAAACACGCTGCGAGCCGAGATTTTGTTGTGGTTCATATGGTGTAGAAGTGCTTGTGCGACAGAAAAACAACTTCTGTTTTGAGTCCAATTCGGTGGCGACATCTGTGGCAGTACATACATTGGTATTAATGTACACCCTTCTTCTAGAAGTGAAGAAGTAGAAGAAGAAGATTCTTCTTCAGGGGGTAATAGCAAAGTACACACTTCATACACTGTTTAGCTTTTAATATACTCACATGACATTCCAGAGTCGCAATCATCAGCTGACTCTATCCCAGTGGTAGCACGACCGGTAATTTCTGCCACCAATTCAAGGACAGGATCATCTGTCTTTTTATATATATTTATATATATATATATTTATTTATTATAGGATAATATGAATAGGATCCTATCTCATGCCTCGATTTTGACCTAGAAATAGCGGTTAGGTACCTACCTAATTAACTTAGTATTTTACCTAGATCAATTTACAAAACGAACTTCAGTAAAATTTACTAGATTGGTTTGGTTGGCCTTTTTAAATATTAAAACCTAACAAGTGAGAGTCATTTATTTCAAACATTATACAGGTAAATTACGTACCAATGACCGAGCTAAGTTGGCACCTCGCGTCCAATAAGTTATACGGAATACACGAGGCTAGTTTAACGAGCCAGGATAGCAAGCTAGGTAGCTTGTAATACTGGTCTCTAGGATGTTTCTAAGCTATCGATTCACAGGCCTTGCAATAAATCCCACATCGCAGCTAAAACATAGCTATTGTATGCTGGCAAGCTTCAACTGTAAATCTTTAATGAGAGCCATAGACCATGTCAGAGAGCTATGTACTAAGATGGACATTGTGGCGCTCCAGGAGACCTGGCTCATGCCCCACGATCTACCGTACCTAAGCAGCGTCTACCCTGACTTCGCGGCTACTGGAGTGTCAGCTGTGGACACATCGGCGGGAGTGATACGGGGTAGACCATACGGCGGTGTCGCTATATTATGGCGTAAAAGTGCGTTCGATCGAGTTTCGGTCATCCAGTGTAAAAGTGTTCGGCTGGTGGCTGTAAGGTGTGAAGTGGCAAGTCGTTCTGCGATATTCTTTTCAGTATACATGCCTACAGACTCGAAGGTAAATCTAGTAGATTTTACTGAGTGCCTAGCGGAAATAAGTGCTATTATCGACGACAACAACGCTGACAATGTATACATACTTGGGGATTTTAACGCTCACCCAGGTGAGTTGTTCTGTCATGAGCTACTTTTATTTTGGTCGGACCAAAAGTGGATATGCGCGGACATAGAATCGCTAGGCATTGACTCGGGCACATATACCTATATAAGTGACGCTCACGGTAGCAGTAGGTGGCTTGACCATTGCGTAACTACCAGTTTAGCGTATCAAACTATCAGGAACATTGAAGTGCGGTACGACGTCACGTGGTCGGATCACTTTCCACTGCAAATTGAATGTGACTTTACGGTACTTTTACCTACAATTAATATATCTACTCCAGCACAGTGCAAAGTAATATGGGGTAATAGTGACGAACATCAAGTTAAGACATATACGGACTTGTGTAATAGACAATTAAGATCCGTTGACTTTCCACCAGAGCTGAAAGATTGTGGTGATAAGATATGTGCTAATCGTGATCATAGAATAGTAATAAGTATTTTGACTTCGTTAATTACGAGATCCTTTGGGACAAGCTGACAAAGGAGACCGACTTACCTAATGAGCTTATTTTTATGTTTAAATACTGGTATGAAAATCAACGCAACGCTGTCAGGTGGGCCGGCTCATTAAGTCAGGAATATAGGCTTAATTGCGGAGTACGGCAAGGTGGGCTGACGTCTCCTAAATTGTTTAATATTTTTATAGACAAACTGATTAGGGAACTCAGCAACAACGCCATGGTAGGGTGCTCGGTTGACGGCGTCATGGTCAATAATATTAGCTATGCTGATGACATGGTAGTCCTGAGCCCTTCAATCAGAGCGCTTAGGCAGCTGCTGGGGATCTGTGGGTCATATGCCGAATCACATGGTCTTAGGTACAATGCTAAAAAGAGTGAGCTGCTAATATTTAGGGCCGGCAGTAAAGTACCATCGTGTGTGCCACCTGTCCGGCTCTGTGGTATTCCTTTAGTCAGGGTCACGCAGTTCAAGTACCTGGGCCATGTGGTCACGGACAGGCTCACAGATGACCTGGACATGGAAAGGGAGCGCAGGGCGCTGGCGGTTCGATGTAACATGCAGGCTCGCAGGTTTGCACGGTCCACTCGAGAAGTGAAACTCACATTGTTCAGAGCGTACTGTCAAACCTTCTACACCTGCAGCCTGTGGGTTAGCTACAAGCAGAGGACCTACAGCGCTCTGCGTGTTCAATACAATAACGCGTTGAGGATTGTGTTGGGGCTGCCGCGATTCTGTAGCGCCTCAATCATGTTCGCAGAGGCGAAAGTCGCCGACTTTTTTGCGATTCTGCGAAAAAGAATCGCTTCAATAATGATTCGTACACGCGGCAGCCCGAATACAATTCTCGATACGTTGGCAAATAGGATCGACAGCCCTATTATGAGACACTGGGTAGGTGTACATCTAGCTCCTAATAAAAAATTATGTACCTAACTGTGTTTTTCCTGATTGCTTCATGTAAATAATGATGTGTAATACGTGTGTGTAAAGTGGTTGTGTGTGAGGGTAGAGATATGTGTGTGAGGGTATGTTTATATGTGTGTATGCCTATTTATTAAATTATGCTAAAATTGAAATTTTATTTTGTATATGTTGTGTAAAAATATGGATTATTTATATCTGAAATAAATTGATAAATAAAAAATAAGCGAGACCAGTATTGAAAGCTACCTAGCTTGCTATCCTGGCTCGTAAAACTAGCCTCGTGTATTCCGGCCATTATTAGCTTGTTCGTGATAAAGGTATAAAGTTTGACGTCGTCAAGCTTAATAACTTGTCGTATCTACATGTCGTATTGTGTAGTTGTGTTTTGGTCCTACGCCTCTATTTCCGATAGAAAATTAAGCCTATTAAACGGCAAATGTGTGTAACTTAACCTTAAATTAATGAGCTGAAACTACTAGCCTATTATGGTCGGGTTTTTATCGACTATCACGTCTTGCGTCACTGTCACACTTACATACTTGTTAGAACGTGACAGCTATCGTGACTGGCGATAAAAACCCGACCATAATAGGCTAGATGTAATATTTATTTCTTGTTTTTTAGTAAATCAGAATGCGTTCAAATTGCTTGACCACATACAAGAAACAGAACTGAAGGAACTGATTCAAAGTTTAAAGGAACGAATATTATTCAAGCGGGGATTGAACAAACTCCAAAACATTATTCACGTAAGTATTCATGATATTTTTTCACTTTAAAAGTATTCGTAGGTATATTGGGTACCTAGGGAGTTTTTAAAATTTAAAGTATTTTTTATTTCACGTTTTTTAAACTTACTTCATTTAGTGGTAATACGGTGAAAGACGACGATATCCCCTCAATATTCATTAGAATAGGTAAGGTGACGAAACACAAAATTACCTCGAAATAGGTATAATGAATAATAATAATAGTTGTGTTTTCATAAATATCGTTTAGGTACCTATTAGTCATAGACGCGATGCGACGCTACGTGCCTGTATGGAAGCAGTGTTTTTCCGCTGCGCCGCGCGGCGCCGCAAACAAATTACAAGTGTGCGCGCAGCGTCGCGTCTCGGTGTGAACTGACCCTAAGATTTGGATGATGCGGCAGTGAATGGTCATATTCTATTTTATAGTGTTGACAAGTTGTTTAGGTATCTAACTTGAGGGGCTATTTGCGAGTGTAGTGTTAATACCTAAACTTCTTAAGTTATTATTTTCATATTTGAGCCAATTGATTTCTAGACTAAAAATTAGTCCTTTATACGTATGTATATAATTGCTTGTTACAGGCGACAGAATCTGATGAAACTCTAAGCATTGATAGCGATTGTTCTGCGCCCAGTCCCACGGTCCCAGCACAAGCAGTAAAGAGTTGCCGACCACGAAAGAGAAATCTGTAAGTTCTTTTGCCTTTATTTTATGTCTATTTAAGCTTGGTACTTCTCTGGCCACCCAAGATAATCTGATGTGAATAGATTTACGTAGGCATAAATTGTCATAGTACCCTCTGCACTTGGAATCGTGACTAGCAAAAAGTCAACCCGACGATGGCATCTCCCTGATGAAAATATGTGCCTTGCCATCAGAGAAGGGCCCTTATGCTTATTCTTTTTTCCATTTCTTTGTTTCCACGCCGCGCTGTAATCAAATCCTAAAGGCCTCCACACACCGAACGCGAGTCGAAAGCACCGCGCCTGAACCGCTTCGCTTCCTACCCGCATCGCGCCTGACCCGCGCTGCTCGAGTTGTAACTTAGCGCCGCGGGCCCGGCGGCCCCGCGTTCGATGTGTGTTTGAAGTGTAGTTTCAATATTTAACAACTTGTGTGTTTCAATGTCGTGCAGCCCGCAGGACATCAGCACCTTAGCTAGTGACTTCAGCGAGTTCAAGGTATTCACATGGAACTGCCTGGATGCACTCCGTTCACAGGCAGAGTTACTGCTGGCGGGCCAAGACCGGCTTGAGCAGGCGTCGCGGCGCAAGGTGCTTCTCTTGCACGGTGTGCCAGAGGTCGCAGGCGAAGAAACAGAAAGTGTTGAAAGGGTGTGCTAACCAACAAGATGAAATTGTCGCAAGAGTGTGTATTGGATATTCATGTTGCCCACAGGCTCGGGTCCAATATCAAGATATCAGCTCCCCGCCCCCTGCTTGTGAGGTTCAATATGTACAGATCCCGGTCCGAAGCATGGAACGGCAAGACATCCTTGAAGGGCACGGGCATCACAATGTCTGAGTTTTTGACAAAGGCCAGACATCAGGTTTTCATGGCGGCCAGGAAGCATTTTGGTATGCGGAACTGCTGGTCCACTGAAGGCAGGATCATCCTGCTGCTTCCCGACAAGTCCCGGCAGAAGATGGAAATGATGAAGGAGCTTCTGGTGTTCACCGACAAGTTCCCATCTTCTGCCGCTCAATCCGGGACAGCGGGCAACCCTGCGTCCACATCTACTGCACCTGCTGCTTCTGCGCGGGCGCCTGCCACCACTGCCAAGCGTACACGCGGAGGCCGAGGTGGATCGACGACGGGGGCAGCTAAGAAGTAGTTCGCCGACAACGAGTGTTCTTCACTTCAGTGCCTCCGTCATTCGGTCGGATTATGCCTGCGCGCAGTGGACTATGTAGCATGAGAAAATAAATAAAATCAGCGGAAATAATTCGTGTTGTTTTGAAAATCACTACAGTTATTCCTTGTGATATCCAGATAAACATATCGAAAATCCTCAAGGGTGGGGGGTGAGCTGAGGGTGTAGGGGGGGGTCATAGGTCCCTTTTTTTAGATTATTGCTCATAAATCTGAAACCTGCACAAATAGCATTACGGTTATTTCTAGGAAAATTTTCTACATAAAATTTCCTTTAAATTATGTCGTATTATTTTTTTTGTACGTTTGATACTTTAGGAACTACAGGGGGGCAAATTCTTTAAAAGTGCGAATCGCGAAAATAACACGCCTCGAACGTCCGAGACTACGAAAACAATTTGTTCCGATTCAAATACCTGCTATTCACAGATAACTATTACTCCTAGCTGCTATTATTACAAAACGTCCGACTATTCACTTTTTCCACACGTTTTGTATGTGTGCGTAATATCGAAGAGCTACGAGCGACAGGGACGACGCTATACGTAAGCGATGCAAATGCTTCTATTTCCTTTCTTACCTGGCGCGGCGCTCGTTCCCCGCAACACACGCACACACTGTCTCCGCCCGCCCGCCTCGGCCTTCCTCATTATTTTCATGAAGTTGTGTGCGATAGATAGACAGTGAGCTTACAACGCTTACCTGGTGTCCACGCAGTTTTGTTTGGCTCCGTGACGTGCAGTTTTCGTAATTCGGTGGATCAGTTCATCAAAAATGCAAGCATTATGACTGACAAATGTGCGATATGTTATAAGGACGTGACTAGTGATAGTATAAAAGTATCACAAAAAGGAATTCAAGGACTGATAAAGGCCAGTAAAAGTAGGAATGATGGAAAGCATATTGTTCTTAGTGGAGTCGAAAGTGTTGTCGTCCATGGCAGTTGCAGAAAGAGATACACACGGAGTTCTACGATCCTCGCAGATCTTAGAGAAGCAACATCATCTACTTCTTCCGCTTCAACATCCCAATTACGCTCATCACGGCCAAAATTCGATTTCGAAACAAAATGTTTGTTTTGCACTGAAGTAATCGATGATGAATTCTATGTTCAAGAGAAAAAAAAACCTAAAGAAAGACGTCGTGAAGTATATCCTGTCCGCAGCATAAATTTTTCTGAGACAATATTGGACGCTGTTAAAAAACGGAATGATGAATGGGGCGACGAAGTTTCTAGAAGGATAATAAATGCCCGTGATATTGTGGCAGCTGGAGGTATATATCACGTCGACTGTTATAAACGCTTTTTACTAACGCATACTCCCACGAGAACGGAGAGTGGTCGTCCAAAAGAAGATTATGTCTCAATAGCAATGGAACAAATCCAGTGTTATTTAGAAGAGAACAAGGATTGTCAGATGTCTCTAGACGAATTAATGGACCAAGTATCGGGTATAAAACCATCAATTAAGACAGTAAAGTCTAAACTGAAGGAAACATATGGTGACAAAATATTGATTAGTAAAGTGAAATCACATAAATCTGTCATATGTTTCCTTGATATTGGACACAAGATCCTAAACGAGTCATGGTACAACTCGAAATGTGACGATGAAAATGAAGAACGTTTGCGAGTCATTAAAGCTGCCGCCATGATTATCAAGCAAGACATACAATCTCGTGTCTATGACACGAGTCATTATCCTCCCAGTGGCACATTTCTTAATAATGCAGAGCAAGTGATTCCTGAATCGCTTAAGGTATTTCTTGATTCGCTACTCACTAAGAAGAAAGGTGATGATAAAAAAATAACAAAAAAAATTATATCACTGGCGCATGCTATTATCAGCATAGTTAGACCAAGAAGCTTTATTTCTTCAGTGCTGCAAGGCATTGCTTTCTTCATCCACCGAAAATTTGGGTCAAGAAGCTTGTTGGATCTTCTAGCTAATTTGGGTTTCAGTGGTACGTACTACGACGCTACAATGCTCGAATTATCAGCAATATCTCACCCACAGGACTCTATACCACCAGATACTTTTACGCAGTTTGTATTCGACAATGCGGATTTTAATGTGGCAACTCTAGACGGTCTGAACACGTTCCATAGCATGGGTGGCATTACATGCATTACTCCTGCAAGTTCGGTACCTATTGGAAAGGAAATACAAAAATTGGCAACAGCTCCTACCTGTAAAGAAACTGGATTGCTAGGAGTCCTGCAACTACAAACGTTTAACAAACTCGCTAAGAGAGGACTGAAGCAAATTATGATACAAGATGTGAATCAACAAAATTTTCTGCACCAAGACAAGCCAATACCAAGTCTGCCTGATGTATTATGGATGTGTGGCAAGTGGCTGAACATCCCAAGACTCCCTGAGTGGAAAGGGTTCATGCATTGTATTGAATCAAGTCAAAATTTTAATAAAAGTGCCATTGTCCCTGTGCCATTTATTAATTCACCTCCATCTGACTACGATACAATATACACTGCTTTGAAACATGCTGCGGACCAATGTCTCGTCGAAACTTGTTTCGTTACTTTTGATCAACCTCTGTATATCAAAGCCCGAGATATTATAGCATCAAGTCAGGATGATCCTAAACTCAAAAGAGTTGCTGTGAGACTTGGTGGGTTTCACATGTTAATGTCTTTTCTTGGATGCATTGGACAGTTAATGGTGGGAAGTGGCCTACGGGATTTGCTGTGCAATATTTTTGCTCCCCTTTCAGTCGATAAAATTATGACTGGCCATGCTTACGCCAGAGCAGTTCGCGCACATATATTGGTCCAAACCACGTTATCCACTATAATTTTGAATAATATGGATATCAGTAACGAAGAGAAGGAAGCTGTAAACATGCTTCTGAAAGACATTGTGACGGAACCATTGACTACACATAAAATAATCGAAAACGAGCAACTGATATCACTACAATCACACTTAATACAAGAACTATATACTTTAAAGGAAAACGGGCCAACTGCTGCATTGTGGATTCAGTACTTTAATATGGTTACAATTATGAAACAATTCATCGAAGCAGAACGTTCCGGTGACTGGAAGAAGCACCTAAGCTCTGTACAACGTATGCTACCGTTTTTCCACGCCAGTGGACACTTTCAGTATGCCAGATGTGCTCATCTGTATCTGCAAGATATGCTTCAGCTTGAATCACAAATGAACCCTAGAGAATTCGAGCTGTTTGCCCAACAAGGATACTTTACCATAAGAAGAAGTGACGCCTTTTGGACTGGAGTTTGGTCTGATATGACCATAGAACAGACGTTAATGCGCAGCATGAAGAGTTCTGGAGGGATGACCCGAGGAAGAGGAATCACGGATTCTACTCTGGCAAAATGGTTAAAAGGGACGCCAACGAGCCATGCTATCTGCTCTTCACTCGAAGAATTCAGTGGGGTTTATTTTTCTTCGGGAGATCAACATGTAGATCTGCTACCATCTCGTCAAAACAGGGATCAAGAGGACAGAAAAAAGTTATATGATTGGTTCATAAATCACCATGCCTTTCCAAAGTCAGAAAAGCTTTTGTCCTTATCAACAGGAATTGTTGGAAGCTCTGAAGTAAATTGCTATCAAGCACAAGAGGTCGGTAGACAGCTAATGGCCAAAACGTTCGGAAATAATTTTGCAGATATGAAATTTCAACGTAAGGACAAAGTTTTATCATTGGGGGCCATGAAAAGTGCCATCAAGATCAATGACGAGAATGTAGTCGTTGATCCATTACTTATATTCCAAAGGATTGCGATTGCTAAGAAGGACGATGAACATTTGGCATCGTTATTAGAGTATGAATTAGCTCCTTATCCCTTATCTCTTTTTAAAGATGGCTGCATGAGAAAAACCAAAAAAGCTGCTTTGTATGATCTTCTTCCCAAAACCGACGTTACTGTAGATCTGAAAACGAGTGTCACAATAGTCGATGGTGGGTCTCTTCTGCACCGGACTAAGTGGCAATTGGGCTTCACTTTTTCCGATATTTGTGATCAGTACATTCAATATGTAAATAATCACTATGGACCAAATTGTACTGTCGTATTTGATGGCTACGACGAGACAGAAAACAGTACAAAGACATCCGAACAGAAAAGAAGAGGAGCAATGAAAACGTCTGTTGACATAAATTTCAATCTTGATATGAAAGTTACAGTTCAACAAGAGCATTTCCTAGCTAATGCGAAAAACAAGTCCCGACTTATACAACTCCTCACAGATAAAATGCAGGTTGAGCAAATTGAAACACGAGTGGCACCTAGTGATGCTGATTGTACAATTATAAAAAGTGCAATCGAAAAAGTCGCAAACCATCCTGTGGTTGCTGTTGTTGGGGAAGATGTAGATTTAATAGTCCTTCTTATGGCTCTGTCACCACCAGAGAAGCAAATATTCTTTGTGAAGCCAGGGAGAGGTAAAGTGGAAATGCAAATATTTTCCTCACAAGAACTCCAAAAACTCTCATTCTGCTCTTCCATCCTTTTCCTACATAGCTTCAGCGGCTGCGACACAACCTCAGCAATTCACAGGAAAGGCAAAGTGTCAGTTGTTAAACTATTTGAACAAAAACCAAAAATCAAGGATATAGCAGCCGTCTTCTACAATCCAACATCAACATCTGAAGAAATAGCAGAGTCAGGAGAAAGGATATTTTTGACGATGTATCGTGCAGCCACTGATCAGCTAGATCTTAACAGACATCGATACTCAGTTTTTATCAAATCCAGCACCAAATCCAAATCAGATCTTTCCTCTCTCCCGCCTACAAAAGGATCAGCAAAATTTCACTCATTCCGAGTGTTCCACCAAGTACAAGAGTGGCTAGGTAACGCACTGCCTCCTGAAATTTGGGGTTGGAAGCGAGGAGCTGATGGAAACCTCGAGCCTGTTACCACTCATGATCCTCCAGCTCCTGACACCGTGCTGAAGTCAATATTTTGTCGCTGCAAAAGTGGTTGCACTGGTAATTGTGGATGCCGAAAAGCTGGTATCACGTGCAGTCGAGTATGCAGCGGCTGTTTGGGTTCATGCACAAATGGCATACCTATAGATTTAGTAGACGTAGAAGGTGAAGATGATGATGATGTAGTAGAAGACAATGATTGATTTAAATTACGTCTGTCTAATTTAGTTTTGAATACATTTTTAAAACATACCATTTTTTTTTTTTAAAACCGTCTCATTTTTTATACCTATATAAAGTTGAACACTCTGTTACTTCTAAAGTATCGACCGTACAAAAAAAATAATACTACGTAATTTAAAGGAAATTTTATGTAGATTTTTTTTCTAGAAGTAACCGTAATGCTATGTGTGCAGGTTTTAGACTTACGAGCAAAAATCTAAAAAAAGGGTCCTTTGACCCCCCCCTACACCCTTAGCTCACCCCCCACCCTTGAGGATTTTCGATATGATCATCTGGACATGTCAAGGAATAACTGTAGCGATTTTCAAAACTACACGAAATATTTCCGCTGATTGTCCATTTTCGGCTTAATTTTCTCAGATTAATGTGTGTATTTTCAATTTCTGTGAAGATTGCACGTTTTTCCTTTTGTTTTATCTATCGTTTTCTCTTCCGACCCTCGTTTAATTCATAATTTCTTGGTATGGTAGGTAATTGAATCCACCAACTCACTGTCAACTGTCATTTTTGACAGCGACGTTTTTTTTTTTTTTCCTGTTACTGTCATGTCTCTGTACAAACATTCTGTATGACGCGTAACGAAACGCAATAGCGAGATTTCGATATTGCTTGAATATTTGCTGTTTGTTTGTGTTTTATTTGTTTTTACTTTTTTGCTGTATAATTATTGCAAGTTGATTTCTGTTAACCTTGATTTCTTTCCCAGCATGCCCAGTGAAAGATTGAGTTCAGGCTTGGCACCAAAAGTATTTTAAAGTAGATCCTATTAATATAAATTTATTTTATAATTTATATGTATATCTATTTAGTTTATGAATACCTTAAACAATTTTAACGATAGCTTCTTTTCTAGCTCTGATAGCGATGTTTCACTTAGTGCGGGAGGTGGGTTGTCGGCGGATGGCTCTTTGTCTGATAATCTGAAAAGCGTGTTCTCGACCCTTGGCTTTAATCTCAACATCGTGCATATTAATGCCCAGAGCATTCACGCCAGCTACGCTGATCTTCTTGATGCCTTCATTGACCAGAATATTCACGGAATTCTTGTCTCCGAATCTTTCCTCAAGCCATCCCTCTCTTCTTCCATGTATGCTCTGCCAGGGTTCACGCTCTTTCGTAATGATCGAACGGGTAAGGCTGATGGCGGCGTTGCCATCTACCTTCGTTCTGACATCTCGTGCAAAGTTATCAGCCACTCGCCCAGCCTATACTCTGGTTCTGCGGAACACTTATTTTTAGAGATATGTCTTCGTCACAATAAAGTTCTTCTGGGTGTTTACTACAGCCCCTCTCTTCGCATAGATTACTTTGAATCTTTTGAAACTCTTCTTAATGACCTGTCTCCTCTTTATCCTGTTACTCTTATTCTTGGTGATTTTAACACCTGCCTCCTTAAAAACAATGCTCGATCAGACAAACTGCAATCCATTGTTAACTCCTTGAATTTACACATTCTTCCCCTTGATGCCACTCACTTTCAGCCTCACTGTACCCCCTCTCTTCTTGACTTGATGATAATATCTAACCCCACTAAGGTTGCCGTACATGGTCAACTCAGTGCCCCCTTCTCCTACCATGATTTAATTTACCTATCCTACAAAATTAAGCCCCCCAAGCGTAGAGCTAAGTTTCTTGAACTTCGTAGTTTCAAGGGTATTGATGTCACTTCCCTTAAATCCGACGCCTCTTCCATAGTTTGGTCCCTTGTTCTAGGAAGTGAGTCCGTTGATGATAAGGTCCAAAACTTTAACACGATTGTCCTGAGCTTGTTTGACAAACATGCTCCTGTCAAGAAGGTTAAAGTTAAACATCTCCCCGCTCCATGGCTTACTGATACCATTAAGGGTCTGATGGCTAAGAGAAACCGTGCCAAGACTAAATACAAAAAGGATCCGACCGAAGAAAATCTCTTAGCATACAAAAGTCTTCGTAATCGCTGCTCCCGTCTGTGTCGAGATGCCAAACG
Source organism: Argyresthia goedartella (assembly GCA_949825045.1). Taxonomy (NCBI): domain Eukaryota; kingdom Metazoa; phylum Arthropoda; class Insecta; order Lepidoptera; family Argyresthiidae; genus Argyresthia; species Argyresthia goedartella. Next base: position 10,003,245 of record OX463811.1, on the reverse strand, counting down.
CCGTCATATATTTGAATGTATCGAAAACTACGCCCCTGCACAAGTTTGGAAATTTCTGAAGACCCTTGGTATTGGTAAGTCCCAGGACCTGACGCTTGGTAACATCGACCTTAACGGTCTCAATCATTTTTTTGCTGTCCCCCCCGTCCAGATGGATCCATCTGTCAAGGATGCCACACTCCGTAACTTGCTTTCCAGGACTGTCTCCTGCCACTCTTCTTTCAATCTGCGTCATGTTGGAATCGCTGCAGTCAGGAAAGCAGTGCTAGCAATCTCATCAAAAGCCGTCGGCGATGACAAAATCTGCTCTCAAATGTTGACAAGTGTTCTTGGAGAATTGCTGCCGGTTATCACTCACATAATTAATGCTTCACTCTCTGACTGTTACTTCCCTAGTCAGTGGAAACGTGCTCTCGTGATCCCTTTGCCTAAAACATCCAACCCAACTTCCTACAAAGAATATCGTCCTATTTCTATCCTGCCCATCCTTTCCAAAGTCCTTGAATCCATTGTACACACTCAACTATCCACCTATCTTTCCTCCATGAATCTCCTTAATTCTTTCCAATCGGGTTTTAGGCCGGGTCACAGCACTACCACCGCTCTACTCAAAGTGACAGATGACATCCAACTTGCGATGGATCAGAAGAGGATGTCTGTGCTGGCACTGCTTGACTTCAGCAGCGCTTTCAACTGCGTGGATTTTGATATCCTGGTTGCGATCCTCCATTCACTTAATGTCTTCTCTCATGCCGCCCGCTGGTTTGACTCCTATCTCAGAGATCGACAACAACGCATCAATTCTGAGGAAACATCCACCGATTGGTGCGATCTATTCACTGGGGTTCCTCAGGGTGGCATCCTTTCACCCCTTCTGTTCTCGGTTTTTATCAACTCAATCTCTGATGTACTTACTTCTTCATATCATCTTTATGCAGATGACCTCCAAATATACCGGCATTTCTCTCCGCGTGATGTGACTCCGGCTGTGGAGGCTCTGAATGCTGACCTCGAGAATATCAGGAAGTGGGCCCTCTCATATGGGCTTCTGGTCAACCCGAGAAAGTCGCAGGCCTTGATCTTGGGAACCCGATACTCTCTTGACCTGTTACAACTTCCAATCGCTCCTCTAATATTTGATGGAACCGTAATCAAATACAGCGATAAAGCTAAAAATCTCGGAATTGTATTCGATAACATGCTGTCTTGGTCGCCCCATGTCTCCGAGGTCAGCAGACGAGTCTTTGCATCGTTTCACTCTCTTCGGAAATTACAATACTTCCTTCCACGGCATACTAAAGTCACTCTAGCCCAGTCCCTTCTACTTCCTTTAATTGATTATGCCGATGCTTGCTGGGTGAGTGCGAACGAAGAACAACTGAATAAACTCGAACGACTTCAGAACCTCGGGATTCGGTTCATCTTCGGGCTGCGCAAGTATGACCACGTCTCGCAGTATCGCAAGGAACTGGGTTGGCTCCCGATTCGTCTTCGCCGTGATTTCCACATATTGACTTTACTTTTTAACATCTTGAGAAACCCCAGATATCCTTCCTACCTTCGTGAACGTTTTGAGTTCCTTTTCTACAGAGGCAAGGAGCGGAGATCTCACACGGTGTCTCTTCTATGTATTCCGCAGCATAACACCGTCGCCTACGAGCACTCGTTCAGGCTGAGGGCCATTCGGCTGTGGAACGCACTTCCCTGCACTATAAGGGACAGTCCCACTCTTTTCTCCTTTAAGAATCGCTTGAAAGAGCACTTACTTTCTCTTTCATCATAGGTATTGTATATATAAGTATGTAATTGTATTTATCTATTTATTATTATTATTTGTTTATTCTTATTTTATCTACTATTTCTTTGATTATATGTATTTTTATAGTAAGTATCATATTTTATTGGTATTTGGTAAGTATTTAATTGCACTAGACTACCCTTTTCATTTTATATGTATCCTATCCAGATAGGTTTGCTGGAAGAAATCTCTGTTGAGAGATAAGCTCGCCTTTGCCTTTTAATTTCGTGTATAAATTGTATTGTTGTAATGTTCTGTGCAATAAAGAATTGTGAATTGTGAACTTGCGCGGGCCCGCACCCGCGACCGGTGTGTGGAGGCCTTAATTTTTCACAATCCTTAAGTCACATTGAAATATGTAAATTGTCTTGCATTTCAAAGATACCTTTATCTTAAAATACCTACATAATCAATCATCATCTATGTAACTTCCAACGGCAACATATATGTTGCCGTTTTCTGGTAGAACTACGCATTATTGTGTAAGTACTTTTAAGATTTATTGCATTACTGTTTTGAAAAAATAAGTCCCGCCGAGTTTCTTGCCGGTCATATAAGAAATACTTCTCGGGTCCGAGATGAAGGGTTAGAACAGGTGATAGCTTTTTTTTTCTCGCTGACATTCATAAGTGCATTGTAATGTGCCCAAATTGAAGAATCTTCTTTTTTTTTATCTTTTTTAACTATATCTAGTTAAAATGCGTTTCAAACTGCGGTTTTAGGTTGTGTAGGTTTGATGTTTTTTTTTTAATAAGTATGGGACTTCGTCTTGTTTTTTTATTATTAGGTAGCTTACAAAGCGTAGATTCAGGATCTATGCCCCTTAATTTGATTCCGTACGGTGGGGCGGACACGAAAAGTAAAAAAATCGTGTGTGATTACGTTTAAATTTAACAATTAATTTTTCATTTATATTTATTCAGACATTCATGAACCATGTGGTAGAAAACAATATATTATAGTGGCAACACTACAAATGTCACTTGTGAAACAAAATGTCGGCGAAGCGGCGGTCATCTGTTTTCGACAAGGTAATTTAATTTTAATTTGATTGTTTTGATGACCTTTCTTGGTAAATTTTTCGCTTTGGTGTTGCATTACGTATCAATTATTGTGCTTAGACGATTTTTAGAACACAACCAGTGCATTTTGGTGTTTTTTTCGTACCTAAAATACTTTGTCCGTCGCAGGGGACATTGCCAATGACTAAGTAATGTTGCACCTAGCGGAAGGGTCCGCTGTGACGGACATTGTCAAAGTAGTATGCCTTTCTTCTTTTGTTTCCAGTTTTGGGTTTTCATGCTTATTTCCTTTTATTTTCGCTTGTTAACAGTATGCACGCGCATCAAGAATATTAGCTTTGATTCCAAAAGTACAAGCAGCTTCAGACGGAAGTGAAAACTCAGATACTGAACCTGAATTACATGTCTTGGCTTCTACTAACAGTAACAATTCTTCTCCTGCACCATCCATTGCATCTTCGCTTGAAAATCTGAATATAAGTTCATCTGAGGATGAAGTAATTGGTCAACAACATGAAAATGCAGAAGTGACTTTGCCTGATTCAATGCTCTTCACCCCAATCCTCCAACAAATTAACGACTGTAACTATGAAAACATACCTTCATTATCAGCTTTTCCATCTCTTCCACCCACGCCCTTAGCACCTGCACCTCTTACGACTAAATCACGTAAAACAAGATCAAAAGCACCAAAGGTGCCAGCTCCAAAAAGAACAAAGAAGGCAAAAAAGTTTCAACTGTCATATACTTGGAAAAAAGCACAATTTCGCCACAGAGCATTAACTGAAGCCAATGCCTCACCCTTGGATTATTTTCAAGTATTTTTTTCAAGCGAAATCATAACTGATATTGTTGAGCAGACAAATTTTTACTCAGTTCAAGAACATGGGAGGTCTATTCATCTAACGGAAGATGAGTTCAAAGACTTTTTGGCCATCCACATAATAATGGGTATTGTTGATATGCCCTCATATCTTGACTAGTATTTTGACTAGTAGGTCGTCAAAATTCAAATATGCCAAAGTTGCCGACATCATGCCTTTGAAAAGGTATCAACAAATAAGGCGGTGGTTGCATTTTGCAAACAACAACCTCGAAGATGGAGATAGATACCATAAAGTAAGACCTATACTTGAGAAAGTAAGACAAAATTGTCTGAAACAACAAGACACTGAAACGAAATTCAGCATCGATGAAATGATGATTGCTTACAAAGGATCAAAGGCTGGAAAACGAAAGCAATACATGAAAGATAAGCCCAACAAATGGGGGTTTAAAAATTATGTCAGAGCAGGTGTGTCGGGCATGATTTACGATTTCCTTTTATATTGTGGTGAAGATACCTTCCGAAACCACACATTTTCTGAAGAGGAACAATCTCTTGGGTTTGGTGCACAAGTGGTGATTGCGTTATGCCAAAGCATCAACCGAAAGCCAGCAATCATCTATTGTGATAACTTTTTTTCTTCTCCAGAGCTGTTTTACATCCTGCGAGAAAGATATGGAATTTTTGGTTTGGGCACAATCCGAACGAACCGCATCAGAGGTGCTGAAAAGGTTTTGCCTACTGATAAAGATTTTAAAAAAAGCAAAGAGGTCAATTCGCACAAGCTGTATGCGACAAAAATCGATTGGCAGTAGTTCGTTGGAACGATAATAAAGTCGTGACGCTCATAAGTCCATTCGTCGCGAGTGAGCCTGTCGATAAGATCCTGCGATAATCTAGGGAAGAAAAAAATAAAGTGGATGTACAATGCCCACAAATTGTACGTCAGTACAATAAACACATGTGAGGCGTTGACCTCGCCAACATGTTGATATCAATGTACAAAACCCCATTCAAAACCAGAAGATGGTACATGGGGATATTTGCGCAGTTGATCGATATATGCATCAACAACGGTTGGCTACTTCATAGAAAAATAAACGGCGGCAATCCAATAACGAAACTGGCCTTGAAAGTATTTAGATATGGGATTTATGAAAACTTGATAAATAAAAACCGATGTGCTAAACGAAACAAGACCACAGCTTCAAAAGTCGGCAAACCTCACGCAGCACGCCCGTCTAGTCCAGTGAAGTATGACAATTTCGGTCATTTTCCATCTGTAATGGAAGAAGGGCGTTGCAGATACTGTCAGAAGAAAACTGTAGTATTCTTGTCAAAATGACATCATAGCATCAATGTACAGCGCCATCTAGTCTTCCATAGTACGAACCACCTCACCCACAACTATACCCTAAATCAATACCTTTAGAGGTGGTTCGACTAATAAAGGCTAGATGGCGCTAATTAACCATATCTTATAAATTCCGTTCAACTCGATTTAACCACCATTCTCGCATCAGAGCTCTTGCCGCGAATACCTTGTACAAACCGAATTAAATATCTTCAGATAAAACCTAAACACCTATTATTTGGGGCACCCATTTTCATGGTGACCCCGACGTTCGAAATAACGCAGTGAAGAAATTGGACGGAAGAAACCTGCAAATACGCCGCCGCGCCGCCCGCGACAAGGACAAAGGCGCGAGCACATGGTCGCAGCCATCTTGCGTATTGCCGCGTTATTGCCGCGTATTCGTTTCAACAGCCGTCTGAAATTCGTTCCTGCATTAGAACAAGTAAAAGCGACCACGAGGCGTCGAAGAAAGTGATCCTGCAAGGCGAAACCCCAGGAAAACACACTAAGACATCACCACGTGCGTCCCGCGTGTGCCCCCCAACATCTGAAGACCATCAGCCGAGAATCAAATCACCGAGCAGCCGAAACCCAACGGACGTACAAGGAGCAGCATATCCGAAGCCCGGTGGAGCGTCCAGCCGAGACTGGACTCGAGACCCGTCGGAAGCCGAGGAGCCGCCCCTGCTGTTGGACGAAAGGCGCGCCAGAGACGAGAGACATAAAAACATAAGTATCTACCGATCACGTGAGTTGGCACAAAATTTCCCCCCCATTTATTTTATCTATACACCGTTATTAGTAGGTAAATTATTGGTAAATTTCGACATTTCCATATGATGATATCAAGGAACGCGATAGTGTCTGTATGACGCACAAACGAGACTCTGAGGAAATTCGTCGTTAATCTACCTATCAAACAATATCTATCTATATCTATCTATCTAAATATTCCCATTAGCTAAAATGCCCAATAACGACGTGGCAACCGTAGAGAAATCTAAACCTGAGAGCATATCAGAACTAATAAGAAAGCGAGGGATTATAAAGGGGAAAATGACCCTATTTGTCAAATTTATAGCATCCATAAAACCCGAAACGATGACTGCCGAACAAATAATCGAGCTTGGGCTGCGCACAGACAAAATGCAACTCGAGTTTTTACAGTTTGATAAAATACAAAGTAATATCGAAACCCTCTGCTCAGATATTGACAAGCAGTTACTCGAAAGAGACTCCTTCGAATCTCAGTATTATCAATACATAGCTAAAGCCAAAGGCACTTTAAATCAAAAAGCGACAGACCAGACCGACTTACAAGAACCTACACATCATTGCAAACATAGCTCAGATGCTAGCGATTCCATTAGGTACCCAGATATTAGCCTACCCTCATTTAATGGAGACATTACACAGTGGATCGAATTCCGAGATACTTTCGACGCACTTATAAATCAGGGTAACCTGAAGCCCATACAAAAATATAAATATTTGAAAAGTTGTCTAAAGGGCAGTGCTTTGGAAGTTATAGGAGCGCTAGAATATTCGGAGGAAGGGTACAGCATAGCATGGCAATTACTTTGCGAACGCTATAATAACCCAAAAGTATTGGTCTACAATCATTTGCGAGCGCTTTTCGGCATCGATAGCGTACAATCGAATCCAATGGCACTAAGGGGCATGGGTGATAACATATCGAAACACCTTAGAACCCTAAGAAGCTTAAATATAGCAACCGAAAACTGGGATATATTGATAATTTTCTTTTTATCTAGCAAGCTAGAAAAGTCACTACAACTAAAATGGGAAGAAAAATCCAACTCACGTGAACTTCCTACATTACAGGATTTCAAGACTTTTTTGAGGTCCCGAGCTGACCTTTTGGAGTCGATGAGCAACAACCAAGCTGTTGAAAATACAAACCGGAATTCGAGTAATACAACTGAAAAGGCGATGATAACCACGTCCCGCAACAATCCGGAAGCTAACAAGGTAACAAAACCACCTACTACCCAGCATAATCACTGCCCTTTTTGCAAGGGCACCCACTACCTAAATCAGTGTACACAGTTCCTAGCCCTTAGCCCTATAGCTCGCAGCCGAGCTGCGAAGAGGTTACGACTCTGCACTAACTGCCTGAGATCGAATCACGCGGTGCCGAACTGCCGAGCCAGCAAGTGTACCAAGTGTTCAGGTAAACATCATACTTTGTTACACATACCTACTATACCTACTCCAGCGAACGAGCAATCTATTTATAATCCCGAGCGATTACCTACACAACCGAACACATCTCGTCCTACCTATAATCCCGAGCGATTACCTACACAACCGAGCGTATCTCGTCCTATGACGCTATACACCCCACAACAACAATCTACATCCGAAAATCAATCTATAAACTTGCATATTAAGCAAATCAACACGTCAAATGACAATGCTTGTTCACAGCCGATGCAAAACAAGCATGTTTTCTTATCTACAGCTGTAGTAAACATAACCGATCACGAAAACAAACAACAAAGCATGAGAATCCTATTGGATTCCGGCTCGCAATCGTGCTACATAACAGAAAGGGCACACAAAAAACTAAACCTACCTGTACACAACACAGATACCGATGTCATGGGTATCAGCAACACAATAATAAACGTTAAACACTATTGTAACGTTATTATTCACTCTAGAACCGAACCATTTTCTGTGTATCTATCTTGCTATATTGTACCTACAATCTGCAACCTACCTAACTATGATATAGGAAATCTTATCATACCTAAACGATTCCGACTGGCTGATGATGGATTCAATTCAGCCGGCGAAATCGACATGATACTGGGCGCCGAAAAATTCTATGACCTATTGTGCGTAAACCGACACGAATTAGGAACTAACTTACCGACTTTGCAAAAAACCAAATTGGGCTGGATCGTGACTGGCTCGACGACGGGGCCAGTACGCCAGCAAACTAGATGTCATTTCATTCAACAACAAATGAGAAGCATTTTCGAAACTGAGGAAAATTCCACACTTTCCAATGATGATATCACGGAGTGCGAAAGTGTCTTTATGACGCATAATCGAGATTCTGAGGGAAAGTTTGTCGTAAAAATACCTCTAAAAGAACCTGCTTCAAGTTTAGGTAGATCAAGACACATTGCCTATAAGAGATTTCTGTCATTAGAAAACAAATTTAGTAAAAATTCAGAATATAAAAAACAATACGTCCAATTCATGAGAGATTTCCAACAAGCGGGCCGCATGAAAGAGATGGAATACTCCAATGTAGGACCCCAAGTCTACTTACCGCATCACGCGGTAATTAATATCGAAAAATTATCAACCCCAGTGAGGGTTGTCTTTGACGCATCATGTCCAACAGACACTGGAAAATCGCTTAACGATATTCAATATAAGGGTACGATATTTCAAGATAGCCTAATCAATATACTAGTAAGATTTAGAACTTACAAATTTGTAGTAAATGCAGATATACAGAAAATGTTTTGCCAGGTCAATATTGATCAATCACAACAAAACCTACAAAATATACTATGGAGGGAAAACTCAACCGATCCTCTACGTACCTACACATTAACTACTCTCAGTTTTGGCTTGAAGGCGGCCCCCTACATAGCCACGAGATGCCTACTGCAGCTAGCAACCGAATTCGAAGGTAAATACCCTACAGCAGCCGAAGCAATAAAAGGTTCATTCTACTACGATGACTGGATCTATGGAGGCGACGACGAAGCAGCGCTAATCGAGACAGCAACGCAAGTAGCGGCCATCCTGCGTACAGCCTGCTTCAATCTACGAAAATGGAAGTCGAACTCAAAAACCATATTAAAAAAGGTATGTAACACCGACTCAACAAATCCGACCGAGAGCGGAAATAACACCGATTCAACAAATCCGACCGAGAGCGGAAATAACACACACAAACTATTAGGTATCACATGGTGCAGCCACACAGATTGTTTACAATTCTCATTCAAAGAACAACCAATGCCAGATCGACTTACGAAAAGAAAGGTCCTGTCTATAATTTCAGCTATCTATGATCCTACGGGCTTAATTAGTCCCGTTTTAGTGACAGCTAAATGTTTTATTAAAAAACTATGGCAGGATAAAACTTCATGGGACGAAACCCTATCGCCCGCTTTAACAAGAGAATGGATATCTTACTATAGGAGTCTATTTTCTTTAAACAATCTATCCATACCGAGACGCACAATCATAAACAATTACGTAACACTAGAACTGCATGGGTTTGCAGATAGTTCAAAAACATGTTACGGAATTGCAATTTATTTACGTTCCATTGATAATTTAGGTAATATACAGGTGCATTTGTTATGCACAAAGTCTAGAATTGCTAGAGAGGAAACAATACCCCGCTTAGAATTACGCGCAGCGGTATTGTTATCACAAGTAATGGAATCACAAGGCAATAACCTTGCCAAACGAGTCAGTAAAATATACCTATGGTCTGACTCACAGGTGGTATTGGCGTGGATAAAAACACCGCCACCTAAACTAGGTACTTTCATCAGTAACAGAGTAGCGGAAATTCAGAGATTAACCAAGATCGAAGACTGGCATTGGGTGTGTTCGGCTGAAAATCCAGCTGACATTATATCGAGAGGAATTCAACCTCATACATTAAGAAAAAGCAATCTGTGGTGGTCGGGTCCCGCCTGGCTATCTGGTCAAACGGCGCAGTGGCCTCTGCACAATCAAACTAACACACAAATACAAACAAAGGACACAGAACAAACTATATCCTTAGTTAACCCAACAAACATCGAGAATAATTTCATAGATAAATTGTTTCATAAATATTCAAACGACAAAAAATTATCGCGAGTGTTTGCCTATACTCTGCGATTCATCAATAACCTACAAAATCCTTGTAATAAAATAAGCGGACCGCTGTCCGTTCAAGAATTAAATGATTCGATGCATAAACTAATTATGCGCGCACAAATAATATCACTACCTATTGAATACAAACTTTTAAGTCAGAATAAATCAATACCAACGTCATCAAATATTAAATGCCTTAACCCGTTTTTTGAAGATGGCCTGTTGAAAGTTGGAGGAAGGTTAAACCTATCAAACATTCCCGAAACTAAAAAACATCCTATAATTTTGCATCCAAAACACATACTCACTGAAACTATAATGAGAAACATGCATATCAAACTCTTCCATTGTGGTCCACAGCTACTGCTAGCATGCATGAGAGAGCAGTACTGGCCATTAAATGGAAAAGGTCTGGCTAACGAAATTGTACACAAATGCGTTACATGTTTCAAAGCAAAACCACTCATACACGTACCCATTATGGGTCAACTACCTACAATAAGAACTACTCCTTCACCGCCATTCCACACAACATTTTGTGATTATGCTGGGCCCTATTCAATTCGAGATAGAAGGGGGCGTGGTTTCAAGTCTTACAAATGTTGGATAGCTATGTTTGTTTGCTCATCGACAAGGGCAGTTCACATTGAGTTGGTTTCAGGTTTAGAATCACAAGCCTTTATTGCCGCCTTCCGGCGATTCATATGCAGAAGAGGTAAACCAAGTCAAATGGTAAGTGACAACTCGACCACATTCCGTGGAGCAAATAATGATTTAGTAGAACTATACAGATACCTAAACGAAAATTTTAGCGAACTTACCAACTTCCTTGCAAACGAAGGTATTTCCTGGAAATTCTTACCCCCCTACAGCCCGCATCTAGGCGGCCTACATGAAGCTGCAATTGGCAGTTGTAAGCTTCATCTTAAGAGGGTATTAAGTCAAGCCTTATTAACATTTGAAGAATTCTCTACGGTTCTTACTCAAATTGAGGCAATATTAAACTCGCGCCCATTGTGTCCCATACCTAATGCTAATAATGATGATTTTCCCATTCTTACGCCAGCTCACTTTCTGATCGGTAGATCGTACACGTCTCTGGCGGACTACGAATACCAAGATGTATCAAGGAATAAGTTAAATCACTTCCAACAACTCCAACAGATACAACAGGACTTCTGGAAGCGGTGGTCTCGAGAGTACCTGGGTCTCCTACAGCAGAGGTGCAAGTGGAGGAGCACAAAGGGACCTGACCTCACCGTCGGCTCAATCGTGCTGGTGAAGGACGATCGCTTACCACCCTGCCAGTGGAAGTTGGGACGCATCGCGAAGACACAAGACGGTCAAGATGGCGAAACGAGGGTCGCCGTCATCCAAACAACAAAAGGCCTTATCAAACGAGCCTTCAATAATATTTGCCCCTTACCTATTTCTCTGTCAGATACCGACTATTAGTTCTAAGTAATCAGTGTAGGTAGACAGGGACTATATAATTAATTAATCACTTTATTACACAAACAAGTGAAATGTAACCTAATTAACTACTGCCTACTTAATAAAAAAATACTTCTCTTGTGTTTTCTTCATAAGATCTAGAATCTTTCTAGGTAGGTAACTAAAACAGAACGCTAGGAGTATACATAAATCTATTAATAAATTAGCTAGTCACATTCATAAATTACAGTTATATTTGTATACCTAGTAGAGTTTAGGCGCTCTGGAGTATGTCAAAATGACATCATAGCATCAATGTACAGCGCCATCTAGTCTTCCATAGTACGAACCACCTCACCCACAACTATACCCTAAATCAATACCTTTAGAGGTGGTTCGACTAATAAAGGCTAGATGGCGCTAATTAACCATATCTTATAAATTCCGTTCAACTCGATTTAACCACCATTCTCGCATTAGAGCCCGAGCTGCGAATACCTTGTACAAACCGAATTAAATATCTTCAGATAAAACTAAACACCTATTATTTGGGGCACCCATTTTCAATTCTGCATAAAATGTAACATGCGACTGTGCTTTGTAACGGGTAAGAAACAAAGAAATTGTTATCTAGATTTTCATACAAAGTAGTTATGTATGATCAAGTGCTTAGTAGACGGCACTTTCCACACAGTTGTATAAAGTTCTAGTAGTGAGTTGTTACGAATGAAGTAGTAAAGTAGTGGTAGTAATGAAACACGTCATTTTGTCTTCACTGTAAGTGGTCAACTAAATTTATTACGGTAGAAATATGCGGGCTGAGTAAACTGCCACGTTAACAAAACATTATATGCACGGTGTAACCGTACATGCTCCGAAACCCCAAAGATAGTAGGGGTAGTAAACTGTATTCTAATAACACAAAGTAATCAGTAAAATAAAATCATTCAAAGCAACATAATACAAGCATAATACAAACTTAAAGTATATCTTATAAAATTCAACTAAATAACTAAACACAGTACTTAAGAATTTTGGGTTGAAATTAAGTTAGTCAAAATTAAAGGCGATATTATCACCATCAGCTGAAGTGGGATGCGCCTTCTGCGCTTGTTGCTGTTTCGCTTTGGATAGCGTCTGTAGCTCGATGATTTCCATGCGAGCTTGCGTGCGTCTCATTTTTGTGCAGATGTGAGGACAGCATCTTCTTATAATCCATATGACTAGGACCGTAAATGCTGCTGCTAGGAGGATGTAGCTGATCGCGTATTGATGGACGTCGTGGATTGTGACCGATGATGGGAGATAGTTGCGGTCTTTCTGCGAGTTAATTTTCTTGTCAATCTCATCTAATTCGGCAGTGTTATATTGAAACGCTTGGTTCTGATTGTGATATGTGATATTCACAATGTTATTTATCGACGAGTTTAGTAGCGGTATGTTGAAGTTGTATTCCAGCTTAGCGTCGCTGCTGTATTGGTTGTGCGAGAAGATAGTTAGCTCATTCGATTGTAGGATACATCCTTGAGCAAGAGTTACTATCCCGGATGATGTCAAAGTTTCCATTGTCACGTCGCTATCGCATATGGTTCGAAAGGCGCAAGTCGCGCAGCACTTAGCTAACCATGTGTTTGGTGCATGTAATTCGATCCATTCGTCTTCGCACGGCGCACGGGTGACTGCGCACGGCAAGTTAGAGTGATGACCCAGTAGTTTTGCTTCACATGGGATCTTATAGTTATTTAAGTTGTAGACAGGAAGATTTTTGTAGCACAAAAAGTTGTCTGTTTTTTGTTGAACGCAGTGCTTCAAGTCTTCTTCCATCAATGTTATATACGTATTTTTCCGAAAGTTTACGGCGATGTAGGTTGATGATAGTTTCATGGTAAAAGTTTCCTTGTTTACTTTAATAGGTAACGGTATAGCTTGATAAAATGTGTAGATTTCGTCCGAGATTAATGGTATGTGGATTTCGAATAGGAAGTAAGTCTCTGTTACTCTCGCTTTCACATAGAGGAGTTTGTACAAGTCCTTTATACCCTCTTTTGTATTTTTTGTCGGCAGAGATAATGTTCTCGGAAGTTTTGCTGATATAGCGTCTAGTTGCTTGATAAGGTTGACTGGGCACAGAAGCCGGACTTCCATGTGACCTTTGTAGACTTCAGTCAGGGTTTCAAAAAGCATTTATTGTACTCCTTTCAAATTGTTTATCAGGAAATGTAGGGAAAGTGACGCTGAGTTAAAGTAATTTGAGGCCATCACTGCTTCCATTTCTGATTCGATCTTGGCGAAGTTTTTGTTTGTTTGGTTCATAAATCCATCAATCATCAAAAATTGCTTCTGGATGTTGGTTTCACTTTTCTTGAGTACGTTATTTTCTAGTTCCACTATGGATGTTTGATTCCGAATTAGTTCGAGCAAGTAGTTTTCATTGTTCTGTACTGCCTCTATGTCTTTTTGGTACTTATCCGCAAAGTGTTGGTCTAGAATGCCGAATAAGCTGTTGGCTATGTAGCCTCCTGCGTTTAATAGTCCACGTTTCTTTCTACTTGATAGATGCGTGTGCGGTGCAAGTAGTATGGTGTTGTAGTAGCTGAGTATTTCGACCTCGTGATAAAGCTGTTGCAGCGTAGATTTGCAGTATCTTGGATCGGTTTTTTCACAAAGATCCTTCACATCAGCGAGATATGCTTCAATACGATGAACTCCATCCCAGTAGTTAGTCAAGTTATAGAACATTAGGAGTGTCCATTCGTCATTGATTGTTTGTATTTTGCCTCTCGTGTCGTAGTAGATAGGGCGCGCGGCTTCCAATGGTGTAATATGAGCCCTCGTTGCTATGTTGCCGCCGCTTCCGTGTGTCTGAGTTGAAAACACACAGAGCGTTATCAGTAAGGTTAATAACATTGAAAAGCCTTTCTTCGCATTTGTTTTGCGCTTGGGTGCATTCTTGTCGGGATCGTTTTGTGCAGCGTCATCTTTTGGACCGGGATGAGTCTTGATTACCCGGCCAAGTGCCCATTTCCCGGGAGGCAGGTTATCCTCCTTTACCAGCACGACGTCATCTATTTGAACATTTTCAGTTGGTTTGTTCCATTTGCTCCGGATTTGCAGCTGTGTCAGGTACTCATTCGACCAGCCCTTCCAGAACTGCTGCAGCATATGTTCGGTTAGACGCCACCTTCGTCTCAAGTCGATGTTTCCGACGTCAGCATCGCTAGCTTGCGGGATTGTCATTACCGGACTGCCTGTGAGAAAATGGCCCGGCGTCAAGTAGTTGAAGTATTCATCTGGATCTTCCGTCAGTGGGCACAGCGGTCTCGAGTTCATACAGCCTTCTATCTGTGCCAGTAGTGTAGTAAACTCTTCGTAAGTAAGTTTTTGGTCTCCAAGTACTCGCCGTAGATGATGTTTCATCCCTTTCACTGCAGCCTCCCAGAGACCGCCAGCGCTGGGCCACGCGGGGGCGTTGAAATGCCAGGTGACCTGGAGAGTATTTATTTTGTCAAAGAATTGCGGTGTAAGTATCGTCTTGTAGAAGTCGAATTCTTTGCGTAGTGCCTTTGACGCCCCGACCAGGTTAGTTCCGTTATCACTGTATACGTGGGTCGGCGTCCCCCTTCTTGCGCACATTCGTTGAAAGGCGGCAATGAATGTCTCAGTGCTGAGGTCCGATGCTAGTTCAATGTGCACTGCCTTTGTGCACATGCACACAAAGATCACGATGTAGGCTTTGGATGTTGATATGCCACGGCCCTTGTTGAGTTTTACGTCCACATGACCAGTCAAGTCCACGCCCGTATGAGTAAAGGGACGCGAAGGCGTTATTCTTTGTTTTGGCAGTTCTCCCATGAGTTGATCGTTGTCCGTCTTGTACCTATGACATCTCACGCACCGTCGCAGATATGTTTTCACCGCTCTGTTTCCTCCGATTATCCAGTATTGCTGTCGGATATGAGCCATGGTCAGTCGCGCTCCGCCGTGCAATGTGTTGGCGTGAGCTTGCTCGATGACCAGTTGAGTGAGTCTTCCATTATTCGGCAGTATCACAGGATGCTTCATGTTTGGTGGTAGGTCTGAGTTTTTGAGCCGTCCACCAACGCGCAGTATGCCCTTTTTGTCCAGAAACGGGCTCAGCTTGTGAATTTTGCTTTTATTTGAAGTAATTACGCCTTGCTTCAACAGTGCTAGTTCAGTGACAAATTCCATTTTTTGTACGTATTCTATCACAAGCTCAGCGGATTTTGTCAGTTCCACGGTAGTTAGGTAGCTCGCGTCCGGTTGCTTCCTTTGTCGCAACTTGCTAATGAAACGTAACACCCATGCAATAACTCGGGTAATTCGTGTTAAAGTACTGCACTTCTCTAGCAAAGTTTTTATAAAGTTTCCTGTTTGTTCTGTAGCTTGTACTGTACAGGAATGCACGTCAAGTTCCAGGCTGGTAGTATACAGGCAGGTTGCGCATTCCTGTGCTTCCTCAGTCGTCATAGTTTTTATGAATTCTGGGCCTTGCCACCACAAGTTGTGTTCCAATAGTTTGATAGGTAAAATTCCTCTAGTTGCGCAATCGACTGGGTTTTGATCCGATTTCACATAGTGCCATCGTTCGGCTGGGATGATTTTGAGTATTTTTGTGACCCGATTTGCTACATATCGTTCCCATCTAGCTGTGTCGCCTTTTAGCCAGGCTAGTACAACCTTCGAATCACTCCAGGCGAACACAGTCAGGTTGTGTTCCTTCAGAGTTTTCTTGATTTTCTCCATCAGTTGGGACAGTAACATAGCTGCGCACAGTTCCAGTCTGGGAAGTGTGGTTTTTTGACTCACAGGGACCACTCTTGTTTTGGCGGCAATTAAGGTGATTTTTGTCTGGCCGTTATCGTCAATAAGTCGTGTATAAATCACACACGCTAACGCCTTCTCACTGCTATCAGAGAACCCATGTAATTCGAGATCCCTTTGAGTTCCGCCGATCCATCTTTTTATTTTTATGTCCTTTACTGCTGGTAGTTCATTTCGTAGTTTTAGCCATTCTTTTTCAATATCGTCGGGCAATAGTTCATCCCAACTCATCTTTTCCACCCACACCCGTTGAAATATAAGTTTTGCTGACACAGTAATGGGTGAGAGCCAGCCAAGCGGGTCGTAGAGTTTTGATATCTCAGATAAAAGACTCCTTTTTGTAGCCTTTTTTGGAGGTTCTTCCATGTCCCAGTTGAGTATGAACACGTCAGAGTTTGGACTCCAGCCGAGACCCAAAGTTTTCGTAGTATTTCCTTGTTTAAAATTGAACACATTCTTCGTTGATATTTGATCCTCTGATAAAGTTTGCAGTAATTCTGTGCAGTTACTTGTCCATTTACGTAAGTTCATTCTACCGCCTTGCAATAGTACAATCAGCGTGCGTTGCATTTCTTTGGCGGCTTCGAGTGAGTTATTCCCGCTTATCAATTCGTCGACATAAAATTCGTTTTCCAGTGTTTTTGCAGCCGCGGGGTATTTTTGGCGATCGTCCGAGGCTAACTGTTTTAGGGTTCTCATGGCTAACCGCGGTGCGCTTTTGGTTCCGTATGTAACGGTACAGAGGTTCATTTCTTGTAATGATTCGTCAGTCGAAAATCTCCAAATGATCTTTTGCAGATGTTGCTGTTCTTCAGCGATCCGGATGCAGCGGTACATTTTCTCGATGTCTGCTGTATAGACGTATTTGTAGCTTCTCCATTTTATTAGTAACTCCTGTATGTCTTTTTGTAAGTTAGGTCCCTTTTTCATTAAGTCATTCAAGCTATAGTTCGAGCTTGTTTTTTGGGACGCGTTGAAAACGACTCTTAGTTTGGTCGTCGTGGACTGCTCCCGTAGTACCCCATGGTGAGGCAAGTAGTATACAGGGCTTGAGTTAGAAACAGTAGTTGCGGGCTGCATGTGGTCCAGATCTATGTATTCCTGGATGAAGTCTTTGTACATAGCTGAAAGTTTCGCCAGTCTGTCGAGTCTTTTTTCTAGTTGCAAAAATTGGGCAGTTGCCGCAGATTTAGAGTTTCCCAGTTTTTCTTCGTAATTCGGGTATAATGGCATCTTGACAACATAAGTTCAATCGCAGTGTCTTTTCGTAGTTTGTTGGTAATATATCTCGCACTCATCATCGGATGGTATATCTTCGTTCCCCTCAGTGATGTCTTCTGTTTCCCAGAATTTAGTCAGGTCTTCCAGATTGACCAAGGTTGCGTGACAGTTGAAAGAAGTCTTGACATTGCCGCACAGGATCCAACCTAGCTGAGTTTGTTGCGCAATGGGGGATTCATTGGTGCCTCTCAGTACTCCTTCCATGATGATGGTAGAGTAAACCTCCGCCCCAAACAGTAGATCAATGCCGCGGGACACGTTGAACTCAGGGTCGGCCAGTTTCAGATTGTTCAAGTGTTCCCATTCTGCTGATTGAAAAGATTTGCTCGGCAAGTTATTTATGAGCTTTTTCATTACCAGTGCTTCTGATTTGAAGGTGAAGACAGAGTTGATGGACTGACATTCAATTCCAATTCGTCCCTTGCAGTCCCCAGTGACGGTCCCAACGCCTGACACCGTCGCAGTCATATGTTTTCTTGGCAGCCTTAAAAGTTGCGCTGCATTTTCAGTTATTAGATTTACTTGCGAGCCTTGGTCAAGTAGTGCTCGCAAATGTACATAAGTTCCATTGAGGCCTTTTACTTTGATTTTTACTGTAGTGGGTAGTACCTCCGTTGCGTTACTGGATAAGTGATTCGACACTTTTTGAGTATAAGTAGGTTGCCGTTGAGTAGAGTAGTTTCTTCCAGAACCCGGAGTTGAGGGTGGTTTCTTCATCTTATTGTGCAACAGCGTGTGATGTGGCTTAGCACACTCTTTGCATTTCTTAGTCGATGAGCACTGCATGTCGCCATGGTCGTACAGACAGTTTTTGCAGAGTTGCATGCGGGCGACGTTAGAGTTTCTGGTTTCAGTGTTCATGTCTAGAAACTTGCGGCATTTCATGAGTACGTGGTTTTCGTCACAAAGTGGGCAATTTCCTTGGTAAGACGTGAAAAATGACTTCTTATATTCCCGTTTGAATCCAAAAGTCGGTTTATATGTCCCGTAGTGCTGCTTTTCAGTAGGTTGAGGCGGTTTCTGTACCTTAGGGACTTCTTTTTGACGAGTTTTTATTTCTAACGCCATAAATTGGCTTTCCAAGAAGTTTGTGAACTCATGAAGGTCTGGTATTTCCCTCGGTTCACGTAGTTCTTTGCAGTATTCGTTGTAGGTATCAGAGTCAAGTTTTTGCGACATAAGGTGCACAATTAGCGGATCCCAATTTTCTGTTTCCACGCCGATGTTAGTTAAGCCATTCATGCATTCATTTATGACGTCATGCATTCTTTTGACAGTAAATGCGCTCGCCTGGTGTATTACTGGTAAATTCAACATAGTATTTATGTAGGATGTAAATTGCAGTCTGCGATTGTCGTAGCGCTGCATAAGGATGTTCCAGCATGACTCATAATTTTCAGCACTGATGTTCAAATGCTGCACTAGTTTTTCAGCCTCCCCTCTCAGCTTTGCTTTTAAGTGTTGAAGTTTTTGTGCCTTGGAAATAGATGGATTGTTGTGTATTGTTTCCAAGAACAAATCTTTAAAAGACACCCATTGTTCATAGTTTCCGGTGAATATGGGGATGTCAATCTTTGGTGCGGATTGCTTGTAGTGTACATTGGTCCACAGCTTTTTATGCAGTGATTTTTTAAGTCGGTCGTATTCGCCTTCCAAAGTCATGAATAAGTCGTAGTACTTTTCCTCCGAACCTTGCAGTAGGGCGTCCAGTTCCCAGTGTAGTTTATCTATTGCCTCCCATTTTGATCCCATTATCTTGAGGTGATCTTCAATCTCCCATTTCTCCATAGTATCTTCAATGTTCACTTTCGACATGGCCCTGTCAATGGCCTTGCAGTTTCCTTCCTGTCTAGTAAGTAGCTCTCTGACCTTGGTACTTGTGTCATCTACCTTCTTGGTCAGTTCTTCTCCAGTAAGACCATCATTTGTAGTTGAAGTTTTGTCAAAGTCGTCTTCTTGCAGGCTCTGAGACATGAGTTGTAGTATATTTTCTTTAGTGTTTTTATATATCTCCTTAGTTCTTTCGTAGACACATTCCTTAAAATATTCAATATCTTTTTCCTCATATTCCAATAATAATGCATGTCTTTGCTCAAAATCCTTCCATTGAGTTTCAAGTCATACAAGTCTCTTCGTGAGATAGTCTGGCCTTTTCTTCCTTTCTGCTCCGTCCTTTTTGTAGTTAGCGCAGAGACTTTTTATGTTTTCAAAGACTTTGCTCTGAGTTTGTAGTTCAGCCATAGTTATGTTTAGTTGGTACCTTTTAGTTTCAGTAAGTATGAGTAGTATGTAGTTGATGAGTTCGACACGTAGTAGACGGTGTCCCTTGCTTGTTTCATCAGTAGTAAGTAGTCGCGATGCTTGATTTTGTCAGCGCACGCTAAGTTTTCTTCGTAGCTCGACCCGTAGAGTCGTAGGTCGCACACAGTTCTTCTCAATGCTCCCACAGTCCAAAAACCACAGAACACACTGAGTTTTCTCGAAGGACCATAATGTATGATCAAGTGCTTAGTAGACGGCACTTTCCACACAGTTGTATAAAGTTCTAGTAGTGAGTTGTTACGAATGAAGTAGTAAAGTAGTGGTAGTAATGAAACACGTCATTTTGTCTTCACTGTAAGTGGTCAACTAAATTTATTACGGTAGAAATATGCGGGCTGAGTAAACTGCCACGTTAACAAAACATTATATGCACGGTGTAACCGTACAAGTTAATTACTGAAAAGTCATTCCTTTCATTTATAATTTACTATAAGAATAATTTTGTGTCATAAGTGATTATATTTTTTAATAATAAAGGTTTTCAGTATAAGATGTTTTAGTCCAGCATTATTCACCCTGATTTGATAATGTCCGTTACAACGGACAGCCAAATGCATGTGTTAGTAAGCTTTTATTTGGCAATGTCCGTTGGAGTGGACATATTTTTTTTAATATAAATACTATAAGACGATTTTTTTTATTATTTTTTTTCATATTTTTAAAGCTGTAACTAAGCGTAGAAGTAAAAAAAACTGAAAATTTTAACAATTTTTTACCCTGCCAAATTAAGGGTTAATTCAATATCGAGCATAAGGGCCCTTTAGGCATGGACCGCCACATATTATTCTGTAATGCAAATATTCTGTTTCCATTTTAATGTATGGTATTTTCTTTTTGTTTAGAATGATGATTTAGAGATTATTTTAAAAAGCGATAGTGCTGGAGAAATGTGTCTAGCTTCTTTAAAAAAAAAATGGTAAATTAGACACTGCGGCACGGAACTACTTGGTTAAATCAGTAGTGGAATACCATATGAAAAAATATGGAGAAATGAAAAAACAACAATTTCAAGATATTTCCGCCCAAATTGTTTCGTTAGTCCCAACTGAAGTGAAGGTATCGAAATGCAAACTGAGTTTTTAAATTGTAATTAATTAGCTATGTAGTTACTTTTAGTTAATTATGGTCACTTATTTACTTCCTGTAGTGTTAGGCATGCATGATGTAGTGTAGTGGTTTATTTCCAAATTTTAGGCGCAGTAGTTTCGGAGATAGAGCGGTAAAAAAAAAAAAAACTGATTCTCACAACAAGCCCTTTTATTACATATACAATGTCACACGATATAGTTTGCAAAACTTAAAATAAAAAAATTAAAAATATTATGGGACAAATACACAATTATTTTACATAATAAAATTATTCATTCATTCATTCTAATTTACCACGAAAAGTGGACCCCATATTTAAAAATCTATTACTTTCATTACACGTCGAGATCGGATCGGGGAAATGATACAAGTGTGGACGCACCTTAATATACAGGATGATTTTGGGGTAATGACCCGGAATTATTTTACATTGTCAAGAATTCAAATTAGATAACATCACAGTTGGTATGACAGTTTATAACTCGAAAAATTCTCCCATATTTTCAAAAAAATGGGAAAAAATCTTTTTCACACAACTATCCATATTGTCCGATAAATTAAAAATGAAATGCGTTTGTTTCGGGTCAGCTCATTTATTTTAAATGGCTAGCAGATATCAAGTAGGAAAAACTGATTCATGATCACGACCCCGAAATCACCCTGTATTATATTCTCGGTTTATGGAGTAAACATATGCTGTACTGTAGGTAGTTGGGCCATTCTCTTATTCTAGGGCCCATAACGTGTCACTTCTGTATAAGTAAGAAATTATCAAAAAATACATAATATTAAATAACACTCAGCTGGGTATCGTTACGTAAATAAATATTCTTTCAAAATCAAAATCAAAATCAAAAATCATTTATTTCCATAGGATGTTGTTACATCACTTAGATCCGTCATTACATTTTTTTTGGTGAGTTCACTAACCCAATGGCGGAATCTGTGGAGAAGAGCTCACCGAAGAAACTCCACAGTCGTCGCATCTTTTGCGTTTCCTTTTTTAAATAAAATATTGTCAAATTACAAAATGAATGCTAATTATATATCGAAACAGCCTGTTACTCAAACAATCTATTCCCATGGACATCTGTCCTCTAAGTAATCAGATATCCTGTAGTAACCTTTTTTATACAATTTCTGTTTTATTATTATTTTAAACTTGTCTAAAGGTAAGTTTTTAATATCAGTAGGGACCTTATTGTAATAGCGTATACAATTGCCTTTAAAAGAATTACTAATTTTATGTAGTCGGCTTACATAAGCAACCAACTTGTCTTTATTTCTAGTATTAAAATTGTGTATATCACTGTACTTCTGAAAATTAGTTATATTTCTTTTTACATACACAAGATTGTCATAGATATATTGAGACACAAATGTCAGAATATTGATTTCTTTAAACTTTTCCCTCAGTGACACTCTAGGCCCTAATCTATAAATTGCACGAACAGCCCGTTTCTGCAGAATAAATATACTATTAGCATTCGCAGCGTGACCCCACAATAAAATACCATAGGTCATTAGACTATGAAAGTAACTAAAGTAGACTAGTCTAGCGGTGTCTACGTCGGTAAGAGCTCTAATTTTTTTAACTGCGAACGCTGCCGAACTCAGTCTGTTCGACAATTTATTTATATGAGGATCCCATTGTAGTTTGGCGTCTAAAGTAATGCCCAAAAAGACAGTCGACTGCACAAGGTCCAATCTCTGTCCTTTTATAAATATGTCTGTAGTTACCGGGTTCACATTGGGTAACACGAATTTAATACATTTAGTTTTCTTTTCATTAAGTAATAAATTGTTAACAGTAAACCAGTTCACTATACTAGAGATAGCATTGTTTACCTCGTCATAATTTGATTGCTGTCTTTTAACTTTAAATATCAAAGAAGTATCATCGGCAAACAATACTAACCCATGTTTTGCTTTAACAAGGTAAGGTAAATCATTAATATATACTAAAAACAAGAAAGGACCAAGAATTGAACCTTGCGGTACGCCCATACTTATTGAAGACCCAGGTGATCTTTTCCCATTAACATCGACCATCTGAACCCTATCTGTTAGATATGACTCCAGAAGGCCAAGTGCCTGATCTTTTACACCATAATGGCGTAACTTCCTGACAAGAGTGTCATGATGGACGCAATCAAAAGCCTTGGATAGATCGCAGAAGACACCTATTGCATCCATTGCGTCTTCCCAGGCATCAAAAATATTGTCGATTAGTTCAACACCAGCATCGGCTGTTGAACGACCCTTTGTGAAACCAAACTGAGCAATATGAATTAAATTATTGAGATAAAAATGACTTTGCAATTGATTAAGTATGAGTTTTTCAAATATTTTGCTAAGCGTTGGTAGTATCGATATGGGTCTAAAATTGGTGGGGTCTGATGTACTACCAGCTTTGAATAAAGGTATAACTTTACTTAGTTTCATCAAGTCAGGAAACACACCACTATCTATACATTGATTAAATATACAACAAAGGTGAGGTGCAATACAATCTACAATGGAACTAATAATTTTTACTGATAGACCATGGGCGTCAGCTGTCTTTTTCATTTCCAGGGATTTAAACGCTTTTACAATGTCTTCATTATTTACGTGCCTAAATTTAAAATCTGTTTTACATTCCTCAAAGTTTTGTTTAAGTATAGATTCAGCAGCAGCGGGAGATGAATTTAAAGACTTGGTTGTTGAAACTGGAATGTCCGTAAAGAAATTTTCGAAAGCTTTTGCTACTTCTAGGTCTGTACTTAGCAATTGATTATCTATCTTAAGCTTGAAGTTATTATGTGTAGCTTTGGCCTTTCCAGTCTCTCTGTTTATAATTTGCCAAGTCGTTTTCATTACATTGCTACTAGATTCAATTTTGTTTTTAATGAAATTAGATTTAGCTACGGCACAAACGCGTTTAAACATTTTTGAATAACTACGAACATAATCTAGAAAGGCCGTATTTTTGTTATATGATTTCTCTTCATAGAGTTCATATAATCTTCGTCTGCTCCTATGAATTCCAACTGTCGCCCAATCACTAAACAAAGCTTTGTTATTAACTTTTATAGTTTTTGATTTAAATACCGTATTGTAGTGTATGCACACCTGAACCCTACTTACATCTATAAATAGCCTCTTTATTATGATTCATGACTGAATATACAACTGTCTTTCGAACATGTGACTGCCTCATTCCACACCTAATAGGCCCATCCTTTACATGGCGACCGTGCCAGGCCAGCCTACCTCTCGCGAGGTAGTGCTGTGCCGAATGGCGATTAAATAAATTCAAATAATATTTAAATAATACTTGAAGAACTTGGAAACGAGAAATATAACGAAGATAAATATATAGAGAAAAAGAACGGGATGACCTATGAAGAGATTAGCGGATTGCAGCCAGAAGAAGACGGATAAATAGAAGAAAGAAGATAATTATAGAAGAAAGAATATATTTACACAAGAAGAGAAAAGAAAATATTACAGAAGATTTGTGCTGCCGGGTGCCGGGCGATTTCCTAAGCCTGATGATGTGGAAGCAGGGCGCTGGGCGTAACCGTACGGGTCAAGTGAGGCGCAGCTGGGAGATGTACGGTTCCCAGGATGTGCTGACTCCGAGCGAGCTGCGTGCGACACGGGCGATGACGTCGTGGCGTCAATGTGTTTTTTGGACAATGGGTTTTATTATACGTATGACATGTAAGTAAATTAAATTATTTGTCGATTAGTATATTTAAGTTTTGGCTAGATTTTGTATTGTCAAAGGGTTGACGATACGATCAATATTAATATAATTATTTTTCCAAATGAAGATTGCATGAAGTAACTAAAATAGTATTATGATGAATGGCATAGAACGAAAAGTTAGTAGTACAGTATAGTCAGCAAGAGAAGTGTGAATGAACGATTGATATTATTTTTTAGGAATGGAGATATTTTTGAAAGCCGAAAAGTAAATAAGTTAGACACGAGTTATTTGGGATGAGATGATTTGACAGTATTTTTTTATTTTTGAGGAGATTTTGAAAAATCTGGGAATAATGTGATAAAAAGTGTGAAGTATGAAGTTGAAAGTTTTGTTATTTTTTTGTGTTATAACCGCTAGTATTTTTTTTATATTGCATCATAATTCTGATTTACTCCAAATGTACAATCAAGTACATAAATGATTCAGTTGTTCATTTGACTTGGTAACAGTCAAAGTTATTCAAAAGTTAAGTATAGAAATTCAATCCAGTGTTCGCAGGCGAACCAAATATGGACATGCTACACTGCAGAAGAAACCAAATTAGATTAGAACATAACACATGTTTTGATTACAGAGAAACAGAATTGTTATTATAATAATTAGTAGTTCATGTTACCGCAGTGCGACTTGTATAGAGCGAAAGATTTTAGTTTCATGCGACTAATATGGAAGATACATAAAAGGTGATGGATGATTGATAGCGAGTTTAGGGTACCGCAGAGAGATTAAGTATGAAACCATTTTCAAGTTATAATACGGAATGAATTTGAATAGTATGGGATGTATAAATTTCATATTGTGTATGTATGTACAAAATATTTAGTATGCAAAAGAAGTTCAGCTTTAATCACAGATATACTTAAAAAAAAACGTACGACGGAACCACTAACGTTAGTTTATCATAAAAGTTTGTTTAGAAATTGTACTTGCATTTATTTTACAGATTGCATTCGAGTTTATTAATAGAATTATATCTGACCAGCGGATATGGTCACTTCTTCTTGTTTTATATTGAGAGTTGAAAAGTATGGAAATTGAATGAAATTAAAAGTTAATCGTTGTTATGAAGGTTTATTTCATATTTGATATTTTTGAGTTTTATGATAGTATTACAAGGGGAAAGTTGATTTTGTTTGGATTTGGGAATGTTGGTTTTTGTTTAGGAATAAAAAGTATGAATTTGAGAGAAGGTGTGGAATGTGCAGGATTGTTACTCTAGGCCACAGAGCAAGTTAGTTGGGAACACTTCGTTTGTTAAGTTTTCGAGAAAAGTTGGAATGATCATCCAATCTTTACAGAATATCTTAAAATTCGAAGGATTCGTATTGATTGAGTATAAGTTATGTTTTTAGTATGGTACGTAACTATTGGCGAGTCCGATATGTTATTGTATTTTCATCAAAGTCTCAAAGGTACAAGGTACAAGGCACGAATCCTTCCTCTTCGATCATGATGTGGACGAGTTTCCTTCGTGAGAAAGTTGGATATCGATGACCTAATAAGCTCGCGAGCCAGGTACTATTAGTCTATGTATTTAAGTATTATTATAAAAAGTACCTTATAAAGTAAATACCAGTGTGTATAAAAAGTACCTATAAATGTGCACTCACTACATGTGAATATTAAGGGTCCGGATCCCGATAATTAAAGTACCTATATGAAGTGATAAGGAGATTATAATAAAGACTTTGTTTGAAAGAGATTGTTTATGAAAAGAAAAGTACATTTTGATGGGTTTTGAAAAGATGGTTATTATATTATGTTTATGTAGAGTGTTTTTTGGATAAGAAAGTAATAATGAGATTTATGACAAATATAAAAATGGTATTTACTAGATATATGAAAAAAAAAAGAAGTTTGAATAAAACATAGACAAAGAGTTATTTGTTAGTGTTGTAGTTAGTAATTTTGAGAGTATGATAGTAAATTAGAAGTATTGTTTTTGTTATTGAGAGCATGTACTTAAGTAGAGATTAAAGTCTGTTTTTGTTGTCTGGTATGCAAGTAAGAAAATGAATGAGTTTAAATATTGCTGAAAGAGAAAGCAAAAATAAATAAATGTTATTGTCGCCAACCCTACCCCTAAAACAGATAGATATTTTAGTTTCGTGTATTTACTTGTGTATGTACTTATTCGTTTATTTCGTGTATTAAAAATTAGTTTTAGAAAATACATAACCTGATGTTCTTATGTAATCATTATCAATGTACTTTAATGAAGTTGTTTAAAAATAGGTGTTAAAAAGGGGTGAGAAATAGTAATAAATGGTTATAGTTGATTTTGATAGTATTGAAAAAATTGTATCCAGCAAACAAAAATATAAAAGGTTTTCATTTGTTATATTTTTTACAGATTTTAAATTTTCAATTGATATTTTACACAGGTGATTTATTTTATTGTTATTTTTACAGAAATTAGTTACTTATTAGATTGTTGTTTTGATGTTATTAGATCTAAATTGTTAAATGTCATAAAAATTATATGCATATTTTTTACTTTCAAAAAAGGGGGAAGGTGTAGTGTATGCACACCTGAACCCTACTTACATCTATAAATAGCCTCTTTATTATGATTCATGACTGAATATACAACTGTCTTTCGAACATGTGACTGCCTCATTCCACACCTAATAGGCCCATCCTTTACAGTATCATATTCATTTTTGACAAGGTTAAATACTGAGTTGTACAACAAATTTGGATCGTCACTGTATGGTATTTCCCATAGTTTATCTAAAATATTATTCCTGTAGTGTTCAAGCCGAGTGTCACTAACGGGCACACGTGTAATATCCTCTTTTTGGTCCTTTTTTATTTTAATATTGAATATACCTATCTGACCAGAGTGATCAGAGGTTAATTTATTGATGACCGATTTGAAAATGGGCGTAATGTTAGTAAATATATTGTCAATGCAGGTAGCAGATGTTGCAGTAATTCTAGTAGGCTCCAAAAACAGATAGTTCATGTTGTGACATAAAAATAAAGATTTTAATCTAGTACAAATATTATTATCCTCTAACAGATTAACATTAAAATCACCACAAATTATAAAAAATTTGTTTTTATCGCTGATTTTAATCAACCCTTCATCCATTTTCTTTTCGAATAAATCAAAGGATGAATCTGGTGGTCTGTATACGCTCATTACAATAAGTTGTTCAAGTTCAATACAGGCTATTTCCATGGTACGCTCAACAGACAGGCTCACTATGTCAACTCGTTCCTTATATTTAAAACTATTATTTACAAGTATTAAGGAGCCACCGCGATCAGCTGTTTTTCTGTTGAACGAACTAGCAACGTGGTGGTTATTAAAGTTGAACATGAACTGATAACTCTTTAAAAAGTGCTCTGTTATACATAAAATATCAATATTATTACAGTTCATGAATAACTCAATTTCCAGTTCTTTACTTAACATGCCCTGTATATTTTGATGAACCACGTTTAAAATATTCTTACTTTTACATTTTTCATTACTAGTAACTTGATTTAATGGGCAAGATGAAGGTATATTTATACAAATATTAATATTACTGCCAGAGTTACTCTCTGTTGTCCTATGGGTTAATTCAAAGAGCTTGGAACAGATTCCAAGGAGTACATGTCATTATTATTACACTGCTCAATAGAA
The DNA here is from genome assembly GCA_949825045.1 of Argyresthia goedartella. Lineage (NCBI taxonomy): Eukaryota > Metazoa > Arthropoda > Insecta > Lepidoptera > Argyresthiidae > Argyresthia > Argyresthia goedartella. The sequence continues at coordinate 9,975,011 of OX463811.1, read as the reverse complement.
GCAGGCGTTTCATTAGTCAAAAACTTGACTGAGTTCAAAATAAAATAAGATAGTGACTGTGCTATCTGTTTTGTATAAAACCTAGATAGGTAATACCTATCCTTAGTCAAATAAAAATATTTTCCAATACAAATATTGGTGTCTATGAAATGAAATTTTTCAGTATGACGACATGTCAATGTGTGTATAAATGTATTATAATAATGTCTTATATGATTTTCATGTTGTGACAAAGATTGGCTGAAGGGAAACGCAAACAAGATTATTCTATCTACATTTTGTAAAGAATTTAATTTGGAAAAGTATTTAGTAACTAGTTTTTTAGATACATTTTCCCTTCTACCAATTAAAATAATTAGGGTGGTTGGTTCTAAAAACTGCGATGACAACACTTTGTTCAATATTTGTGAATATGTGGCGCCAGGCATACAGTTATTTAATATTGCCTGGCCCACGCGCTGACTAAGTTGTAAACCCATATTTTTTCCAAGTTCATCGCTGTACATTATATACCTATCCTTTGTCCGAGAGAAGGAGGCGTTATTGATAACACTATTAGTACTCAAGTCGACTGACGGCGGCGCCTGGGTCAGTATCAGCTGTTCGGCCGGCTGCTCGGCGGGACACACGGTCGGCACGGAACAGTCCGCTGGAGCTTGTTTACAATCACAGATGTGATTGTCGGTCAAAGATATGAAAGTGTCATAATTATACTTACACGTCTCCAACAAACTATTCATAGCCGACACATGTTCCTTAATTTCGTATTGTGCTGACTCATATTTACGTGTAATACTTTGTAATGATGAGTTTAAAATATGCATATCTGACTGGAGTCGCCGTGTGTCACATTCGTACTTTTCTGTAGTTTTTTCCAAACATAATCTACAATCATCGATTTCCTTAATTAATTCGACACGTTCCTTGCTACAATTTACATTTTTACAAAATATTTTATTTCTATTAGCTAGTTTTTGTGTTTTTTTTGTATAATTATTTAATTTAACATATTTCTTTAATTTATTTTTACTACAGCTCATAGTAGTTACTGATTGTGATCTATTAGGACTATCACACGTGAGATCACAAGCTGTTAGGTCAATAGTTGGTATGCCAGTTTGGCTCATGACCTCATTATAGAAGGCCCTGGTTGTAGCACTGTCTCGCTGTTCTTCCCGCTCGCTGAAAACTTGAAGCTCGTGGTGTGCCTCTGCAAGCTTTTGTTCAAGTGATTTTATGTGTTGCAATGCTACGTGGTGGACATCATGACACTTGTAATATGAGTCGACTTGGTGTTGTAGTTCATCTCTCTGGGCACTGAGATCCTGGCATTGGATGTCCAACTCACTGAGCTCTTCTTTTAGCGCCGAATTTTTCTTAATTTGCTTTTCTATCTCCTCTTCACACTCATCTCGCTCTCGTAGAAGTATTTCACAAAGCTCTTGGCTCTTCTTGAGCTCCAGCAAGGTCGCTTTCAGCTTCAACTCCACATCGCGTGTGCTCATCTTGCTTCGGGTCAGCATTGCACCCTTTTTCGCCTGAAAAAAAACCGCGAATAGGTGTCAGTGTATGACCGGGTGGAATACTAGCGAACACTAGGGAGTTTATTGCACAATGAAGGTGTTAAGTGTGTGTTTTTGTTGAATGTGGCAGAATGTTGCGTCTTCAACTTTGCTTCCGCTTTTGCCAAGTAAAGAGAGACAAAACGGTACCTGAGTGAGTGTACGGCAAGTGTTTCACTTATATGAAGGTTTGTTTAGTTTGTTACGGGTGTGAAAGGTGAGATTATTGATATAAATACAGAAATAAAACGATACTTCCCCCGTTTACGTCGTTGTTATTTGAACTGATTTTGACAGTTCAATCGGCCGGTACAATCGGTCTTGTTTTTTCCAAAGCTTGTATGTTTGCACAGCTGTTTATTATCTACACATTATTTAATCACTAATTACTACTTAAATTAAGTTTACTCGTGCAGAAAAGCAATTTTGACTAATTTAATTGAAATAAAAACTACAGAGCTGTTTACATCGTCAGCTATTCGGTCTGGGGTTGCCAGCCGAAAAAAAAAAAAAAAAAAAAAACTCCATAAATGGTACTCTGCCTAATCAAAAACAACAGGTTTTATAAAAAAAATGGTAACTCTGTTGTACTTTGTGGTAACTCAGGTGTTTTCCATATAATATTTTTTTGTCACACCTAACAGGTTGCCTTAAAGAAACTCGAGTCTTTTTAAAATCTTCCATAGGATTAAAATTTTACAATACTCGCATCAACGATTCGGATCCCAAACAATACTTTGACAAATAAACAGTTGAATTATCAATAGTAGTAAAATTATTAAAAATATTTTAGTTTGTGTCACAATAGACACACCAAATGATCGAACCACTGTGTTACCATAAAAAATATAACCTAATGTTGATGCTTCTCCATGTCACACCACCTCAAATCACGCGCAGTATTTCATTACGCTTAGCGGGGTGCGGGTGAACTAGCCGAGCCAGTCGGCAAGCAGTCGTCAGGTGAGGTGCGTGTGTTTATTGTGCGACAACTGAGTTACAAACCGCGAGAGGTGAGTTTTTTTGATTAATTAATATCTCATGTTTTTGTTTAGGTACTTATTGTGTAATGTTTCGATTATTGCTATAATTTCATTAAAATGTTAATCTGTGTAATCACAGTGTAGATATATGTTTGATTTTAACAACTGCGTTACCTCTACACTGCGTTACTACAGGTGGTAACGCAGTTGTTACATTGGCAACACAGTGTTTTTTTTTTTATTGAAGTCAATTTTCACACTTTTCACAACTGTTTTATTATTTCCAGGCTAAGTAATCAAAGCATATGTACTCAAAGTACAATGGCACTAACACCGGCCGAAAAACAACGGCGTTACAGACAAAAACTTAAGGAAAATCCGATTAAGAATGCGGAAGCCAAGCAAAAGCACCTGCAACGCTATCATGCGAAGAAAAAGCTGGTAAAAGACATGACTGATCGAGAACATAGAGTTGCTAAACGTAGATGGAAGATTGCTAACAAAAAACGACAGCAACGTAAGAAACTAGCACAAGCTGCACAAGCGATTTTAGTTGAGACACCAGCTTCCACACCAGCTACAACACCTATCTTGCCGAGTACTCCTGTTTCTCTAAGTCCAAGATCAAGGGGAAGAAGACATGTTAGGACACCTATCTCGCCGAGTACTCCTGTTTCTCTGAGTCCAAGATCAAGGGGAAGAAGACATGTGAGGAGAGATCGATCTAAACTATTCAGACAAACTTTAAAATTACAAAAAGAATTGGAAGGACTGAAGAAGAAGGCCAACAAATACAGAAGAAGGTATTACAGAGTCATAAATTCTAAAGAAAGCAAGCAGGGAAAAGAACAATCTCCTCATTTTAAAAGCAAATACTTGATTTTGACAAATGCTATTAAAGATCACTACGTGAAGATAAAGGGAGTGAGAGAAAAGAGAGCTATTAAAGAAGTATTCCAAGGAAATGCCATAAAGAACTCTAGGATGAAAATGGACATAATACGTGACACATTAGGCATTGATAAAATGAAGAAAATTCAAAACGTACCTAAGGAAGCAATTCTGGCAAAAAAGATAAAGATATTTTTCCATAGGGACGATGTTTCCAGAGTCACTGCCGGCAAACGTGAAACAGTAACCTACAAAAAGGTGAAAATGCAAAGACGATACCTTTTAGACACCATGCGTAATCTTCACGCTTCTTTCAAAAAAGAAAACCTGACTGAACACTGCTCATATTCGTATTTTGCGAAGCAGCGACCATTCTATGTAAAACCACCAAGTGTCGATGGCAGAGAGACCTGCCTTTGCAAAACACATGCCAATATCCAGTACATCTTCGATGCTCTCCACAAAAACAAAATTATTGATGAGTCAAGCCTCAGCTCGGTCATTGTAAACACAGTGTGTGATACAGATAGTGGGACTTGCATGACTGAGAAATGCAACGATTGCAAAACAAAAAACATACTGGTCCGCACACACGATAAATCCGCAAAAATAAAGTGGCAACAGTGGATAAGACAGCCAGAAGAAATAGAAAAGTCGGGCAAAAAGGTAAAAGTAATAAAAAATATGAGAGAAACCGCTGAAGGTACAGTTGGGGAGCTGATTGACAAATTTGAAGTGGCACTGACTACACTTAAAAAACACATACACAATATAAAAACCCAATACAAGAACTATCGGGCTGCAATAGATAATCTCCGAAGTGATGAAGTTGTGATACACATTGATTTTAGTGAAAATTACTCTTGTAAATACTTCGAAGAAATCCAGTCTCATCATTTCGGAGGGTCTCGCAAGCAAGTCACTTTACACACTGGAGTGCTTTATCTAAAACCAGAAGGAGAAGACAAGCCACGGATTGAGTCATTCAGCACCATATCAGGAAATACTTCACACGGACCTGCAGCAATATGGGCGCACCTCGACCCCGTTATCAATGATTTGAAGACCAAATACCCTCATGTGAAAACCATTCATGTATTCTCTGACGGACCCGCGACTCAATATCGCCAGAAGCAGAATTTCCATCTTACTTGCACAAGGATTTTTGAGGTTTATAACTTCGAACGCATAACATGGAATTTCTTCGAGAGTGGCCATGGAAAGGGAGCGGCAGATGGTGTTGGGGGCACCCTGAAACGTATCGCTGATAGAAAAGTGGCCACAGGCTCAGATATAACTGACGCCGAGAACTTCTTCAACAGTTTGAAAGACTCCACAAAAATCCAACTTTATTTTGTGACAGATACTGACATAGAAAATGTGGAGAAAGTTCTTCCGAATACTGTTTTACCACTTCGCGGGACCTTAAAGGTTCATCAAATTTTCACGGATGTTCGCGGAGAACTACAGTACCGCGATCTCAGTTGTTTCTGTAATAGAGGTTTTTGTAGTTGCCTATCGCCAAAAGTATACAGGCCTTTGGGTTTCAGGCCAAGTCTGGAAGATAATGATGCTGCTACTTCTCAAAATGATTTTGCTGGCACCAATACAGAACCACAAATGATGACAGACATGCCTGATTCCCGAGAAAGTGATTTTGATGATGAAGTGGCAGAAAAAGTATTAGCTGACATATCAAATTACATTTCGAAAAAGACATTTTACGATATGGTCTACTCCTCAAATGAAAGCACAGACGAAGATGAACCTCTATCAAATTTTAAATCTACTCAAAAAGTAGGCCGAGAGCAGGACCTCTTGGCAGCATCGGTTTCTAACCAATATGAAAAAGATATAATACAGAAAGAAAATGTACATCCGTCTAAAATAGTTGAAGGAGTTTACATAATCCTCAAAGTTTGTTCGGTGAAAAATAAACAGTATTCTTTCCTAGCGGTTGCACAAAGTGACGTAGATGAAGACGGAGAAGTGAAAGTAATGTTTCTCAAAACAATAGATAGTTCGGGAAGAAAGTTCAAACTGGATGAAAAGGATATTTCTTACGAACCCTATGAAAACATTTTGGAGATAGTACCTCAACCAAAGATGGTTATGAAGGGTAAGAGACTGTTTTACGAATTTTCTCAACCGGTTAACATTTTTGAAAAATAAGGCTCAAAGATAACTTAGAATTTAGTTTTTTTTGTGAACTAGTCTTATAATTTATATTTCTACGAATTGTTTATACTGCATCAAAGATTGTCTGTGATTGATTAATATTTTACCACTGTGTTACTGTTGATACCACTGCGTTACTTTTTTGTCTCAATTTTCAGTACTATAAATTCAGTTATATCTCCGATTACTATGAAAGAAAACGCTCAATTTTTTTATCATTACCACATTTTAATTTGTTTTATGTATATTAAATAGTTTCATAACCTTTCATTACACCTAACCTGATTAAAATTAAAATATGTGTCAAAAATATGACATTTGGTAACGCAGTGGTTTTGTAAGTTTAATTAAAAATGAATATTTTTAGTTTTTGTTGATTTGTTTTCAATTAAGAATAGAAGCAATATTTAAGTTTGTAGTTTATAAGTCTTTGAACTGAATTTAAAGTTCCTCATAAATAAAAGTTGATTCTGAAGTGAAGTAACGCAGTTGTCATTTTTCTTCCGCATTTTTTGTATTACTTAAGAAAAATATATATTCTGTTAGGAAAACATCGCGGCAAGCACAAGTGCCATATATTTCAGTTATTGGGCAACTTATATCGATACATATATTTAAAAAAATACTTACTTTAATATTTTAAAAAAGTCGTGGGAATTAGCTGCAAATGGGCCCTATAATAAGAGAATGGCCCAGTTGCTTTTAATGCTGAAGTAGATAAAACGGACTTAATAGATTTGTGAATTAGCTAATGTGACTTAAGGGGCTCCTCACGTTTTTCATTGGTTTTTGACAAGTTTTGAGGCGATATTCCTACATTTTCACTACAGATAGAATTATAAGGCAAACGGTTATCGGTTTTACAATCTTTTATCTCCATTCTGTAGAGCCGGATAACGAAAATAATGTATACTTATTTTTTTATGATTTTTTTAAACATGGTCTTTAAAAACACTTTTTTCGATATTCGAATACTGTGAAAGACCTTACATATACAGAATCTACATATTTGGGTTCCTCTTTGACGTCTCTAAAAACTGATGAGTAGTTTTAATTTTAAACTAATTAACAAAAAAGTTATGGCCAGCAAACCAGTTTTTTGGCCAAAAATTGTCCGACTTTGATGCCAAATATCTCGAAGACAATGAACATTGAAGTAAATTTGGGATGCTATATCGTTAAAGGCCGTAGCTGATAATATGATAGGCTACAAAAAACATTACAAAACTAAGGGATTCAGATCGAAGGTCATTGGCGCCAGGGAGCCCCTTAACTACATTGATGAATTAAGTATATCACAGAACAAGACCTTTCCATGTTGTTAAGTTGATGTTAAGTTCATGCATGATATAGGTATGTTGATGAATTAAGTATATAAAAAAATCGGCGAAGTGCGAGTCGGACTTGCGCACCGAGGGTTCCGTACCGTAAACTAAAAAAAACGGCAAAAAAATCACGTTTGTTGTATGGGAATACCCCTTAAATATTTATTTTATTCTGTTTTTTAGTATTTGTTGTTATAGCGGCAACAGAAATACATCAGCTGTGAAAATTTCAACAGTCTAACTATCACGGCTCATGAGATACAGGCTGGTGACAGACGGACAGACGGATAGCAGTCTTTGTAATAGTAATAATAATAGGGACCCGTTTTACTCTTTGGGTACAGAACCCTAAAAACTATTATTTCCATGTTGTTAAGTTGATATTCATGACAAATACACTTAATGGTTATTTCGATTTCCTGGACTTTCATGCTTAGTTCCTTATGTTTACAAAGTTTTTGATTTCCATAGGAAACGTACAACATTCCCAGCCAAAAGTTCGGCAAAAATAAATATATTCCGGCAAGGGGAAAACTTGCTGACAAATATAACAATCACAAACGTTTACTGCGGAAGAGTGAGGTAGTCGTAATAAACGAAAGGAGAGCCCACACCAGCACCGAAGATGTTCCGGCTGACACAGCTGCAGCAGTTGGATATCAAAGTGGTATGAAAATGAAAATGTTTTTCCGATGGCTAGTTGGCGAAAATAAATATTTTATTTTGCGTTCAATTTCCCTAGACTCAATTTTTTTTTATTAATCTGCAGTGTTGCTAATTAGCAACAGAATGAGCAAAGGGTTCTGGTGGATTTTGAATTACCTACAATAAATTTATAATACTGTTATAAATTTGTAAAAATGGTAGGACGAGACGTCAGCTCAGTGCGACCGCTGCGCAAAGGAATGTATGGTAACAGGTTAGCGACGCCACACAGGACGTCCCGCTTGCGTCGCGTATCCTTTGTGGCGTTGCTAACCTGTTACCGTATACATACCGGTGCGCTGCGGTCGCTCTGCGCGGACGTTTGCGTCGCGCACGCTTCGTGACCAAGCCTTTAAGGTATCGAATTTAAAATTATCAAATTACAGAAAATCATATATTCGGAATATTTCTTTCAATTTATGTTGACATCTTTCTTTATCTAGTCATGCCTAAAGCTCTATCTACTTTTTTCACAAGCTACTTTTTTCTTAACCCAAAGTCAACTTAGGTCGCGGCTGGTGAATTCACGGGTAATATACCACTACACCACACTTGTACATTACTAGCACATTTAAAACTTATGATAAAGTGTATATATGAAAAACAATTGTATGATAATCACGCTATAAATAAAGGCTGAAGCTCAACTAAACTTGATCTATTGTTTACCAGTATGTAATGAAGAATATGAAGTGTTAAAAGTTGGCTCAAATACAACAAGGAGCCAGTGCCCGAAGTAATCGAGAATTGGAAGAAAACATCGAAATTGCGCCTCAAGGAACTACGATCCGAAAAATATGCAAACATACATGACATCGTGAACGATTGGCCCTCATATAAATTGAGTTTCGGATATAAGTTGGTAAGTTGTGACCTTTTTTACAAGCTTTTTATTAGCTTGACCCCGTATATTTGTTTGTTTGTATATCTCAAATCTTGTGAGCACTTTGAACCCTTCCTTCCTTCCTTCCTTTGAACTTCCCGCGGGGCACCTAATTACTCAACGTTTTCGAGTGTGCGTAAGGTAGATCTAAATGTCATTTTCCATAATCACAATTCCAGTAATCACAGTTAGATCTAGTTACCTATCGTACTTTCGAACAGTTACTACGTGAATACCCTGCTGGTGTCCAATTGAGTTGAAATTTGCTATACGTACGTAACTCAATAACATTGCAAAATTGCTATTATGGTGCAGTCGGCAAAAAAGTGCTTTCCTCAAAAATGTTTTTTCTTGACGGAAACTTATTATTTGTATAAAGACTTCGGCACACAGCCAGCGCGGCGTGAGCGTCGCGTCGCGAACTCGCGAAAGGTAATACAGACAAGAGCGCGCCGAACGCACGCCTCCACGCTCACGCCCTAGCCCATGCCGCGCTGAGCCAAAGCCAGCCGCCAATATAAGTGTCGGTTGCAAGTAAAATGTCGTATACTCTTTTATCATGGTTTTTGACTAAATCATTACTAACTAGTTCAGCGGTACTGGTGCAGGTCTATAGTCGCTAGCAATTCGTTTTGGCAAATCTACTTAAAGAACACAATACCTTTCTTTGGTCAACCGCAAAACACAATAATGAACACATTGTAAAAAAAGAGTTTACAACAACCTTGAAAGTAAGAGGCATTGTGTTCTTTAAGTAAATTTGCCAAAGCCAAAAGCTAACGACTATACCGGTACAGGTATAATCAGGTATACTCGTAATGCTAAAGCAGATCCGCCATCTTATTTTATTGCAAACTTAATGAAAACCACTGTGTGGCGAAGCCTTAATGTGATTATTTATTTCATGTCTTTCAGTTATAAAATATGTGTGTGTAACTTATAGGAAAATAAAGTGCATCTATCTCATTCAAAATTAATTTCAAGACAGGTAACTAGCAATTATCTAGGTCATAGTTTTATTTAGGAATTTGTCCATTGCATACAGCAAACTAACACTAGGTAACTTGTCAGCAGTCTTACAACAACTCTGACTAGCACTTTTTATAAATGCATTTAGGTAGAGTAGAGTTTAACATTATTGTAATGTAGGTACTATCATACCATTTAGGTTTGAAAAATAGTTTCTTTATTGATAAAGAATTTTTTTTTTCGCTACCCCGAGGGTGAAGGAAGATAAAGGGGAGGTGTAGTATGGTAGTACGTGCAAATAGGCTAGATGTTAGATTTAACTACAACATAAAGTATGTAGTGATGTGTAAGCATTAATACAGGTATATAAGTACGCCCACAATGAATAAAGAGATCTTCTAATACCGAACTTCTGACTTTCATTACCTACGATATTACAACGCGACTTAGTCAATCTACGCTTTAGGTATACCCGACGTAAAGGCTACAGAACAAGCTACAGCGCCACAAAGTTATCTGATCCGGTGCCGAAACTGGTACTACGTTATGTCATTTTGAAATGTGTCAAGTTTATTGTTGTGCACAACGCTTGGTGTTTTATTCATTATTTTATCGTTTTAATTATATAAATAATGCCAAAGGAATGAACAGTGCCGCGAGAAACACTATTTTAAATGTTTTAGCTTTTATGCAGGAAGAGAAACGTTTAAATGTGCTGATAATACCATTTGAAAAACTGTATGAACGAGTTGCTGCTGCTACAGGTTAATGTTGCCAGTTGTTGTTCTATGAATGTGACTCAGTTATCCAGTGTCTACAGCTCTTAGTAATCAAGAACGACCGATCAGATAACTCATCATGGCTCCACCTAACAATAATCGTCGTGGTGGCAATCGCAGTAATCGTATTAAGAAGAGAACTCCGAAACCTAAACGCAAATCGCGAAAGGCTACATCTATTGGAGGATATCTCGCTACGGCAATAAGGACACTAACATCCTTCCTACCAGGGCAGAAAATTGTCAGACCAGCAGTAGACATGCTTCTGAAAGCTTTTGGCATCGTATCGGCAATAAATCTTGTTAACGAAAATATAATAGCATCAACTCAAGTTATTGGCCTAACGACGCGAAAAGAGCTGTATTACGGTGACCTACTAGCTAACCGCCGAAACATTGGATTGCAAGATATTGACAACTCAGGAAATCCCACAATTAAGTTAAACTTTTTGACGGGACGAATTTTATGAATCCATGTTACTGTCGAGCCAACTACCAAGATTTCAGAGCGATCTGGCGAATGGGCTATGGCCCTAGTTCCTTTGAAAGATAACGTCACTAAGAACGCTCTCTCAAGTAAGTTCCCGCAATTTGAGGAGGTGAACAACCTTCCCTATTCAAAATTTGGATTGGCATCAAGAATTTTAAGCAGCAATGGAGAGGAGCTTAGACTCCGAACATCCAGTTGCCTATATGTATATTGCTTACTCTCAGGAGGCTCGAGAAGCATACAAAAACTTTCCACCGGAAGAGTTCAACTTCAGAGTAAGTTTGGTAACCAAATGCCAACTTGGAGAGAGAATCGTCAATACCGCTTTCACATCAGGAGGGAATTATGTATGTATGAATCACCCATTTCTTGTCAGTAGTCGATGACATGGTTCCTACAAGTACTTGTGTTCTATTTTGCAGGTGTAAGTGAACGGTTTGTAGGACAATTAGTTAAAGAACAAAAACAGGCAGATGCTACTGGCTCATAAATTTCTACTTCAGGGAAAAAAGGACTAGAACCAAGGGGAAGATAGAAATTGATGATTTTGACCTCGGTGTCAACAGAAGAAAAATTCATGAATTTTACACAATGAAGAAAGAAATACCTACCCTCCCAAAATTACTGAGCTAACAAGCTTCTTGATAGCAAAATTCTCGCAAACAAAAACCCTTGGACATTTAAACCTAGAGCTCCAGAGTATGTTCCAAAAAGCAAATGAAACGGTGACTGACTATTTAATACGCGTCGATTTGTGTCGCAATAAAATTTTGGAAAAATTAACTGCGGAAGTGGACGATTATACGCTTGAGGGCAGAAAAATAACCACGGAAGAAACTGCACTAAACGTATTTGTAAACGGGTTATCATCTGATATAGGTGTCATGTTGAGGACCCGAAACTTTGCCAATTTAACCGACGCACACTGGGGCAAGATAAATTAATGCTATACATAAAGTAAAAAAATATAATTTTACGCTAGCAAGTGGCTTGGTGTGCTATGACATAATGCTATAGCTGTGGCACAACACCGCAGGTAAACTGGCGCAATCCGAACCGCCCCCACTCCTTACTGTAGCGATCAGTCTGACCCGATCGCCCGAGGGACGTACAAGTGTGATTCATGCGTCAGCAGCGTTACTTAGAAGTGTACGTTGTTTTTTTTTAATAAACGTCTTATAAACCCAAAAGAAAATATGGAATCATCAAGTTCAGGTATGTAACTTATTATTCGAAGCTATATATTATGTATTTTATATTTGTTTGAATAGATAAAACTATGAGTAAATGATTGCGTGAAAAAAAGAAGTCCGAATTAAAAACATTATAATTCTACTAGATAAATAGTTATGTTCCGTGGCTGATCGGAGTAACTTTGAATGTTTTTAGCACTTGTAACTATAAGAGCGCTTGTAGACGTCCGTTTTTTTCACCGGATAACGGACCGTGTTTTTTGCCGGATTCGCGGTGGTGTATGAATTATAATGAATGTGTGTACATGCACCGTACATCGGTCCGGCGAACAATTTACGCCGGATGCACCACCGCTTCCCCTCGGCGCGACGGACACCGGTCCGGTGTAAGAAAGGGCGGTAATCCACGCCAGTGTATTGGTGCGTGTTGACGCTGCCGGACGTATTGCCTGTTTTCTGTTAATTGAGTGCCGTCTACCCTGCGTACTTTTAAAAATGAGTGATATTGACATGGAAATGTTAATAAGTATGGTTGAAAATAGGCCTGTACTGTGGGACAAAACCCAAGAGTGCTATAGAAATAGACAGTCGAGTTTTGCCGCTTGGAGAGAAATATGTCTTGCGTTAAATGAAGGTTTTGAAACGATGTCCGAGAAAGAAAAAAATGATTTTGGTAAGTAACATTTTATTTTCATTATTTTTATGCATATTGATTTTGCCATGGTACACGCCCTACTGGTGACATGAAATACTCTGCATATTTGTTACGAATCATATTTGCTGTTACATTACCTCGTGTTGAATGGGAACGAGGCAAATGGCATAGAGTAGACATCATATTGTGTGAACTAGCATTGTCAGTATTAGGAATACCCTCTACTTTATGAATTATGTTTTGTAATAAGCAGCATGTTTTTACAATATTAACAGCAGTATCTATTGAAACATTTAATGGTCTATGCAAAATCCTCCATTTATTGGATAAAATACCAAATGCGCATTCGACGTTGCGTCTCGCTCTTGTGAGACGATAATTGAAAATTTTTTTTATTGAGTCAAGTTGATGCCCACCGTAAGGACGAAGTACGTGTTGATGTAAAGCGAAAGCTTCATCAGCAACAAATACATAAGGTAACTCACTGCCTGCACCTGGCAACTGCTTAGGTCGAGGAATATTTAATTTGTCGCCTACTATTCTTTTCCAAAATTCTGTTTCTTTAAATACTGCTGAATCGCATTCTTTGCCGTAGGCTCCAACATCAATAAAAACAAAATTATAGTTTGTGTCTACCACAGCCATTAATACTATTGAAAAATAGTGCTTGTAGTTGAAAAACATTGATCCACTTTCTTCTGGCTTGATGATTCGAATATGTTTGCCGTCGATGGCTCCCAAGCAATGAGGAAAATTTGCAATTGTCTCGAAATTTTTTGCTATTGTTAACCATTCGTCTTCCGATGGTAGTTTCATATAAATTGGAGAAAGGGTTTCCCACAATGCTTCAAATACTTCTTGTACAATACAGCTGATAGTTTTTATACCCATTCTGAAACTGTAATGTAGATCGCTAAATGTGTTCCCTGCAGCTAAATATCTGTAACAAATTTTTCTTTTTTAGGCAAAGATATCATAAAAAAATGGAACAATGCAAGAGATAACTGGATGAAATATCACAAAAAAGTTAAGGAATGTAAATCCGGCTCTGGTGCAAAAAGTCTACGAAAATATAAATTCTACGATCAAATGCTCTTTTTGTGTAAAATTGTGACTCGCCGAACAACGGAAGCAAGTATTACATCAGAAAAAAACATCACACAATCTCACAACAAAGAAACTGACTCACAAACCAATAATGACCCTACCGCACCAGCCAATACTACCGATAGAACAAAAACAAGCAAGAAGAGAAAGACAGACTGTAGCGAAGTTGATCGACAAATGCTTACTTTTATTAAATCAGTTGAAGATGAAGACAAGAGTAAGAGTATGTGTTTTTTCAAAGGTATTGCTCCGATTGTAGACAAGTATAGTGACAACGATTATGTTGAATTCCAATATGAAGTCATTAAAGTTATAAGAAATTTAACTCGGAGAAATCAAGCGTCCATGCAGCAGCCAAATCACAATTACAATATTAATCGAGGCTACACTACGGCTACACCCGACTACAGGATACACGAATATCAACCAACACAACCCATTCCATCGACATCCAGGATGCACTATGAATATCAGCCAACACAACTCATTCCATCCACATCCATGATGCCTCAAGAACTCATGCAGCAAGATGATTCCCAATCTTCAATTATTACTGAATTAAGTTCAATCACATCGCCGGATTACGATTTCGATTTTTCTAAAACTCCTTAATTTCTTTTTTGAGTATAATAAAACTATTACTACCTACTAAATTTTGTTTTAATTAATACAGGTGATTACCTCTATTAATTTTCTATAATTTGAAATTGAACATCTCTTTAACATACCTTAGCGTAACGGCTAATCTCTCTGCCGGGGAAATAGATTTACGCATGTCAGTATCTTCGTGTCTTATTTTATCATATATGGCTGTTAATAATAGTTGAAAGGTTTCTTTCTTCATCCGAAAATAATTGTAAAATTTAGTTTCATCCTCTTCCAACTGCGTAAAAAGAGTTTGAAATGCACCATATTTATCCCTTTCCAATAATATAGGATGAACCCACGATGACCTTTTACGTTTTTCTATTTCTTTTTGTTTCTTCTTGTACAAATAGTAGGCCAATACGAGTTTTTTTTTCTTATTATTCGACATTTCACACGTGTGTAATCTCTTGACTGCCAGTTCAAAACTAACGCATATAGACGGCAGTCCATCCATCCGGTAAAAAAAATATGTATACAAGGATAGCCGTTTATTGACGGTCCGTTATCCGGTGAAAAAAACGGACGTCTACAAGCGCTCTAACAGTTTACGACTGCATTTTAAGTTTTTGCCCATGTTTGCCCTAACTAAAATAAATGTCTATATAAACCAGTTGGTCACTACTACTTCTACTAATACTAGAAAATAATCGTTTTTATTATAAAATACTTATCATTACTTTTTTACACAGGTACGGACTCCAAGATACGAGTTGTTTATGATTATGAAGAACTCTGGACATTATAAACTTCAAGATCAGATAGACTCGCTTAAAAAGGAAATAGAAAAAAGGACGGGATGTGTCGATGTCAGTGAGTTTCGGACAACTATTTCGCAAACAATAAATCGTTTTAAATCTGAACATAAGTCACCATGGGAAGCAGCGAATCGTATGGAAAGAAGATATTGCGACAAAAATACCACGTGGCTAGATTCGTCAGTTTCATTTCCTACACATAATATAAAACGAAGCATTCCCGGTCGTCCAGAGATACCTTTTGAGGAAAGCACAGAGAGGATGAAGCGAAAAAGGACTGGAGATTTGAGAAAATCTACGCTTGTGCCTGAGCTCGTTTATGCTACACAAACGAAATTGCAAGCTTCGGGACAAGGCGCAGCTTCCAAAATAATTAAAGATATTTTGTCTGTTCCGTCAAAACCTAGTGACTATTTAAAAGCCTAACAACAACAGTCACATGAAACAGTTACGATGATGTCAGGAGAGGATGCTGTAGCTGTTTTAGTAGAAGCGAATTTATCTCGTCATCAATATAATATATTGAGATCAAAATCTCCAAAAATCTACCCATCTTATAAAGTCGTACAGGAAGCAAAAAAACAATGTTATCCAGAGCCAAATAAAATCAGTGTAAGTGAAACTTCCGTACACGCTGATCTGCAGATAATGCTTGACCTTACTACTGAACGTTTGATCTTCGCTCAGAGAGAAGTGTTGCTGACACTGAACAGTGACGAGTTAGAAAATATGTGCTTAATTTCAAAATAGGGTTTTGATGGCAGTAACGGCCATAGCTCTTACAAACAAGCTTTTTATGGGTCCGGAGCCAGTGATGCAGCTGTTTTTATAACATGTTTTGTACCCCTTCGTTTGACATCTGGGTCGAAGGTCATTTGGCAAAACCCTAGACCAAGTTCGACGAGGTATTGAAGACCTTTAAAAATAGAATTTATTAAAGAAAGCACCACAGTTTCTGTGGAAGAAAAGAAAAGGATAGACGACCAAATAAAAGATCTTCAAACCAGTATCGTACAACTAGATGGGCACAATATAAAAGTTAATCATAGCTTGATTTTTGCCATGATTGACGGCAAAGTGTGCAATGCGGTCACGAACACAACTTCAACACAGAAGTGCTATATATGTGGAGCTACAATTAAAGACTTTAATGATATAGCCAAAGTACTTTCCAGACCAATCAAAACAGAAAATTTGGAATTCGGCATTTCGGTCTTACACGGATGGATACGATTTTTTGAATGTCTCCTGCATCTGGCATACAGACTTCCCATCGAAAAAAAACAGGCTCGGAAAAACAAGAAAGATGCCGCAGGAGTCTCAGATGAAGAGAAGGTTGAAGAAACAAAGACAAAAATACAGACTCAGTTCAGAGAAAGGCTAGGCTTGATAGTGGACAAGCCCAAGCCAGGATTTGGAAATTCGAATGACGGAAACACAGCGAGGAGATTTTTTTTAAATGCCGCTGTATCTGCAGAAATTACAAACCTGGATTTACAATTAATACAGAAAATGCACAATATATTAATTGCCATGTCATCTGGCTATGAGATTGATGTAGAAAAATACCGCACATATGCAATTAAAACTGCCAAATACTTTGTGCAAAAGTACCCGTGGTATGATATGCCGCCCACTGTTCACAAGTTTTTTATTCACGGGCCAGAAATAATAAAACATGCGCTGTTGCCAATAGGCCAATTAACTGAAGAGGCCCAAGAAGCCCGTAACAAAGATTTCAAAAAATTTAAGGAACACCATTCTCGACAATGCAGTCGCGAGAAATCTAACACTGATATTTTCAACCTCTTGCTTTTGTCATCAGACCCTGTAATAACAAGTAAAAGGAAACTGCCAAAAAAAGTTAACTTCACTTCCCAAAGAAGTTCTAAATCTTCTAATTGCTCCACCAATACAGCCAAGTGAAGATTCTACGAATGATGATACCGAAATTCATGATGAGGATACTGATTATAGCGACGGCGACGAAAGTGATTAGGGTGGTTATAATATAAGATGCCTTGTAATAGACATATAAATGTCATATTGTATATACTTACCTAATATTATGTAAATAAAATTGATTACTTACATATCTGCCTATTTTATTTTTGCTAAACCTATCTTGTCATATCGAAATGTCCACTCGAAAATAGCATTATGAATTAACGACACATTTTAATAATCTTGCCCCAGTGGACGCAGGCAACTTCGCGGTCCAAGAGGACAAAATTAGGAACATGAATAGGGCCAGACAACACCTATTCCGCACTCCAGTACCTCATCATAAACAAAGCGTCCTCCCCAATCAACAACTCCCAATCGCACTTTTGTAAATTCTCAACCTTCAAACCCTGAACGTACTTGCAATTACTGCAAAAAACAGGGACATCTGATTCAAGAGTGTAGGAAAGAATGTTCAATAATAACAAACAAAGAGATCAACAACCAACAACAAGCGAACGCAGAGTGAACCATTTAAACTTCCCCGCGGCCGTGGAGGTGGACAACTCCCCGGAAACCGTTTCTCCCCATTGCTCGGATGTCCAGACACCAGATCTCATTCAATGGTAAAATTTCGGTAAGCAAATGAGTCCATCCAGGCCTATGAAACCAGTCCATCGGGGACAATCAAACATCAAAGGCAACGACGAAATAAATTTACCATGTGAAACTGTTTATCAAAAACATTTTCGCGATGCTTATACCCAAACTGAAATTATAACACCGACTCTGGTAACCTCGCAGACCAAACCAGTCTATCGGAGACAGTCCTGCGACGCTTACACGCATATGAGTTCGATAACGCAAGTCTAAATCCTGAATCAAACAAAAATCCAAAATCCGAATCAAAATCTAGATCAAAAACTAAATCTAAATCGAAATCAAAATCATTCAAAAACAAAACCTCGAAATCTAGTTCAAAATCCTCAACGAAATCAACTCCTAATTCCAAAATCAAAACCTACAAAATCTCGTCACTCGATACACCGCCAGAAAATCTTTTATATTGCAAATTTCATATTGACGGTCAACCAATAACTCTTCTAATCGACACAGGTGCTGCCATTTCCGTGTTAAAACCTGACAAAATCGTCAATGGGTCCGTACACAAATCTAACACTGTTTCCATAGTTGGAGTTACGAATGGTACATCTACCGTGGAAACTCAAGGTACTATTCTTGCTTCCCTCGACCAACTCCCAAATCACAAATTCCACATTGCAAACCTGAACATATGTGAAGATGGAATTTTAGGTAACGATTTTATGCTTAAATTTCATGCCAATGTCTATTGTCAATCAAAGACCATGCGAGTTCGTGACCGATCATTTAAACTATTCTTTTTGAGTGAAGACAGGAAACACGTCAACGACAAACTAATTTTAGACGGTCGCTCCGAAACGGTAATCACGTGTATAACTCATGGCATGCAAAACGGTGCTGCTATTGTAGATAAACAGATGATAAGCGAAAATCTCACCATTCCTAACGCTCTTGTGAATATAAACGACAATAAATTCCTGATCACATGCATAAATTCAAGCGGTCATGATGTCACTATTTCTGTATCCATAATTAAAACAACCGAATTCGCGGAAACAACAGAATGTTTCCCATTGTGTCCTATTAACTCGGTGAACACATTTTCTAATGTCCCTACGCAGGATAAGAAAGACAAAGTAGATAAACTCACTAGGCGCGACCATCTCAACAAGGAAGAGTGTGACTCACTTAACAATATCGTCTCACAATTTGCAGATATATTCTATACGGAAGACGAACCCTTAACCTTCAATAATCATACCAAACATGCAATCCCAACGACTTCACAAACTCCAATCAATACCAAAACGTTTAGATTCCCTTTTGTACACCAACAAGAAGTCAAAACACAAGTTCAAAAAATGCTCGATAATAATATCATTCAAGCAAGTACATCTCCTTGGAGTAGTCCAATCTGGGTAGTACCCAAGAAGCAAGACGCCTCTGGTAAACAAAAATGGCGAGTAGTAATAGACTACCGCAAACTTAATGACATCACTATTGGAGATAGCTACCCATTGCCGAACATAACTGATATTCTAGATAAGTTAGGACATTCAATCTATTTGACTACCCTAGATTTAGCATCGGGTTTCCACCAGATTGAACTAAATCCAGCAGATATCCCCAAAACCGCGTTTAATACCCCTTACGGTCATTACGAATTTCTCAGAATGCCATTCGGCTTAAAAAATGCGCCCGCTACATTTCAACGTGCAATGGACGGTGTCATTTGCGGATTACAAGGAGAAAGATGTTTTGTTTATCTTGACGATATAGTCATCTTCGCGTCCAGTCTTCAAGAACACGAAGAAAAGCTTCATGAAGTGTTTAGTCGTTTACGCAAACATGTTCTCAAAGTCCAACCAGACAAATGCGAATTTTTGAGGAAAGAAGTTGCATATCTTGGCCATATTATCTCTAGCGAAGGTGTCAAACCCAATCCAGACAAGGTAAAAGTTGTCAAAGAATTTCATACGCCTAAATCTTGTGAAGATATCAAATCGTTCCTAGGCCTCGCCGGTTATTACCCTAACTTCAGTAAAATCACAAAACCACTCACGGGACTTCTAAATAAAGATGTTCTATTCATTTGGAGTGACAGTCAACAAAACGCCTTTGATACTTGTAAAAACATACTTACAACAAAGAATTTGTACTAACCACTGACGCGTCCATTCATGCTGTAGGAGCGATCCTCTCTCAAGGTGAAATTGGAAGAGATCTACCTATCGCCTTTGCTTCACGAACCTTAAATAAAGCTGAATCAAATTATTCCACTATAGAGCGCGAATTACTTGCCATTATGTGGGCAGTCAAACATTTCCGACCATATCTCTATGGAAGGAAGTTCAGAATCGTCACAGATCATAAACCCTTAACATGGCTTTTTTCAATCAAAGACCCTGGTAGTAGGCTGGTTAGATGGCGGTTAAAATTAGAAGAATATGACTACGAAATTGTGTATAAAGCAGGAAAAATTAATACAAACGCAGACGCTCTCTCTAGTCCGCCTATAATGCACTCTAATACAGTGGCGGCGTAAAAGGGGGGCGGTGGGGGCGGTCCGCCCCGGGTGCCAAGTACCAAGGGGTGACAACGAAATGCCAACTACCGTACGTTATAATACGACAATTCGGTGATCATAAAACGAAACGATTCCAAAATTTTTGCGAAATCACAAATCGGAACGTTTTGCGAACGCACCCCTCAGATGAATGGAAAAAAAAATGGTTTTACGTCAGTACTGCCAACCTCAAAACGTTGACCAATCAGAATGCAAACTCTTTTTCACGCATCAGTCAGTGTAGTTTAAAATTGTTCGCGTTGCGTCACATTAATTAATAGAAAACGAAAGCCAACAAGTACTAAATACCTACTGTGTACTAATAAAGGAGTGAGTGAGTGAGTGTATTGGTTTTGGTGGATAGTAGGTGCACACAGAGGTCAAAAGGTAAATATGATTTGAATTGAACTACCTACACACCTATTTTACCACACAAGTTAGTACAGTTAAATTATTGGTTTTGGCCGATCGAAATTTAGCTTTCAGTCGATAGTGTAAATTGTATTATAATCACGATACAAGTAAAATAAGCAGTATAACGTTTTATTTCATTCATATGCGTACAAATGGCCGAAACCCGCCTTATGCCTACAGCTTCCTCGGAATACCTACTTACTTCACATAAGCCGCGAGAACGTCTCAGTTGCGGATGCGGATAGCCGGTTGATTGCGCGTGGATACCTAGGTATCCCATTTTTTCTGAGAATCTGGCTCCGCTTGATTCACTTTGATCCATATCACCACAAATGGACAAATAAGTATTCTGCCCAGCGTTGCCGTTAGGGTACATTTTACACATTTGACGTACTATTTCTGCCTCCTATGTGTAGTGTGTAATTTTTACCATTTACGTACTAATTTTAAACATCTAAAATCAGTGCAAAATTTTATATCTCATCGCCAAAATAATTTCAGAAAATAATAAGGACGCGTAACGGAACGTAAACCTTATATTGCAGTTTTGGTACCACGGAGCTAACAAAAACATTAGGCATCTCATTTCATCTAGCAATACAATACACCTATTGAAGCATCCCTCTCTTTCACACACACACGCACACACATCAACAGATGCATACTTTCGAGCTCAGAGTCAGAGAACAGAACATACATACACAGCAGCGCTTGCTGGCTGAACTGGATGGAACGTGTTGACCTTGTTGTGTTTGTTTACAAAGTGAAGTTTGTTGTGCTTGTGCTGGCTGAACTCTGCGATAAAAAGTGAATTTATTTCTGCACATAATATTAGCGTAGGTACCTGTAGAAGAACCATTTTCCAATAATCCGTATCCTGATCGAGTGTACGATTGGATCCATCGTGGTGGTATACCTCTTCTTATCTTTCACGCCTGCTGTCTGTTTACTTGATAGGTAAGTACCTACCCATTATCCGGTTGAAATGCTGTTAGGATAAGACCTTTTGGAGTTGCGTTACGCGACTGTTTTACTATGGGACATGTCCCCAACAACCCCCTTTCGGCCTGTAACCCCCTTCCCACTTTCTGTTACACTCTGTAGAAGATAGCACGGGACCCTGCGTGCGCATGTCCGACTCGCACTTGGCTGGTTTTTTTTTTCCATTGACTCCACTCCACACCACAGCTAAAAAGTAGATTTTTCAAACGGGATAATTTTCAGCTCTTGTTTCGAGACCTAACCTTTTCCGCATTGTATACCAAAGTTGTCACCCTTAAAAAATATGATTCTTTGGGTAGAAAATATAGGTGGCATAGGTAGCTAAACAAGTTTTTAGTTTCTGAATCAAAGCAAACTAATCAAGATCGGGAAATTAAATCTCAATCTGATTACATTTGATGTTGATGATGTACATATATGTGGTCTTCCGCTCTCTTATCGGTACCTAATGTCGGCATTTAGTTTTTCAGATAAATCCTTGCATCTCGCATTCTTTATATACAGGCATTAAAGCATATCTTTGTGTAACGAAATTCTTAAAAAAAACTTTACTTAGTTGTTTATTTTTAAAAACATAATTAATCACAAAATATATACTTATATGTAAACCTTTTGAACCTATGAGAATTTTATTTTACAAGGATTTATTTTTAAAAACAATTAACGAAATATATAGATGTAAACCTTTTGAACCTATGATCATATCATTTTATACGAATTTAACTCATTTATTCAGTGAAAAACTACATACAGTACACAAATCAGACTATAATATAATTAAGATTCTGCCTAACTCTAACCTAATACCTCACACCTGGTACCTTTATGCGCGAAAGCCCACATGATATACATATGTCTCTAGCATAAATTATATTTCTCTATCTCTTTTAATGTCTCTTTATAGCATAAATTATATCTCTTTAAGCTTACAGTGTGCCTTGTTTCGTACATAACTCTAAATTGTTTGTTTTTTGTTTTTATTTCATGATATCCACACGCTTGGGCATATGTGCATGGGACACACGCTTGAAAGTTTTGTGTTGCTTATTAACAAATACTACAAAACTAACTAACTAACTCAAGAAAATGGATAAATTTATCCGCCGCTTACCTCCGAAACCCAATATTACAAAAGATAATACTACACAGCCTTCTACTTCATCTACACCTGCTATGTGTACACCAGCACCATCATCATCAGACATTAACCCTACTTCCGGACCGAACACAACCAAAAGGCCTAGTGAACAAGAACCTACAACTAGTGCTACTGCTGCTACCATAGAGACAATCGACTTAGAACAACCTCCTGCTAAAAAAAGAAATCAGATATATAAATTCAATGATGATTGGCTCAACTCACCCGCATTTTGTAAATGGTTACAAAAAAAGGTAGAAATAGGAAAAGAACCAGTTGCGTTTTGCAAATTATGTGAAACCATATTGACCAATCACCGACCGGTAATAGACAGACACATGAAATCCACCAGACACAAAACAATAGCAAATTCTATACAGGACACCAAACATGTTGATGATCTATTTAAAAAATCTGCTGATGCTAGCCCAGACCAAGCAAGACGGGCAGAAGTAAAATGCGCTGCGTATTTGGCCGAACATAATCTTCCATTATCTTTGTCCGATACTCTTGTACCTTTTCTACGTAATACATTTCCTGATTCGACAATTGCCCAAAAAATGACTTTAGGTCGTACAAAAGTCACGCACGTCCTAACAAAAGTGGTTGCACCAGCATGCAGATCCGAACTTATAGAGTACTTAAAAACACCTGGAAATTATTTCAGTTTAGTAATGGATGAAACTACAGATGTATCTACCAAAAAACAATGTGCGCTGTCCGTAATATTTTTCAACGCCAACACTGAAACTGTTGAAACGAGGTTTTTTGATTTATATGAAGCAGAATCAGGGAAAGCTGACGATTTATGTGAGGCCATGCTACTCCGTCTTAAGAACCAGTCAGTGCCTTTATCAAATGTTGTCGGATTTGCGTCGGATACAACGAATAGCATGGTTGGGCGACACAACTCTGTTTTTAGCCACTTAAAACAAAACATACCGGACATAACTTGCGTAAAATGCAGCTGCCACATTATACATTTAGTAGCATCAAAAGCATGCTCTAAACTTCCAAGCTCGATCGAAGACCTTTTAAGACACATAGGAGCACACTTCAGCAAAAGCTCTAAAAGAGTAAGCCGTCTTCGAGAGTGCCAGGAGTTCTACGGAGTAGAAATTCACAAAATATTGAGCCCAGCTAACACCCGATGGCTTTCTCTGAAAGCCTGTGTTGATCGCACGCTAGAGCAGTACGTGGTCCTAACCGAATATTTTCGCCTGGAGATGTTCGAAGATGGCACAAACGATAACGTTCGTATTTATGAAGGCCTGAACAATAAACTGACAAAAGTGTACCTCGAATTTCTGTCATACATATTGGAGTTCCTAACCGACTTCAACAAACTATTTCAAACAGACAAACCACTTCTACACTGCTTGAAGCCCGAAATAGAAAAGTTAATCCGATCCATTGCATCTAACTACATGCATTTAAATCACGTCAAAAACGTTCAACCGTTACTTATTGATCACGCCAATCCGGGTAACTTTGTGTCTCTCGAAAAAATATATCTCGGAGTACTGGCACAAGATTCTGTGATTCAGATCTTAAAAGACGAACCTACATCATTACCTGACGTGACAACTCTCAGGAGACACTGCCTTACTTTCTACATAGAAGTGATAAAACAAATCAAAGAAAGATTTGATTTTAGTGATCCTGTATTCGGCATCATATCTATTTTGGACCCAAAAGTAGCACAATCGTTTGAACGAAAAGATTTAATGGAAATGTTAAGGAGATATCCAGTTTTGAATACTGTGGTAGATGTGCCAGCTGTAAATAAAGAATGGCGAGATCATGCTCTGCTGGATTATGAAGCATTAAAACTGGACCCAACATTAACGGCCACCAACTACTGGAATATGGTTTTCAAGTTACGAAACATGAACCAAGACCCTCTGTTTCCCAACTTAAAGAAGGTTATTTGCCTACTTCTAGTCCTTCCGTTTTCAAATGCTTCAGTCGAACGGGTATTTAGCCAGCTTAAACTTATCAAAACTGATAATAGAAACAGGTTGAACACAGAGACGATCTCAGCTCTAATGATGACTAAACAAACGATAAAAGACTCGATTAAATACGAACCGCCGAAATCATTACTTACCAGCAGCAGCTGGAAGTTTAACAAATGAATATTTTTCTAGCTAACAATTTTATATAAACAATTGCTAACAAAAGGTTGGTGAAGGCATTTATAAACATGACTTGATAAATTATTGCAATAAAATGTATTATTTTAATTTTAACTGTTAATGAGTAAACAAAGTGTTCTTTTTCAGATTTGATCTTCGAATTTCATTTTCGACCACTTTTACAATAACGATAAGAGAAATTCTATTTCAATGAGTACCTACCACTGAATCAATCACAAGATTTTTTAAATATCATCATTGAATCAATACTGGTATGTATGTGCCATGGCTAAAGTATAAATGCTTGATGAATTAGTAACATAATAATTTCATCATATTAATTTTTACTAACAATTATGAGCAATCGAGATGTTTTTTTTTTCAGATTAGACCGCATCGAATTTCAATCGCACACAATTTTGATTTTATCGTGCTGTTTCTCCAGACACGAAGAGAAATTTCATTCCATGAAATTAAATGCGAGGATTTTTTTTTCATCAATGAATCAATACAGGTATGTTTCGTGCCATGGCGAAAAGAACAAGAAGCTGTATGAGTAATTTGAATTAAAAAAAAATGCGTATGTGTAATTTTGCTTCAAAATGTGTAATTTTAGCGCCGGATATGTACGATTTGGGAACGCAGTTGTGGCAACACTGATTCTGCCGTGTCAGGACTAACTCTCGTATCTATAGATACGTGAGTTAGTCGTAACAGGTCTCTTTCGATTTTTAGGGTCAGATGTTTCGTGCCATGGCGAAAAGAACAAGAAGCTGTATGAGTAATTTGAATTAAAAAAAAATGCGTATGTGTAATTTTGCTTCAAAATGTGTAATTTTAGCGCCGGATATGTACGATTTGGGAACGCAGTTGTGGCAACACTGATTCTGCCGTGTCAGGACTAACTCTCGTATCTATAGATACTAGAGTTAGTCGTAACAGGTCTCTTTCGATTTTTAGGGTCAGATGTAACCCTGTGGTAATAAATTTTTCTTGATATATATATTTTTTTGGTCAAAAAGTATTAAAAACTGATTTGCCAAATTCACGTAACTAATTTTTTCACGCTTCTGTTATGGCTATCTCTCGTATCTAACAGTTACGATAGATAGCCGTGATGGGGCACCCAAGAAATGTATGGTATCTATAGTTACGTGAGATAGCCGTAATAGAGTGCCCGCGAGCGAGACGCGCCTATTTGATGCAACTGGGAGTTTCGGTGATTCAGTCCCCCCCCCCCTCATTTCCCGCGTACACCCCCTTGCGGCACGCGCGTGACCTTGATTTGGTTTTTTAGTCTTGTTGTTTACGTCACGGGAGGTGAAAGTAATTGACTTAATTGATTGTGACAATGGCTCAAAGTTCAAGAGCAAAGTTAATTGTGAAGCTCACACAGCAAAATACTGCTGAAAATGTAAGTACCTACCTAAACTATTTATCTATTCCTGATGTTAATGTATGTTATTGTATGAGACCACAAATTGTTTGGTTCCGCCGCGTCATGTCGAAGTATCTGTCTATTCGTGCCGGTATAGGTTTTTAAATGACCCCGTGCCAACCCGACTGGGAAAAGGCGTTCCGTCTTATGTTAATGGGATTTTATTGTTATTGTTGTTATTGTAGCTGCCTTCAACTTTCGTCCAAGACGAACTCGAAGAGAAGAGTGACACATCATTGAGACATGACGACCAGATTCTGCACAAAGTATGGGTAAGTAGTTTTATAGTTACTTACCTACATAAACGATACAGGCTGACTGTCAGACCTATTCTCTAGGATACACACACTTAAATTAGTTGACAATATTAGCTCTGACGCTCTCACGCGGTTGCAATAGAATCCATTTACGAACTCACTTTTGAATTAGTTCGTCAGTACATTAAAATAATTCAAAAGGGAGTTCGAAAATGGAATCTATTGCAACCGCATGAGAGCTGTGGGGGCTAATATTGTCAACTAATTTTAGTAAGTGTAGCCTAGAGAATTGGCCACAGTATATACAGGGTCATGAATTCATGATGTCAAAGTATATGTCTATTCGTGCCGGTATAAGTTTTTAACTGACCCCGTGCCACCAACACGACTGGGAAAAGTCGTGCAATGTTATGTTAATGGGATTTTATTGTTATTATTGTCATTGTAGCTGCCTTCAACTTCGGTCCAAGAGAGCATAGACGAACTCGAAGAGAAGAGTGACACATTGAGACATGACGACCAGATTCTGCATAAAGTATGGGTAAGTAGTTTTATAGTTACTTACCTACATAAACGATATAGGGTGACAGTATATATACAGACAGGGTTACTGGGGCTGCAAGCACAAGGATGATGGGGGCTGCGCATACCGCGTTGGCATTCCTATCCTGACCCTGTCCTCCTGATAAATCTATTGCCACTTCTTTGTGTTTTATTTTGAAATTGTTTATAAAGGGGGGCTACTAGTTTGGGGCTATATCAGTGTGAGTAAATAGTGTCCTAGGTATTTTTTTTCAGGAGCCCTTATTGAAAAGCCCTTCTGCGAGAAAGCGTCCTGGGTTTCCACTGTGGAAAGATACACACCCCGCTTGTTCCTACACATTTCTTGGAGTAAAAAGAAAATTAAACTTTGATGCGATACAGGTAATTTTCTACTTAAGATTCCCTAATGATGACAAACCTAAGAACCGACGAGGGCTCGCATCATAATCATAATCATAACACACTAGTACCCTCGTTACTGGTGTAATTAGGGTTCTACATAAAAAAAAGAAAAGTATGATGTCATTCATATAAATTACGCTTCTTATTGTTTTTCATAAAGATATAAAGGAGTTGGCTAAATACTGCCCCAGATATGTACAAAAACTTCATAACAGCCAATAGCATTTAAATATTCATTCATAAATTACTGCGTCTTTAGTTAGGTTGTACAACTTGTAGGAAATAATTAAATACTTAATAGTTGTTCGTTTGTCTTATAAGATGCCGTGACCTTTGCCGTCGATAGATATAAGCACTATTTTGGATAAACAGGCAACATACGCCATCTAGCGAGATTTTTCGAAAGAGGAGGTTTCCAAAAATCTCGCTAGATAGCGTATGTTGCCTGTTGAGCCAATATGGTGCTTATGTCTAGCAACGGCAAAGGTCACTGGATCATTGAAGATAAATTAACAACTATTAAGTATTTAATTTTTTCCTACAAGTTTAATGAATGAATATTTAAATGCTATTGGCTGTTGACAAGTATTTGTACATGTCTGGGGCAGTCCTTTAGCCAACTCCTTTATAACCTTCAGATTTTTGCCTTTAATTTTATTGTGCCTTATAATATTTAGATTTTATACAATGTGATTATGTTTTTACAGGAAGACGAATCTGAAGAGAATCTCTTTTGGTTGCACTCGCAATCTCCGGCCGCCATTCGGGTAATTGCAGATGATGACGACACTTGCAGTTTGGGAAGCGCATCGGTCCTAACCACATTAAGAAACGCGCCGTCCACTCAAAAAAAAAAACCCATTCACCACACTATGAATCGTTATCCAGTCGAGACACAAACAACACACAAATAGACCATACAATACCTAACAGAGACACCAGCAACACACCAATAGACCATCCGATACCTAACAGAGACACAAACATATCAATAGACCATCCGGTACCTAACAGAGACACAAACAACTCACCAACAGACCATCAGATACCTAACAGAGATACAAACAACTCACCAACAGACCATCCGATACCTAACAGAGAGACAAACAACTCACAAGACCACCCGATACCTAACAGAGACACAAACAACACACCAACAGACCATCAGATACCTAACAGAGACACAAACAACTCGCCAAAAGACCACCCGATACCTAACAGAGACACAAACAATATACCAGCAGAAAATCTAACACAAAAGACCAAAAGAATAAGGAACCCACAACAAAAACTTGAGGCTGAGAAGGAGAAATACACAATGAAACCGACATGCGCATCAACATGCTGTAAATTTTGTTCCACACTTTTCACTCCTGAAGAAAGGAAATCATTGTGGTCTGACTTCAGAAACCTAAGCAAACAGAACCAACGGGACTATATCTCTCGTAATGTAACACGGAGCGCTACTGCAGTAAAAACTACAGACAAAGAAGTCCCTCGGCGACAACATACATTGGAATGGACAATACGTGATAGAGTTGTGTGCAAAACATTCTTTTTAAACACATTGGGTTTTTAGAATGACCAGACTATACGTACCGTTTTGAACGCCAATGCGAAACATGACATTACTGACCCACATATACAACCAGCTGCTCCCGAGCAAAGAGGTAGGCAAACTCCACAACACGCTTTTCCACCTGAGTATAAAGAAAAACTTACAAAATTCATAAACGACGTGCAGCCGACGGTATCGCACTATAATTTGAAGCATGCACCTAATCGTAAATACCTTCCATGTGGAGTTACTTTCACGGATTTGCATAATGCATTCATTGAGTATTGTGAGGAAAATGGAATAGCCAAATGCAGCTGGGCATACTTCCACAATACCGTCAAAGGCCTAAATCTTTCAACATCCAACCCCCGCCAAGATCTGTGCAGTGTTTGCAAGATCCATGACGATAAACACACTGAACAAGATCACAACTGCACAGATTGCGGCTGCGAGGAGTGCGTCAAATTTGCACCGCACCGGGTAAATAAACATCTGTCCAGGCAATTATTCCAAGCCAGCACTAATGAGGAGAACCCAAAGAAAGCTAATTTCACGGCAGACATGCAAAAAGCCATATGCATGCCGAAACTGACTGTCAAAGAATACTTTTTCTCAAGAAAATTAGTGCTACTAAATGAAACTTTCGTGGCTACAGGAGAAGATCAGCTCGCTCATTGTTACATATGGCACGAGGGCGAAGCAGGCCGCAAAGCCCACAATGTGGCATCAGCTTACGTAGCATTTTTAAGTGAAAAGTGCAGGGACCTGGAGGAGGGCACACTGTATACTGATAACTGCACGTCACAAAACAAAAACAGACTATTATTCGCAGCATTAATCCGACTCATCAACTCAACAAACATCCGCGACCTGAAAATAATAAAAATGATTTATCTAGAACCTGGCCACACATATATGGCAGCCGATACAGTTCATGGCTGTATCGCAAATAAATTTGAAAGATCTAAAAACATGTATGACCTTACAGACTACATTGGAAAAATAGAAGAGTCACGAAAGAACACACATGTCAGGGTGTTAACACACCAGGATATGATTGGCTTCGACGATTTCTTGGTCAAGAAATTTCCAAAAAGCTACAATATTGCAAATCTAAAGATAGTCGAGTTCAGGCATGGGTCACATGACTTTTTTGTGAAAAAAGCCTACGACGAACTTTGCTATACTACAGTAAGTGTGTCAGAACAGTTTAAAACTGCTGCCGCTGGCGTAGAAGACTTTCTTAAAGATCTGCCAAGGCAAACGAAACCACGAGGCATCAGCAAAAAAAAAAAAGATGAACTCATGAAATTATGCCAGTCAATGCCCTTGACTCGGCGTAATTTTTACAAGGAATTGCATGTCGATGATGAGGCGACCGATCTCGACATTGTTCGCGATTCCTTAATATAGGGCTTCGTAGGGTATGTAATATTGGTAGAAAGGCTAACGTATGTCAGTATATTTCTCTTTAGGTTTTTTTTTGTTTATGTCTAGTTTGCTTTTGTGGCTTAATCTTACTCGTATCCGGGTAAAGGCCTGCGCCCTTCTTTGGGTGGGTACATTAATGGGTTGCATTTACTATTTTTACTTGCTTTTATTGTTATATGACATACTTACTTCAATAATTTCGTTGTAGATAAGCTTATTGTTAGTCTATACTTACTTACCCGGCTTTTTTATTTAAATTCCATAATATAATGCGTTGTAGTGGCAGTGAATGTTATTACCGCTTTATTTTTGTATTTATGAGTTGTATTTTAATAACAATTTATTGTTATTTGCTGCGGATGTCCCAAACATTCATTATTTATTTCGTTTTACTTTTACACATTAAAGTGCCCTAATAAAAATCGAAAAAATAAATAGTTAAGTATAGAGGTTTTGCGGTAATTTCATAGATTTTGACATCTTTTTCCATTCAAGATATGCTATAATTTTCAGCGTAAAACACATTGTTGCTAAAAAATAATTAAAAACAAGCTGATATTCTGTATATACCATATTCAATACCACTCTGTCTCTGTACTTACTTTTTAAGACTTTCGTAAAACTTGCACGCTTGAAGTTTTACTTTGTTAAGGGAGCAGAAATGATTCCCATTATCATATGAATAACAAGCTGGAACCTTATATTTTTGATATGAATAAATAAATGTAAATGTAATATAATACTTTGTTTTAATTCATATTGTTATGATTATAAAAGTTTACTCTTTCTCTCTTACACACAAAACACTGTATTTTAGGAGCTGACAATCTAATCAAGCCGAGTAGGTACCTATCTCAGAAGAACCATTCAACCATGTAAAAACTGAGCGTAGTTTAGATTGACATCTCCTAAAATACTTTTTTTGAGTCCAATGCTCAGGTTTGTCCGCTAAGACAATAAACAATAACCCTGTATGAGACTCCAAGCCAGATATAACATTTTTATACTTAAATGTCTTTCTAATAAGGTATTTTGTAAATACACGACATGGCCATGACAGGTTTGAATGACATAAATGAGCCTATCTAACGTATCTTACGCCCGAGCCCAATAACCAATCCCGATCCATTTTGGTCTATCTAAGATAGGCGAATCAATCCATTTTGTAGTTGGCCCGTGCCAATAAGCGATCTATGGATTGAATTTGCAATCTGTGAACGCGATCTATCTGCGGGAGGAAGGATCACAGATTAAAGATTGCCCTCCGTTCGCAAATGACAGTTTGTGCGTCCCAATAACCTATCTTTGTAGTTTGACAGTTCTATCGATTGGCGTAAGCAATCCGAATTATTAATCCTAGGAATTCGGTGGATTACCGTTTGTTGTTTCAAAGATTGTGAGTGATTACTACAAGATAATGGCATTATTAATGCTTTCAAGTGATAGTGATAGTGAATTGGACAATCTAGCTGATCTTTCAGATTGGAGTGATGAAGAAAATGTAAGCCGAAGACCCTCACGGAGGACGCGAAGAGTCAACTTCATGCAGAGTCTCGATGATGCAGACTTCTCTTTTAGGTTTAGGTTAAACAAGCCTGCTGTTGAGTCGCTATTGACTGAAATCATGCCAATGTTGCGGGTAACATCGTCAAGGTAAGGCAATTACGTGGGGCATATCGTTGGCTGTCATAAAATCTGTGATAAAATCATTATTTTTGCTTGTTTTTTTATTACCTAAGTACCTAATTTTCTTTACAGAAATCATGGAGTACCACCGCTGCAGCAACTTTTATTGGCGCTGCGCTTCTATGCACTCGGCACAATGCTAATATCTGTAGCTGACTTTGTTGGAGTATCAAAATCTACAGCAAGCAGAATCGTGCGAGATGTGTCAGATGCCATTGCACGCCTTTATGATAAATATGTTTATGTGCATCAGAGATCCGCAGAAACATTTTATACTATCGCAGGATTCCCTCGTGTACTTGGAGCTGTTGATGGCACACATATTCGTATACAGTGTCCATGTAAGTAACATCAATCTTTAGACTGCACTCGGAGACTCCTCTTTTGTTTGATTTTACATTAATGTGGTTCATGATAAACTGGGACTGTTCACAATTATACAGTAACTTCCTCAGGTATGAGTAACTATTTACTGGGCTATTTCACCCACTGGGCTAACACTGCTCAATATTAATTATTATTATACTAAGCATGGGTCTCTCAAGAGACAGCTAAACAGTCAGATAACTTTTTTTTGACACATTTTGTACATGTGAAATTTCAAAAACTCTCAACTGATAAACACTATCTGAAGAATGAGAGAACGGCACTAAGCCATGTTTTATTTATTTTCAGGTCAGTTAATTGGCGAGGAATTCAGGAACAGAAAAGGCTATTTTTCTGTGAATGTGCAGTGTGTTTGTGATGCAGAACTAAAGCTCATGAATGTTGTGGCTCGTTGGCCAGGTTCTGCCCATGATGCAACAATCTTTAACAACTCCATTTTAAGAGGTTTGACTGAATTTTATTTTGATCTTACTAGGTATAATATTTTCATTTAAAATAGTGAAAGATGAAAAAAATAATTTAATAATTTTCTTTTGCAGCTCAAGGTGAAGCAGGACAATTTGGAAACCGCTGGTTGCTTGGGGACAGTGCATATCCAAACAGACCATATTTGCTGACGCCACTTTTAAATCCTGTTACGGAAGCAGATCAGAGATACAATGAAGCTCATATAAAAACTAGAAATACTATTGAACGGTACAATATTTTTATTTAAGATTTCCTGGCTTGCTGTAACCTGTACCAATTTTATTTTATCAAAACATACTTACATTTTTGTTTCATTTCAGTACAATAGGAGTATGGAAACGTCGCTTTCCTGTAATTGGACTTACTCTGCGCCTGTCACTGCCGAACATCTTCACAGTGATAATAGCCACAGCAGTGCTACACAACATCTGTAGAAATGGAAACCTCCCTGAAGTCCCCCCAGAGGTTGAGCTGCCAGCAGATGAGGATGATGTCAATCTCGGGGCTCAAAATGTACCTATAGGTATTCAAAATGTTGCAAATAGAGATGACCTCATCAATAACTACTTTAGTTGATTAGGTTATTCCTATTGGATCAAATAATGTGTTTAATCTAGAATAAGTGTTGCATATAACAAAGATTGTCATTTTCATATTAGCAAAAAATATTATAATAAACGCAATTTTGAGCACAAAGGTTTTATTTTATTATTTATTACACTACATATTATCACAATATATTATAATTAAAAGTATTACAGTACAGTAGCGGCAGTCAGTGCAATAGTTAGAAAAATAAGAGTAAAACCTATGAGAACTTAAGATTCCTGTAAAACTAAGTATCTATGTATTAAAAATAAAGAAAGAATCGGTAAAGAGTAATGCAGCAATGTTCATTAAATCAAGTTAAAAAAATATTATTCCTTCATTTATTACTCTCCTCTCTATCTTCTTTTAATTTTTTTAATTCTAAATTAAGTTTTTCTATTAATAATTTTAGCCTTTCATTTTCTAATTGAATGGAGTCAAACTTGCTTTTTAATAATTCTTTTTTTAGTTTATAATACTCTGCTATTGCATTGTCTCTGGCAGCCTTGCTAGAGTCTTTGAATTGTTTCTTACCTGTGAAAGGGAAAGTTGAGAATTAATAAAATACTTTAATAAAGTGATGAAGTTTTCACAGCACAGCGCACAGGAGCCTGGCTGTGGCCACTCTGTCTAGAAAAAAATAAAATAACTATTACCAGTTCCAGGGGTTCTGAACGGGACAGCTTTTGACCTAATTGGTGTTGAGGGTGGGTTCACCCGGGGAGGGTTGATTTCCCTCACATCACTACAAGGCCCCGAACCCTTAGGCATATCTGGGCCTGACATTTGGTCAACCTCAAACTCAATGTTAATTCCATCACCACTACCACCACCATCATCACCATCACCAAAATCAATGTATTCCACTGAATCCACTGGTAGTGGTACATTGTCACCCCCAAAAGGCACATCAAAGCCACTGGCTGTACTCCCCAGCAGACTCGATACACGGTCTAAGATATCATCTGGGGGAATATAGTCGCCCCGACCACCTCCAGTCTGAAAAACAAAAGTAATGTTGAATGATACAGTAGATATTACTTGAGAAAAAATATTGAAGATGTGATGTACCTATGAATGTTTCAATGGAATTTACGACTAACCTGTAAGTTATTCATCCGTATTTTGGTACAGCGTTTTCGGGCGTTCTTCTTTAAATTCTCCCATTTCAGACGCAGCTGCTGAGGGGTCCGACGACTAGTGGTGACTGTAGCATTGAAAACTGCTGTTATTCGGCTCCACTCCTCATTTTTTAATTTATTGTTTGTAGCATTAGTGGTTTTGTTGGTAATTATTTTGCTTTGCTGCACCAACTCTAGTAAAGCCTTCGTCTCTTCCTTTGACAGTGGTTTTCCTTTGACCTAAAATCAAAATGTTAATTAGCATTGTTGCAAACGGAGGGAAAGATAGAAAAAAGAGACGCGTTCTCTCAAGTTATCAATATCATTGCACAAAAAAAAACTTGCAAAACTTACCAATTCTGGCTCCATTGCAGTGGTGTAAAGATAGGTAGAATAGGTATTTTGTACTAATAACCTCTAACTAAAGTCCTCTACAATCAAACGTCCTGGTAATTTCAATTTATGAAGCTGAGAGAAAGCTGAATAATGTAACGAAAGCACTACAAAAGTTTTGAAACTGTTGTTTAGCGGTCTGTCTATTGTTCCCCGTTGCGCTGTCAACATCTGTGTTGTGTTCCATCAACATTCCAATGTCAACGTTCCATTTTACTCGAGACAAACTGTTGGACTTTCAAAATAAGAATATAAAAATATTGAAATAATTCGATTTTATAGAATGCAAAAACATCTTTTATCTTATTAAGATAATTTATATTTGTTTTAATACAAAACAATATAGTTTTGTGTCATATTTTATCCCGTAACATGTTAAAAAACATTACTAGTTTTCGAAGAACGGAACGGTCAAGAGGGACAGATTGGCGAGCAATCCAAATACAAAAACGGATTGCATCTGTCTTTTTCGGTATTGGGACACGGATAGGAGATCGATCTATGGATAGAGAACAATCTCAGATTGATTTCAATCTTGGATTAGGGATACGTTATTAAGCTCGGGCGTTAGAGATACGTGAGTTCGCCATAATAGGGTTGACAGACAGAAACGAGCCTATCTAACGTATCTTAGAGATACGTGAGTTCGCCATAACACGATCGATCTAAAACAGCGTGGCTAACTCTTATATCGTTAATAACTTAATTAATATATAAAATATATTAAATTAATACTCTATACATGAAAAATACAGTGTTTTTGAATATATTCACAAAAAAATAACGAGTATTTTCCCTATAGTTAAGGAGATAATCGAAAAACATTAGTTTTTCCTTTAAATCGGTTTATCTCGAAACTTGGTTTTCAGAGATACGTGACTTAGTCATGACACGGCAGTATTGTATTACTAGATATAGAGGGAAATTTTTAGAATAGTTGGACCTGAATTTGGGGGGGGGGATGGGGAGGGGGGGAGGGAGGGGGGGAGGGAGGGGGATCCCTCCATCCCCCAATATAGTTTATAAAGTTCGGAAATGTATACTTTTTGAGATATGAATTTTTAATGTTTATTAATATTGGAGGTTAGGTTCATCCAAGGAAATGAAAAAAACACAAAAATTTTGGAGGGGGAAGGGGGGTTGTTCCCCACATCCCCCCAATATAGTTTTTAAAAGTGAAGAAATTTCGGTTTTGTGAAACTAGATAGGGTCGCCTCGCTCCGCTCCACTTCACTCGGCTCCGGGTGGTTCATAACGTTGTGACCTAACACAACCTATCTCTAGTATTTACACAGAAAGTGACCTAAAGCAACCATTTCGGTTTTGGAAAACTAGATGGGGTCGCCTCGCTCCGCTCTGCTTCGCTCGGCTCTGGGTGGTTTATAACGTTGTGACCTAACACAACCTATCTCTAGTATTTACACAGAAAGTGACCTAAAGCAACCATTTCGGTTTTGTGAAACTAGATAGGGTCGCCTCGCTCCGCTCCGCTTCGCTCGGCTCTGGGTGGATCATAACGTTGTGACCTAATACAACCTATCTTTAGTATTTGCACAGAAAGTGACCTAAATCAACATTTCGGTTTAGTGAAACTACATGGGGCGGCCTCGCTCACAGCTCAACTCCTAACAACATGTTTATTTCTGTGTGTTGTGATTGTGACTTACCTTTGATAAGGTATCTTTTCCGAATTTCATTTTTCCGTCATTTTTCGACCACAGACGAGCAATAATGGCAAAACGTCAAAATTGTATCTGTGAATGGTACTTTTGACGTTTCGTTTTGCCGATTTTCGTTGCAAATTACGTTTTCGCAAATTTATCTTTGAATTTTCGGAAAAACTATGCATTTCCTAACATAAAGAAAAGCACTTTGGTATGAAAAGTGACTGCCAGCTATCCATAAAAAACCTTATTATAATCAAATTCAGGTCCAATGATACTAAAACCAATGATTTAAAATTGTTTTTCGTAAATATTTTTTTACTTGAACCACAGATTAATGAATTCAAATTCATCCGACGTAAATATACGTAATTTGCACTAATACTATCTAATGAAAAGAAAAATACATTGCCGAGACCTAAGGTGAAAATAGACTTCTGTACGTAACATGTAATGTAACACGCAATGAATGAATTTGCCGTATACATTGTCGCAATGTATCATGTAACGTAACTTAATTTCCATAGTTAGGACGCCTTGCGCGCACGAACTGAGCACGCTCCGAGCGCGAACTGAGCATTATATTGTAACTCGTGCGGGGCGCGATCCGCCGAGTGTCGGCTTTTTCGCCCGAACACAAAGAGGCTCGCAGCGCAGTCGCAGTGTGCTCGGGCGCGCCAGTCAGGATGGTTGTTGTGTCTCTGTACTGCGGAACGCCCGCAGCGCGCTCTTCGTACAAACTGATGAAATGCTCCGTTCATGTTACGTTATAGTAGTCTATTTTCACCTTTAAACTTACTTACATAATGCAAAATTAAGCGAGGAAAAAACTGTCAAAATTAACAAGTATTCCTTTATCGATCTTTACAGAACAAAACTTTAACATGAAGCGAAATAGACCGAGTGGATTTCAGCAGAGAAAAGTAAAAAAATCAAAAGAACAAGCACGCGAATCGTTATCTGGGTCGATTTTGAAGTATGTAGCACCTTCGGCTTCTCTGGTACCGAATACACCACAGCCAAGTGTTGATAGCGACCTTCTTGATAAAACAGATGTTGTAGAAACACGGGGCCAACATGCATTAGATGTAGGGATGGTAGGGATTACATGTTGATCAGATGAGTTATGTAATCAGATATGTTCATATTGAAGGCGATCAAGTTGAAGTGAAGGAATCATTTCTAGGTTTCTTCCCTATAGCTGGAAAGACTGCAGTCGAACTTACTGAAAATATCCTTACGCAGTTAGAGAGTGATAAATTGGACATCCATCTATGTCGGGCACAAGGATATGATAATGCTGCAACCATGGCAGGAGTTCATGGTGGTGTACAAGCAATAATTAAAGAACACAATCCTAAAGCGTTGTTCATGCCTTGTGCTAATCATTCGCTAAATCTATGTGTGTTAGTTCAAGTGTAACATTTTTCGGAACAGTAGAAAGAATTTACGCGTTATTTTCATCATCCACACATCGATGGGAAATTCTAATGAAAAGTGTAGGGGTATCGGTCAAAAGACTAGTAGAGACAAGATGGAGTGCTCATCACGATGCTGTTAAATACTAAAGAATAATTTTGAGAAACTTGTTTCAACACTCGAAGACATGTGTGATCCCAGCAGCAGCAGAGAAAATGTCGATACAAGAGGAGCAGCATCCACACTCTTACCAGCTTTGTGTGACTTCAGTTTTTTATGCTACCTCTCTTTTTGGTGTGAAGTCCTATAAGAAGTTAATCAGACACAAAAGTATATGCAAACATCTGGGCTATCGCTGGAAAAGTGTGTCATAAAAATCAAAGCCCTAAAAATTTTCCTTCAAAGTCAACGTACCCAAATAGTAGAAAGAGCTATTTCCTACGAAATTATATTACATTATATTACAACTGAAAAATGTGAGGACTTGGATATTTCCGTTGAAAGAAGAGGAAGGAGGAGATTCCGGAAACGAATGCCAGGAGAAATGGCCCATGACGCTGGACTAACATTGCCAGAAGAGTTGCAAAGAGCTATGTTAGAATGTCTTGACAGGTTTTACGAAGAGCTAGACCATCGTTACATAGCAATGGATAACATTCTGATAACATTTGGCGTTGTTCAACCTAATACTCTGCTCACGTCAACAGAAGAAGAACTTCGTGGTACAGTTTTACATCTAACAAAAATATATGATGAACTTTCTGCAGATGATATTATTATGGAGATTTTACGACTGAGGCGTCACTTTTAAGCCGCCAGCTTTTCTCTCCAAGAAGCGGTCCAATGTACTACCCTGGAACTTCTAAAATTCATTGTGAAGTGGGACTATTCTGAGTCTGTTCCAAGTTTAGCGCTGTGTATGAGATTGTTTTTAACTATTTGTGTTTCTTCTTCTTGTGAAAGAAGTTTTTCAAAATTAAAATAGATTAAATCATACTTAAGATCAACAATGAGTCAAACGCGACTTACCAGTCTTTCGATTTTGTCTATTGAAAAGGACAGGAAAGTAAATTTTGATAATGTGATCCAAAAATTCAGTCAAATAAAGTCACGTAAGCACGTTTAGTATTTGTCGTTTTATTTTGAGGGTGCTCAATAGATTGTCGCCCCGGGTGCCAACCCATGCTACGCCGCCACTGCTCTAATATAATCGACCCCACTGTAAACAATTCTATTCCAAATCTCAATAATGATCTCATTGATGATTATTATGATGAGCCATTGCAACTTAACTATTAGTACTGCTCCATGTCCTAACAAAAATCTGTTTTATGGTCCCATCGTGAAGAAAGCATGAAATTTGGCATGAATGTAGCTGTCATATATGTTCTTCAATGCCGATATGGAAGCACGTCGAAAAATTATTTTTCCCCCCATTCCCCCCCTTTTTATGTGCCAAATCGTGGTTTTTTTTATGAAAACGGGTACAGCGATAAGAAAACTGTCAAAAAAGAATATGGTCCTTATTAAATTCTCTACAATATTGTCTTTGGACAAATGTTGATAAAACTTATACTTTACAAAATATGTACATGTTACTTTAAAGTTTTATAAAAAAATGCAAACTTTTTACTAAAGATATGTACTAAATACCTAAAATAACTGCGCGCGACCGCGTGACGCGATATTTTGAGGTATCAGCAAAGCTATGGTGACAGTAGGGGCGCGGGGTGGTGGAGTGGGGTGTAGTCTTGAACCCGACGAGCGACGAGGCGACGACCAGTCAGCCCGCTGCGTCTGAGATTCGTGCATGTACGTTGCGTCGCCGCCCCGTCGCCGGCAGTTTTAACTCTCCGTTAAGTATCACGCGAGTTGCGAATCCCGAATTTTGATCACCATTGAAGTATTTTACGAGTTTTGTTTGTCATCATTGAAGTATTTTACAAGTGTGAGATAATGTTAACTGAAGAGGTAAGTAAATCCAGACTTCATTACTTCGTCATTAATTAAATTACGCCACAGCGCGCGTACTAAGGCCTAATCGGATCGCTGTTAGAATATGACTAACTTCTCTGATTTTACCAAGCACTACGTTTACAGTCAGCAACACGTCAAGCTATCCTAATCCATACTAATTGTTTAATATTTATGCTTCGGAACGCACCGGTTTTCGTTGCGCGGATCGACCGCGAGTAATCGGGACATCACTAGCGGAAACGGAACTGCAGCTGTCACTTGTACAGAAACGAGATGACGAATTAGAGGTTACTTTCTTGTCGTGAGAAAAAATGTCTGCACATGGCGTCGGGCCTTGACTGTATTTTAGTGTAACAATTGTCTAACACATGTGTCGGGCCTGGTCGGAGTGTTAACCATAATAATCGTCGGGAAATAAGTAGATTCACGTCAGCGGAGTGAGTGATTCGTGTTGTGAAGGTTAAAGTTGTTCGGTCCCCAACTCGTCGCATTCGGACAGCGACTCCTCGTGTCGGCAAGCAACACGCCGGCGACAGCATCGGGCTACGACGAGAGTAAGATTCGAATCCTCTCCCCCCACACCTTGTGCTCCTTATCCCGTATTCCTGCCTCGAATTGAGCTATCGAATTCCGGTCTACGGCGTCAAGGTCAGTACCACTTGCGATTCTCCCTGTGCTGGTGAAAACCACCCCCTCAAGATTCCACGCCGTTCGGTTGAGGCGTGGAAATAAACACTAATATTATAAATGCTAAAGTGTGTTTGTTTGTGTATATGTTTGTTTGTCTTTCTTTTACGTCACAACGGATTAATATTATTTAGTAATTTTTCTTTGTGAAAATAGTTACGAAACTAGAGGGTGATATACTACTTTTTATTGCGGTAAAGTATCTTACTACCACGGGAAAATCTGTATGATCGCAGGCGGAGACGCAGGGTGGAGAGCTAGTATTTACTTACAATCACCGTAATTATCTTATTACAAGCTATGTATTTCTACGTCCCGATTAGCGATCACTCTTTATGCTAGCGACCGACAAACCGTGAAGAGAATCTTTTTTTTATCTCAATTTATTACATTTCGAGTATGAATCTTAAGTGGTAATTATTTGTATTTTCAGTTAATAAATACTCCATGAAAACTTACAATGGCAAGTTCGGAGGAAAAAACTGACTGGAACAAGTGCTTATACTGTCAACAAGACACGGCTGATCCGCTTGTTTGCCCTGCGTTGTCCAAAAGAGCAGATGTAGGAGCTGGCTATATAAGTCTGGCCGAAAATGCTTCGACATTAAATGAGCTTGACAAGATACCTAAAGATGTCGTAAAGAGACTCAAAGAAGGTGGTACATTCTTGGAAACAATGAAATCCAAACAAGCAAAATTTCACAAAAGATGTCGTGCCAATTATAATAAGACTACCATTGACCGGATGAAAAAAACCAGCTCTTAAGTGGGGAATAAATCGACGGGCGACGCGTCACGTACCTCAAGCCGCCTGCCAAGGGCTACAGGCTCAAAGTTTGTTTTTTCTGCAATAATCCTGAGACTGATAAGGAAACCCTTCATACTGTCGTAACAAAAGAGATCGAAAATCGTATTCGAGATGGAGCAACTACTCTTGAACGGCAGGATTTATTAGTGAAAATGGCTCTTCATTACTTTGGTTTACCATCCTTTACCATCTTTTTACACTGATGTTGCTCCTTACAGTCTCAAGGAAAAGGAACCAAGGATTCCTCCCATTCCTGAAAATTGTTCGGTTGATCTGACTGTAGATCTGGATGCTGAAAAACGGATCGAGGAGGCATGGCTTGAGCGAGTTCGAGATACTATAGATAGAACAGAACAAAACCCAGAATCTATTTCATGGGCTGCCTATCACGCATGTCAACAGCCGAGCGAACAGAAAGGATTGTCGCGGTCTGTACTTTTGCCCCTTCTTCCAGATCCTTCACATTCAATAGCTGTTGTCAAACATGTCATTAATAACGTGCAAAAAACCATTACGTCTTTGAACCCAAATCAAGCAACAGTCATTGCTATGGATCACCCTCTATACGCTCTTGGAAAAATTTTCCAATGGAACAATCAGGAGCAGTTTGGAGAAAAAGACATTGTTCTCATGATGGGTGCGTTTCACATAGAGATGAATTTTATGACGTTGATAGGGGATTTATTAGGGAAATCTGGAATTATTTCAGGTTTGCAACGTGCTGAAGTGTGTGGCGAGGGAAAGGCTCAGTCATTTTTAAAAGCCTCGCATCCAAGACGAGCCCGTTACATTCACGAAGTACTCTCTGCTGCATTACAAATTCTTAGGGCCCCCGCGCACTAGGCAGCCTGGCTGCGCAGCCAGGCTGCGGCAGCCAGTCAAACATATGACGTTGTATGGGAGCCCACGCACTAGGCAGCCACGAAATCTCGGCTGCGGCAGCCAATGAAACGCGCCTATATGCACGGCAGCCAGCTGGCTGCGCGCAGCCAGAACGTGTGTAGGCGAATGTATGTGGCTGCGGTCAGTCTCCGCGCACTAGTTGTAGCAGCCAGACGTATTTTGCGTTCCGAACTTTGATAAGATGACTTTCTGAGAAATTTATTCGGGAAATTGAAAGCCGTAAAGCAATTTGGGATATAACATCGGAAGAATACAGTGATCGGGATTTAAAGAAAAGAAGATGGGAAGAAATCACGAACCAAATGTGCTCGGAAAGTTTATCAGAAAATGACAAAAAAGAATTTGGTAAGCATGTATTTTTATTATCTGGATTATACAGTATAATACAGGGTGATTCTGCAACACCAATCAATCAATATTTTTGTAAAGTATCGCAGAATAACTATGTTTTCGTAATTGTTCTTTTTTGGTACTTAACTAGGTATTTTCACTTCAATGTTTTATTTAGATAAATAGGTAGGCACTATTCTAATGCATATCTGTTTTGCCATTCTAACGGATTTGCATTAATAAAATAATCCGCAAATAAATCCCTATAGGATGCTGATGATCGGCTTCCTCTATTTGTGGGTCCACCGGTTATTTCCAGTTCTGGTGGAACGTACAGTGTGTCTTGAAACCTATACCCGTCTCTTTCGCGCACGTAGTAATGTAAGACACAGCAAGCTTGTACTATGGCTATTGCAATTTCCTGTCGGACATCTAGTGGGCGGTGAAAAATTCTCCATTTGTTGGCTAATATCCCAAACGTGCATTCTATGTACCGCCTTGCCCGAGACAGTCTATAGTTGAAGATTCTTTTCTCCGCTGTTAAACTCCTACCTCCATAAGGTCTCATTAAATTTTCACATAAGCCAAATGCCTCATCCCCCACTATGACGTATGGCATCGGTACTCCATTATTTGATATGGGGCGCTTCTCCGGAATTTGTAAATCTTTGTTGACAAGTTTTTGATACAAAATGGATTTTTTATATATCGATGAGTCACTACATTTTCCATAAGCCCCAACATCTATATATGTGAATTTGTAATCTGCATCGCATACAGCAAGTAAAACGATGGAAAAATAATTTTTATAATTATAGTACAGTGACCCTGAATCGCTGGGTTTTATCACTCTTATATGCTTGCCATCGATGGCACCAACGCAATTGGGATAATTTGCATTTTCATTGAAACCTTTTGCTATTTCAAGC
The DNA here is from genome assembly GCA_949825045.1 of Argyresthia goedartella. Taxonomy (NCBI): domain Eukaryota; kingdom Metazoa; phylum Arthropoda; class Insecta; order Lepidoptera; family Argyresthiidae; genus Argyresthia; species Argyresthia goedartella. The sequence continues at coordinate 9,931,095 of OX463811.1, read as the reverse complement.
CACCTCTCTTCATTTAATTCTGGAAACGATGACTGTCTCATATTCTCCCAAATCGCCATACAAACTTCATGTATGATATCTCGGACAGTTGTATGTCCAATCCGATAATTATGACTCAATTCCAGTAAAGAACATCCTGTAGCAAGATATCTGTAACAAAGAACAAATATGATTTTCAGGTAAATCTCTACAGAGCAAGTGGAAGAACATCAGGACTAGTTACAGCAGGGAAGTAAAACGCAGAGCTGGTATTAAAAGTGGATCAGCAGCTTCGCGTAAGAGTCCATACGTATATTTCGAACAACTTCATTTTCTTCGGCCTACCGTGGTAATTAATGAAACTCAAAATAGCATGGATGAAACACGCACTGCCGAAACCAACGCTAGCAGCGGTAGTACTCAAGGTGAACGACCTGTTTCCAAAAAGAAGAAGACAAGTGACGACGATAATTTGGTGCAGGTATTAAGGGAAATTATTGTAATGAGAGAAGAGCGTGAAAGACAGCAAGAGTCTGATTCAGATAGACTGTTTATACTTTTACTTCTAGATGATTTTAAAAACATCCCGAGACATCGTAAGCTTTCTACAAAAATGGAGTTAATTGAAGTTATAAAAAGAGCTCAAATGCAAACTCACGATTCCGAATTTAGTCCGTTTCGCCAACGTTATGTTGATCATGAACCAGGGGCATCGGCCGCCAGATCATATAGACCACAAACATCGTTCAGTGGACAATATCGCCAAGGTCAAGGATACTCGACTGAATATGGACCGGAAACCACAAGCAGTGGGCAGTATCGCTATGGATACTCGACACACTCGAATGATAGACCAGAAGCCTCAACCACTGAAGGCCGTCGTGGGTATTCTACGGCTGTTCCAGACAGGCAAGATAATACTGTTTATACTGATGCGTTATCACCAACTGACACAAATGCAACAGATGTGTCTTAGGGTTCTGAATTACTAGAATTATTTACTACACAGGACAACTTGAACTAGGTAATTCATTACCATACATGTAAGAAATAAATACCTAATAAATGTTAAGAGACTGATTAACAATATCTTTCATTTTCGTACTCACCTCAAAGTTATCACCAGTTTTTTTTTTCAGGTTTTATACAAGCTCGCATAGGAGTATCAATGCCATTGATTGAATTTCGTATTTTTTCCAAAAGGTTATCAAACGATTGCACTGACATCCTCGTGTAGTTAAAAAACCGGTCTGGGAATGCGCGAATATCTTTGAAATAGGTTTGGAATAAGCCTTTTGAGTGTCTTTCTAGAAAAAGAGGATGAATCCAGTATCTTTCCTTTATTTTGCGTTTTTTACGAGATAGGTAAGCAATAATTATAAGTTCTTCCACGTCCATATGGCTCGACGGAAGGATCTAGACTAGTCGTTGATTGGCTGTTCTAACTGGCTGCGCAAATATTCTGGCTGCTGCAGCCTGGCTGCGCAGCCAGACTGTGCGCGCCTATGACACATACAAAATCGAAAACCCAGAAACGCACACTGACTTTGAGAAATGGAAACAACAACAAGCGATAGATTCCGCTGCGTTTCACTATTGGAATATGATTCTCAGTTTAGAAGTGTTGAGAGCTACTTTTGTGCGCTCTATTCGTACATCAAACTTTGACCTATACCTACGGGTCTTAAAGTCAATGGCTCCATGGTTTTTCGCTATCGATCATACAAATTATGCTCGATGGATATCAGTGCACATTCGCTATATGGAACTACTGCCAATTGTTGCCCCTGAGGTATATCATGCATTCTGTTCTGGAAAATTTACAGTAAAGAAGACCAATGCGCGTTTTTCCTCGATTGCACTTGACCAAGGCCATGACCCGGAAAATAAATAAGTAAAGAGCACAGGAGGAGCAGTGGGACTTACAGAAGATGCAGCTGCATTAAGACGCTGGATGATTGCTGGGCCTGAGATAGCTTCTCTGCTGAGAGAATTCGAGACATCACACGACAGTCATAGTGAAGATATGGAAATTATTGAAAAATTCACCACGAAGAATCAAAGAGCCATCAAAAAAGGTTCCAGAAACATGTTGAAGCTCTTGTCTTCACACTTTCGGAGAATGATAACATACTATTAGATGATAAATTACAGACTGTAGATACTCAGATTATAGTTGAAAAAGATGGCGAAGCACAAATGCGATCATTAACAAGTCTTGGAAATACACAATACACTAAATTTGTGGAACAATGGATTATTGCAAATAATGTTTCTATCTTCGAACCTATCAAGGAAACAATATCAACATATTTGGAGGTACAGCTTCTTATAAATCAAAACAAGCCACTAAACTGTCAATAGCGAAAAGCGACGCCGCCTTATTCTCCAAACTGTACATCGCCTGTCAGCATAGGCAATGGGATATAGATGAATTTTTCAAACACGAAAACCAACCGTATCCTCCGTCCATCTCTGAGACAGGAAATATAAGATATGTGGCAAAGTCGGAACTACTGAAATGTTTTGAAGACAAATAAGAAGACGAAGATGATGAAGAGGAAAATGAAAATACTGTACTGTAAGAGAGCCATTTAACGAAGATCCCGTAAACTGCACTTCATTGTTTCTAGATGGGCCTGCTATAGTTCAAATGATAAGACCGGGCACAAACGTTACATTTGACGATTATCGCAAATCATTTAATAAGTACGTTACGAACCAGAACGGAAATCGAGTTGATGTCATTTTTGATGCTTATCATGAAGACAGTCTCAAGAATTAAACACGGGAGAAGAGGGGTACAGGATTTCGTCAAAAAGTCACACCAGCAGGTAAACTTCCAAAAAACTGGCAACAATTTCTTCGTTCGTCACAGAACAAAGTTGAACTTTTCAACTTCCTGGCTGATGGACTCCAGGAGGTCCAAGATGCAAAAACGATTGTTGCAACCAAAGGGGAACAAGTTTTGTGTAACGATGCCACCGTAGATACGTCCTCCCTTAAGTCAACACAAGAAGAAGCTGATACCAGAATATTCCTCCATGTTTCGCACGCCGTGCAGCTAGGTCATACAGAAATATTAATTAGAACGGTTGATACAGATGTGGTTGTTGTAGCTATTTCCTTATGCAGCGGGCTTAAAGAAATGGGTTTGAACAAATGTTGGATATCATTCGGAACAGGGAAAGCTTTACGCACTATAGCTATTCACCAACTTGTGAATAAACTCGGCCCAGAAAAATGCAGCGGCATGTTATTTTTTCACGCATTTACAGGGTGCGATACTGTGTCAGGGTTTTGTGGAAAGAGAAAGAAGTCCTTTTGGAAAACGTGGAATTCCTTCCCTGAAGTTAACAGAGTATTTGAAACCTTGTCACAACCTCAAAATGAAATTAAAACTGATCAATTGGATGCTTTGGCAAGATATGTCATCCTGTCTTACGACAAAACTAGTGACGTAGAAGACATAAGCCAAGCAAGAAAAGCATTATTTAGCAAGGGACGGGCAATGGATAGGCTGCCACCAACACTCGGTGCTCTTGAACAGCATACAAAACGAGCTTATTTGCAAGCAGGATTGATCTGGGGTCAGAGTCTGATACCATACCCTGAATATCCAAACTTTGAGGACTGGGGATGGATGAAAAAAGATGGTATTTGGATTCCACTTTGGAGTACGACCAAAGAAACGTCAGCATCCGTAAAGGAATTGACGAAGTGTTTATGTCGCAGTTGCATTAAAGGACGATGCCTTTGTAGGAAGTCAGGTCTTCCCTGTACTGGTCTCTGTAAGTGTGGAGGAGATTCCTGTGATATGCATTGAAATAAATATATATAATTTTCACTGGACTTTACTGTATTTTTAATCAATTTCTTGAATCCCTTACACCAATAGAAGCCCGATCACATTATTAAAGCATCTGGTTTAATGTATTAAACCAGGTGCTTTACAGCTTTTGTTCGATTCCAAATCGATGGTTTCTGAACGGTCATTTTAATTTGACGTTAGCTGTCAATCTGGCAGTTTTGACAACTGACAGACGAAAAAAAAAAAAAACCTCGCAATGAAAACGCGTGTTGATTAGGTTGTTGAAATTAAATCAAAGGGCATCTGGAATGTATTCGGGATTCCCTCAGGATTATTAATATAGCTGAGTGTGCCGTTGTTGTTTAATTTAGTATTAGTTTTGTGGTATGGCCCTGTGTTTCATTTTATTTATTTTTAAAGCATAGTTTTATGTTGTTGCCCACAATTTTGGGGTGGAAGAGAGGGTAATGTAACTAAAGTTTAAATTTGTTCTTGGAATATAATTAGATTAAGCTACAAGATTATTAAAAGAGATTTCTTTTAAACTACTATGCGGGGAAGAGTGTGGTATAGTCAGAATATAGCCTACATGAACACAGAACAAAATAGTAGATATTTGAACGCAGTTTTCTCTCCCTCTCTTTCGATTACTGTTTCATAACGACTATACTGTCCGTGTCCAAAATAAAAGGTATTAATTAATTACCAGTGTTTAATTGAGATAATCAATACATCACAGTTGTGACGTTAGGTGAATCGGGAATCAGTAATATATTTGGTAATTTGGTTTGTTTCTCAATCACTGTAAAAAGGCTGTACGGATTTAAATTAAATATGAACTATTTTATTTCTAATTAGAAACTCTGATTCTACGCAAAACAAAGTTAACGGAAGGATGGTATTGTAAAAAGGTAAAAAAAGAGTACTTGAGTCAGACGCGGTGAGCTGTAACTCTGGAAGTAATGCCTCTGCGACTATAAAATAAGTGTCATTTTGTAGCTAAATGTATAAGGTATATAACTTCTAAAGCCTATTTTATCACCACTCTTATCGTTTTCCTATAAATGAAGCAAGAAGGAAAAAAGTGTGCCTGTTTTTACAATTTCATAATACGTTGATGGCTGTATATAGAAATATATTAATCTTACCACTATAAAATGTAGTATCGTTTTGTAGGCAATTTATCGACGACGATTTGGTCGCTGGAAAGTAAACTCCTCAGTCGTATAGTTGACATGACATATTATCACACAATCAAAAAACTACTTGGATAAAGCTTCTAAATTGCATTGCTAGACAATTCTAGATAAATAACAAATATGTTGGTAAAACTTTCATATCAAAATAACAAATACTGCCAGCTTGAGACCAAAAAGTATAAACGTAAAAATTTTTACTTACGTGGCGCTGAAGGACCCTCACCACACAACCACTCGGTCCGCGTCTCGAGCTCAACTAAAATGGCTGCCGTGTGTGCGTGGCGGTTTGGCATTTCACGACGTATTGCGAACGTATAGCTATCTCTTTCTGTCTTCGAGATATTCGCGAAGGCACTACTTACCCCCGGCACATTGTGCCCCGGCCTCCCCTAACTGTTTCAGATTAGCCAATATATTTTTAAATTTTCCACCAGATTCCACTAAAATGTTTTTTAGCGCGTTGTTTTATGAAAAAAGCGCTGAAGAGCCTAGCAAAGCCCTAGTTCTAGCGCGAAAAGCGCTAAAACGGCAACACTGACTTCCACTTGTCGTGGGTTCTTCGAAGAGAGATGTGTACTCCTCAGCATGTTTGCTTTTAAGATGGTTTTTCATGGCAGTTGTAGCTAGGGTTGCAAAGTTACGGAATTTTACCGAAAACGCTCGTTAAATACGGTAATTTTCATAGATTACGGTAAAATTACCGTCGTGTTATGACATTCCCGCGCGCGTGTGGTTGCAAGTAAACATGCAACGTTGCCGCTTAGTGTCAATCGGTGTTCATCGTATTGGGTACTCGTAGTCCATTTTGCGCCGTTGCCGTTCCGCTCCCGCTCTCGACGCCCCGCCGCGCAGTGGTCTAGGATTCGGCCTCCATACTCATAGGAACTGAATGTCTGGAATGATTATAAAAATAGTAGTTTATGTGACTGCTACATAATGGAGGGCTTTAATACTCGAGAGTAGAAGTGCGCGCCGAGTAAAAAAAAGCCAGCGGCGGCGCACCGTCAAAATACCTGCAGCAGCGGCGTGACGCCGGCGGCGTCAAACATTCGATATAATTTTTGAGAATATGAAATTAGGTTGATAAAGACAAACAAAGTAAATTAATAGGTAAAGTTTCTAATCAATAAACAAGAGCTCAAGAATCATTCCTTGGTATTTTCTTTACAACTATTGTAATTGTCATGAACGAAAACTATTTTGTTCAGTCTATGAGGCCTTAGACGAGATCTTTTTGCCGTAATAATAAGCCCAGCTACGGAAAATACTCTTTCGCTGGGAGTACTAGTAGCAGGTATACATAGTACTGCCCGTGCTAAAGATGACAAATAAGGATATGCAAATTTTTTTGATTTCCAGTGGGCTAGAAGATCTCCATCTTCAAGTTCCCCAGGATCTGCAGTTGCTATATATTTCCAGACCTCTTGGTCGATATCATCATTATTCACTGAGTCACGGTATTATATAGACCATAGTCATCGAAAAGATCATAATTCTTGATATATACAGATATATATATACAGGCCTATTTCAGATGGTATGGTCAGAGGCGAACCAAGAAAACTCGAAGATACAACTTAACAAGTCTCAGTAGCTTCTCGTTAAATATATAGTTTAATTATTAGTTGTGTTTTAATTTTTAAGGTTTTGGTTTTAACTCTCATTAGGTTTACCCCGCATATTTGGACTTAAGTACCGTATTACAATAGTTGTTAAGATTAGTATCTTATAGTCACTCTATCATCATACTCTAGTGGTTATAGGGGCCTAACGCATAATTAAGACGAACATAGCACAGACAATGGAGCTCCTACCCTTTCGCTTTGTTGTTCTATGTCTAATAAGTGTACGTTCTATGGGCTGCTATGCACTGCTTGCCTACGACTGTGCAGGTAGAGACACGAATATCACATCCTTGTCACTCATTGACGCTAAACCATGCCCATCATTCAAGACAGTAGGTATTTCCGATTCGGTTGACATACAGGTATTACAAGAGAAAGAGTCATACAGCATTCAAGTCTACCAGTGTCTGATCGAGATTGATTACCACATCACCCACTGCGGCATGCATTCTCACTCCTCTGCTGTTGCGAATGGATGGGGGACCATATCACAAGAGTTGACTGCATCAGAATGTAGAGCTGTTCACAAGGATCTAACTATCACCGTCTTCGGACATAAGATCACAGGACTTCGACGGAATCATACGATTACGTCAGTTATTGATCTCGCAGGAAGAGCTACGTCCGAAGGTACCTGTGTCAGAGGAACTCTGACTCTAGGAGCGTCAACCTGGACAGACGTATACGCTGTCAGTAAAGTACGCATCCAACTGTCCGATACAACAGGGACGCACAGAGTAAGTGATGACATGGTCATTACCAAATCAGGCGTGTCTTGTAAATTCACTGATGGTATCTGTACCGACGCATGAGAGGGCTATCTGACATGGGAATCAAGTGCCAGAGAGGCTTGTAGTCGTGACTCTTACACAGTCCTTTACCGTGGGAACTCAACCAAGATCACCGTCCGATCTACTCAATCCGACTCAGACATATACGTGGCATATGCGATAAGGAACAACGGGTTCCTGGCAACTCTCACACAAGAGGTTAGTCGCTCCATTTGTGGATCAACCATGTTCATGACCGACCATCCCAAGCTGCTGGTCCATGAATTACATGGAAGTAATCCGTACTTTTTACGCTCTAGTGTCGTACCAAACAACATGGACATCTTTCTCTACGTGATAACCCATGTAGAGAAGCACATCCGTACGGCACTTTCCCGCCTCTATGAGAGGTTAGCGCGACAGCAGTGTGAAACGAAAAGAGAAGTGCTCAAGACACAATTAGCAGTTGCCACGTTAGATCCTGTTGAGTTCGCTTATCTACATATGCAGAAACCAGGCTACACGGGGGTGGTGATGGGTGAACAAGTTCATCTCGTCAAGTGTAATCCGGTATTTGTAAGCTTTCGTAAGGCTGTTGGATGTTACAATGAGCTACCTGATAACTACACAGGCCAATCTATGTTTATGTCCCCAAGGTCGCACATCTTGCAGAAGACTGGGACTCCGGTGGCATGTTCAATAATCATGCAGCCTGCGTTTCAGTTATCAGGATCTTGGTTTACTGCTGAAAACGGACTAATGAAAACACAAGCACCTTCTGAGTTATCACCCAACTTACAAACGGAATGTACATATACAGACGCTGGTCGGCTTGCAGAAGAAGGATTATATTCATTGAGTGACCTTGACAAGTTAAGAAGCCAACTGATGTATCCTTCTGAACGTCGCGCTATTACTCAGATAGTGTCGTCAGTTATAAACCAGGATTCATACATTTCTGATACTTCGATATTCAAAAACCTGCTAACCAAAGAAACCATTGAACAGAGCTTTAAGACTTTCGCAGAGAAGACGGAGTAGTTTCTTATCGTTCGGGAATTTCTTTTCTGGTATATTCGGCATCATGCTGACTCTCAAAGTTGTCAAATGGATGTTCGACACTGTTATCCACTCGAGAGGCCTGTATGAGGTGTATGGATGTAGCTGGCAGATACTAGGGTCTGCATGGGATGCAGTCACAACGTACCTATTGTCACCTGTCCGGGTCCAGAAATACTCGAACACAGTAGCGAAGAATCCTCCTGCGTATCAAGATACAGAGTTAATGATAGAACAGCCGACTACAGAACGCCTCTATCCTGTTTTGAAACCATTGGAGACCCCTTCTTGTCCCCCAGATCCAGGCACTGTCACGCAACCATACTTTAATCATTTTAGCACCCAACCACAGCAATTAGTCTACCTCCTGTTCTTTTGTGATGTGTTGGACAGTAGGGACCTGAATCCTATCTTCTTCTGGTCATATAATATCTCAGTATGTGTGGCTATGTTTGCGAGAAAGTTGAGTTAGTAAAGAAAAGTTAGTAGTTGCTTGCTTGTACTGGCAGTTGGGGTTGTCTCTTGAAGATCTCCATCTCTACCTTGAGCAACACCTTTTATTTCATTGACACACTCTGCTTAATAGGACGCAGGTGTCTTCTGGTGAGCATCAAGATAGGTTTATATTTCTTTAAGCCTCATTAAGCGACAGTCTAACAGTGCCGCAGTGACAACAGTTTTCGTTGTGGGGAATCTTTTATCCAGGCTAGCTAACATATTATCTTTTAGGGTTAAGATAATCAAAGTTTCATCGTCTTCCCCAAATGAATTGAGCACATCTTTTATTTCTGTTTTGAAAACGAGAGCTAGGTTGATTGTGCATTTCTTCTGTGACGATAGAACCTCAACAACATCTCGGAACTTCCTTAAGAATTTAATTAGGTCTTCTAACAGGTTCCACTCCGTCTGAATGATTTTTAAATCATCTTGTTCGATCTTCTTTAAAATGTTATTATTGGGATTTCGGTTGCAGCAATGTGCCATACTCTCCAACATTTCTAAAATACTATGCCAACGTGTTGGTGTGGACGTTTTAACGCTGGGAATGTGCACTAAATTACCAAATACATGGGACCTGTCAGTGGGACCTGGTACATGTCTCCAGGTCCCACTGACCTGGAGACATGTACCAGGAGAATTCATAATTCATAATAGTTTATTGCAAAGTCACAAAATTTCACAAGGTGGTAAAATAAAAGTTAGTACATTGTGACGCCCTGCTAGGGCACAGCAACATGCGAAGGACAGCCAGTTGTCCATTTTACGAAAAATTGAAAAAAAATTGAAAAATGATTACATTTATGTTCAAAATTGTATAGAGACAATTAACAAAGGTTCAAATTATCATCTTTTACTTATGCCCTCCATCAACTAAAAAGGGTAACTGATGTCAAAACTGCGCTCACAGCCTACTATGCATACGCACATTCCAGACTATCGTATGATATTATATTATGGGGGAATTGTTGTGAAATAAAGGATATTTTTATTCTACAAAAGAAATGTATTAGAATACTTACAAATATTGACCAAATGGTATCTTGTAGATCTTATTTTGTAAAACTCCAAATACTTACCTTAACTTCTATATATATATTAGAATCTTGCAAATTTGTAAGAAAACATGGTAACTTATACTCCCCTCTAGAAAATAAAAATAAAAGGAATAATCGAGACCAAAATAAATTAAAGAAACCATTTTCAAAGTTAGAACTCGTGTCTTCTAGTCCCCATCATATGGCCATCAAAATATATAATCACATACCAAATTACTTAACAAACATAGAGAAAGAAACACTATTCATTACTTATTTAAAGAAGTTCCTCATTGAAAAATGCTATTATGATGTGAAATAATTTTTCAATGATAAAATTAGGTAAACATTTCTAGTCGCTAATTACTTGTTCTTTACATGTTATTACTAATTTAATGTTTATATAATTTACTCTTAATTAATTTATTTATTGTTAATAATAATAATCTCTACAATATTTTGTTAATTGTCTCTATACAATTTTGAACATAAATGTAATCATTTTTCAATTTTTTTTCAATTTTTCGTAAAATGGACAACTGGCTGTCCTTCGCATGTTGCTGTGCCCTAGCAGGGCGTCACAATGTACTAACTTTTATTTTACCACCTTGTGAAATTTTGTGACTTTGCAATAAACTATTATGAATTATGAATTCTCCTGGTACATGTCTCCAGGTCAGTGGGACCTGGAGACATGTACCAGGTCCCACTGACAGGTCCCATGTATTTGGTAATTTAGTGCACATTCCCAGCGTTAAAACGTCCACACCAACACGTTGGCATAGTATTTTAGAAATGTTGGAGAGTATGGCACATTGCTGCAACCGAAATCCCAATAATAACATTTTAAAGAAGATCGAACAAGATGATTTAAAAATCATTCAGACGGAGTGGAACCTGTTAGAAGACCTAATTAAATTCTTAAGGAAGTTCCGAGATGTTGTTGAGGTTCTATCGTCACAGAAGAAATGCACAATCAACCTAGCTCTCGTTTTCAAAACAGAAATAAAAGATGTGCTCAATTCATTTGGGGAAGACGATGAAACTTTGATTATCTTAACCCTAAAAGATAATATGTTAGCTAGCCTGGATAAAAGATTCCCCACAACGAAAACTGTTGTCACTGCGGCACTGTTAGACTGTCGCTTAATGAGGCTTAAAGAAATATAAACCTATCTTGATGCTCACCAGAAGACACCTGCGTCCTATTAAGCAGAGTGTGTCAATGAAATAAAAGGTGTTGCTCAAGGTAGAGATGGAGATCTTCAAGAGACAACCCCAACTGCCAGTACAAGCAAGCAACTACTAACTTTTCTTTACTAACTCAACTTTCTCGCAAACATAGCCACACATACTGAGATATTATATGACCAGAAGAAGATAGGATTCAGGTCCCTACTGTCCAACACATCACAAAAGAACAGGAGGTAGACTAATTGCTGTGGTTGGGTGCTAAAATGATTAAAGTATGGTTGCGTGACAGTGCCTGGATCTGGGGGACAAGAAGGGGTCTCCAATGGTTTCAAAACAGGATAGAGGCGTTCTGTAGTCGGCTGTTCTATCATTAACTCTGTATCTTGATACGCAGGAGGATTCTTCGCTACTGTGTTCGAGTATTTCTGGACCCGGACAGGTGACAATAGGTACGTTGTGACTGCATCCCATGCAGACCCTAGTATCTGCCAGCTACATCCATACACCTCATACAGGCCTCTCGAGTGGATAACAGTGTCGAACATCCATTTGACAACTTTGAGAGTCAGCATGATGCCGAATATACCAGAAAAGAAATTCCCGAACGATAAGAAACTACTCCGTCTTCTCTGCGAAAGTCTTAAAGCTCTGTTCAATGGTTTCTTTGGTTAGCAGGTTTTTGAATATCGAAGTATCAGAAATGTATGAATCCTGGTTTATAACTGACGACACTATCTGAGTAATAGCGCGACGTTCAGAAGGATACATCAGTTGGCTTCTTAACTTGTCAAGGTCACTCAATGAATATAATCCTTCTTCTGCAAGCCGACCAGCGTCTGTATATGTACATTCCGTTTGTAAGTTGGGTGATAACTCAGAAGGTGCTTGTGTTTTCATTAGTCCGTTTTCAGCAGTAAACCAAGATCCTGATAACTGAAACGCAGGCTGCATGATTATTGAACATGCCACCGGAGTCCCAGTCTTCTGCAAGATGTGCGACCTTGGGGACATAAACATAGATTGGCCTGTGTAGTTATCAGGTAGCTCATTGTAACATCCAACAGCCTTACGAAAGCTTACAAATACCGGATTACACTTGACGAGATGAACTTGTTCACCCATCACCACCCCCGTGTAGCCTGGTTTCTGCATATGTAGATAAGCGAACTCAACAGGATCTAACGTGGCAACTGCTAATTGTGTCTTGAGCACTTCTCTTTTCGTTTCACACTGCTGTCGCGCTAACCTCTCATAGAGGCGGGAAAGTGCCGTACGGATGTGCTTCTCTACATGGGTTATCACGTAGAGAAAGATGTCCATGTTGTTTGGTACGACACTAGAGCGTAAAAAGTACGGATTACTTCCATGTAATTCATGGACCAGCAGCTTGGGATGGTCGGTCATGAACATGGTACAGAACCAGAGTACAGGCTTGGCGACTGGCTGATGACTTTGCATGGGATGTCAGAACGTAGGTAGATAGCAACACCGCCATCAGCCTTGCCTATCCTGTCGTTCCGGTAGAGACTGAACCCTGGCAGAGCATACATGGCAGAAGAAAGAGATGGCTTGAGAAAAGATTCCGAAACAAGAATGCCATGTATGTTCAGATCACTAGAAACTACAAGAAGGTCAGCATAGCTGGTATGAATGCTTTGAGCATTAATATGAACAACGTTGAAGTTTGCACCAAGGTTTGAAAACACCCGTTTCAAGTTATATGACAGCGAATCATCCGCTGTTGACCCAACACTTCCCGCGCTAACAGAAATATCGTTATCACAAGATGAGAAGAAACTATTACTAAAGTTGTAGGTATCCATAGTCTAAAATAAATATACTAATAAAATGAATACAAATATATATATATATATAATAAATAAACCCAATAATCGATATTACTATAAAAAAATAATAATATTCAAATTAATATAAATAAATAGCCTGAACCCAGTCGAACATACACTGGGCTTTTCGGGGGAAAATTCAGAAAAATAATTCATCCTAAACATTGAGTAAGAATAATACACATAAATGGACTAATTTCACGAAAACGGGACACATTGTGGAACAATCACTAATACACAGAGCATTTAGGTAATATGGAACACTAACATTATTTTTGTATAGAATTAACATTAATTTATATGGAACACGCCCTGCGTTCCGTCCGACAATACAGCAACAACAGCTCAACGTTGGATGAACGTTGGGGCAGTGTTGGAATAAAAGGATGACATAATTGACACAATGACAAACATGAATTGAATGAATGTTGACTTCAGACAGGAGCATGAAACAGAAACCGAAAAATAATTACATACATTATTGAAGGTGAACAAAAATAAATGAATAAAATAACTACCTTGTTGGGAAAATGAGTATTACCCGTCCAAATTGTGATAGCGAGTACGGAAAAGATGTTTATTTCTTGGCTTTAGTCGGACCAGCGCGCCTGATTTGACGCTTGGCAGTGCCGGGCGCCGAAGAGGCAGCCACTGCACTTGAAGCAACCCCAGCCGCCTTTGGAGATATCTTAGCAGGATCCGACTGCCCAACAGAAGGAGGGAACTTGCTGGTGTGAACCAGAAGCTCCGACATACGCTCCACCTTCTGTCTGGATTTGTCAGGAAGCAGCAAGATGATCCTGCCATCTGTAGTCCAGCAATTATGCACACCAAAGTGCTTCCTGGCAGCCATAAACACCTCATGCCTTGTCTTTGTTAAAAACTCGGTTACTGTGACTCTGGATCCCTTCAATGCAGTCTTGCCTTTCCAGGCCTCTGAGCGAGCACTAAAGGTCGAGAACCTCACCAACAACGGACGGGGATGCGACGGCTTCTTCATGGATCCTAGTCTATGCACAACACTGATGTTGGACACACACTCCGGGGACAACTTCATTTGGTCGGACAATACTGCACGCCCAATGTCAACGGAGTCCTCATTCTCCACTTCAGGAACACCATGGAGAAGAAGCACCTTCCGTCTGGACGCCATCTCGAGACGGTCCTGGCCAGCAAGTAGCAACTCCATCTGTGCGCGCAGCAAGTCAAGGCAGTTCCAAGTGAATGCCTTAAATTCCACAAACTCGCTGGCGATGGTGTTGAGATCGGGTGGGCTGCTGGACGAGGACATGGTGGCGGCCTCCCGAAGGTCCTTCGCATACTGTGACATCCTGGAGTTGAAAGTGGTCACTATCTTCTCCATATTGTTGTTCAATTTATTGTAGAGCTCCATTGTTATATGATTTCCAGGTATGTTATTGAAAATGTGATTTGCCCAGTGATGTCTAATGTCAGAGGGGTCTAGGCCTAGATTTATAATAAAATTATTGACATTAAACTTTTATTTTAATTGAAATTAATTTAAAATAGATAGACAGACTTTTTAACTGTTGCTTGCTAGGCTACCCTCCAAAAAAAAAAAAAAAAAAAAGTATAAACGGTATGCTGTGGGTTTACTGCTCGATATGAGCAAAGCTTATGATAGAGTATGCTTTGAAACTCTATTAGAAAGACTATACGACTCTGGGATTAGAGGCTTAGCATACAGGTGGTTCAAGTCGTACCTGCATAACCGTGTCCAATACGTAGAGATTGAAAATACCAATTTTATCACAGCTAAAGTAGAATGCGTTAGATCAGATAGAGTCCTTTCTACTGGATCTATTCCCCAAGGTAGCGTCTTGGGATGTTTATTATTTCTTATTTATATAAATAATCTACCTAATCTAATTGATGACCCTTGCACCCTTTTCGCACATGACATTTCCATATTATTTTCCTGCTCGAATACCACCGAATTAAACCAAAGCTTAGATATGACCCTAGATAAGATCACCGACTGGCTAGATGAATCAAATTTAGAACTCAACCTTAAAAAAACTAATATAATTAAATTCAAACCCTCACTTCGTGAACCATTCAATTCTTATCAATAAACTGTTAAGTTACGGAATTCGAGGTAACGCGATTGAACTTATCAAATCATACATGGATAAAAGGCAACAGATGACACAAATCAATAAAATATGTATCAACTCAAAAATTGAGGAATCATACTTATCTCAAAGTAGAGAGTTAAAAAGAGGAGTACCACAGGGCAGTGTGATGGGACCCCTGCTATTTTTGACATATATAAATGACTTGCCCCAAGTAGTTCATCATCCCATGGTGTTATTTGCAGATGACAGTACAGTCATCATATCATGTGAAGATCCAAATAATTTGGAAATCGAAATTAATGAGGCTATACATAAAATAATACAATGGCTTCATTGCAATGACTTAGTAATAAATATTGACAAAACAAAAATAATGACATTCAAAAATAATAATCAGACATCAACAGTTAACTTTGACATAAATTATTCAGGAAAAAACATTGAACAAACGAAAGTCACAAAATTTCTAGGAATACATATAGATAATGACTTGAAATGGCAGTCACAAATTGAAAATACATGTAAAAAACTTAATAAGTACACCTATGTCCTATATAAACTATCTAAAACTGTACGTGAAGAAACGGTGCTACTAGCTTATAACGCTTATGTCGACTCAGTTTTGAGATTTGGCATAATTTTCTGGGGAAATGCGACAGGTAAAGAAAAAGTGCTTATATCGCAAAAAAGGTGTATTAGATCTATATGTGGGATTCGTAGAACGGATAGCTGTAAACCACACTTTAAACGGCTGAATATACTGACATTTCCATCACTATATATCTACGAAGTAGCCATCTTTGTCAAAACAAACACTAACATATTTACAAAGTATACCAGTAAACGTAACCAGTCAAAAATTGCTATGCCCAGTCATAAAACTGCTCTATTTAAGAACAGTATACTCGGCATGACGCGTACCATTTTTAATCGTTTGCCGGAAGATATACGTAGCATGGACAATATTCTAAAATTTAAGAAAGAACTAAGGAAACTACTAGTTAATAAGGTATACTACTCAATAACAGAATATTTGCATGACACCACACTAAACACACAACAACACTAGTATAGTTCGTACGTTACCCGTCCGGTTGCATCAATCCAGGTATATTTTATCTTGCAGTAATATAAAATTGACCTACATCTTAAATTTAATAATTTTGCATGAACAAATAATATTTGTATGCCATTGGCCAGACATAGAGATCCTACTATACCTACTTTAAAATCTATACATACTGTACCTATGTTTAACAAATAAAGCTTTGAATCTTTGAATCTTTGAATCTTTGTTTTGCAATCTCTGTATGTAAGGTTTCCAGCTCAAGTTTGTGTCTAGATCGATCCCCAACAAGGTTGCTGTCTTTGTAGTCTCCAGTGGTATTTGTTTATAGCAATATATAGCAGGGACTTTTTGTGAGGGTTTGAATTTAATTATATTAGTTTTTTTAAGGTTGAGTTCTAAATTTGATTCATCTAGCCAGTCGGTGATCTTATCTAGGGTCATATCTAAGCTTTGGTTTAATTCGGTGGTATTCGAGCAGGAAAATAATATGGAAATGTCATGTGCGAAAAGGGTGCAAGGGTCATCAATTAGATTAGGTAGATTATTTATATAAATAAGAAATAATAAACATCCCAAGACGCTACCTTGGGGAATAGATCCAGTAGAAAGGACTCTATCTGATCTAACGCATTCTACTTTAGCTGTGATAAAATTGGTATTTTCAATCTCTACGTATTGGACACGGTTATGCAGGTACGACTTGAACCACCTGTATGCTAAGCCTCTAATCCCAGAGTCGTATAGTCTTTCTAATAGAGTTTCAAAGCATACTCTATCATAAGCTTTGCTCATATCGAGCAGTAAACCCACAGCATACCGTTTATACTTTTTTTTTTTTTTTTTTTGGAGGGTAGCCTAGCAAGCAACAGTTAAAAAGTCTGTCTATCTATTTTAAATTAATTTCAATTAAAATAAAAGTTTAATGTCAATAATTTTATTATAAATCTAGGCCTAGACCCCTCTGACATTAGACATCACTGGGCAAATCACATTTTCAATAACATACCTGGAAATCATATAACAATGGAGCTCTACAATAAATTGAACAACAATATGGAGAAGATAGTGACCACTTTCAACTCCAGGATGTCACAGTATGCGAAGGACCTTCGGGAGGCCGCCACCATGTCCTCGTCCAGCAGCCCACCCGATCTCAACACCATCGCCAGCGAGTTTGTGGAATTTAAGGCATTCACTTGGAACTGCCTTGACTTGCTGCGCGCACAGATGGAGTTGCTACTTGCTGGCCAGGACCGTCTCGAGATGGCGTCCAGACGGAAGGTGCTTCTTCTCCATGGTGTTCCTGAAGTGGAGAATGAGGACTCCGTTGACATTGGGCGTGCAGTATTGTCCGACCAAATGAAGTTGTCCCCGGAGTGTGTGTCCAACATCAGTGTTGTGCATAGACTAGGATCCATGAAGAAGCCGTCGCATCCCCGTCCGTTGTTGGTGAGGTTCTCGACCTTTAGTGCTCGCTCAGAGGCCTGGAAAGGCAAGACTGCATTGAAGGGATCCAGAGTCACAGTAACCGAGTTTTTAACAAAGACAAGGCATGAGGTGTTTATGGCTGCCAGGAAGCACTTTGGTGTGCATAATTGCTGGACTACAGATGGCAGGATCATCTTGCTGCTTCCTGACAAATCCAGACAGAAGGTGGAGCGTATGTCGGAGCTTCTGGTTCACACCAGCAAGTTCCCTCCTTCTGTTGGGCAGTCGGATCCTGCTAAGATATCTCCAAAGGCGGCTGGGGTTGCTTCAAGTGCAGTGGCTGCCTCTTCGGCGCCCGGCACTGCCAAGCGTCAAATCAGGCGCGCTGGTCCGACTAAAGCCAAGAAATAAACATCTTTTCCGTACTCGCTATCACAATTTGGACGGGTAATACTCATTTTCCCAACAAGGTAGTTATTTTATTCATTTATTTTTGTTCACCTTCAATAATGTATGTAATTATTTTTCGGTTTCTGTTTCATGCTCCTGTCTGAAGTCAACATTCATTCAATTCATGTTTGTCATTGTGTCAATTATGTCATCCTTTTATTCCAACACTGCCCCAACGTTCATCCAACGTTGAGCTGTTGTTGCTGTATTGTCGGACGGAACGCAGGGCGTGTTCCATATAAATTAATGTTAATTCTATACAAAAATAATGTTAGTGTTCCATATTACCTAAATGCTCTGTGTATTAGTGATTGTTCCACAATGTGTCCCGTTTTCGTGAAATTAGTCCATTTATGTGTATTATTCTTACTCAATGTTTAGGATGAATTATTTTTCTGAATTTTCCCCCGAAAAGCCCAGTGTATGTACGACTGGGTTCAGGCTATTTATTTATATTAATTTGAATATTATTATTTTTTTATAGTAATATCGATTATTGGGTTTATTTATTATATATATATATATATATTTGTATTCATTTTATTAGTATATTTATTTTAGACTATGGATACCTACAACTTTAGTAATAGTTTCTTCTCATCTTGTGATAACGATATTTCTGTTAGCGCGGGAAGTGTTGGGTCAACAGCGGATGATTCGCTGTCATATAACTTGAAACGGGTGTTTTCAAACCTTGGTGCAAACTTCAACGTTGTTCATATTAATGCTCAAAGCATTCATACCAGCTATGCTGACCTTCTTGTAGTTTCTAGTGATCTGAACATACATGGCATTCTTGTTTCGGAATCTTTTCTCAAGCCATCTCTTTCTTCTGCCATGTATGCTCTGCCAGGGTTCAGTCTCTACCGGAACGACAGGATAGGCAAGGCTGATGGCGGTGTTGCTATCTACCTACGTTCTGACATCCCATGCAAAGTCATCAGCCAGTCGCCAAGCCTGTACTCTGGTTCTGCTGAACACCTGTTCCTGGAGATATTCTTGCGTCACAACAAAGTCCTCCTGGGTGTCTATTATAGCCCCTCTCTTCGAATCGACTATTTTAACTCTTTTGAAACCCTTCTCAGTGACTTGACTCCTCTTTATAGCGACACCCTAATTCTCGGCGACTTCAACACTTGCCTTCTCAAGAATAACGGTCGCTCAGCGAAGCTGAATTCTCTTGTAAGTTCATTTAACATGCATATCCTTCCTCTAGAGGCCACTCACTTTCAACCTCACTGCACCCCCTCTCTTCTAGATCTAATGATAACTTCTGACATGTCTAAGGTTGCTGCGCATGGCCAACTTAACGCCCCTTTCTCCTATCACAATCTTATTTACCTCTCTTATAAGATAAAGCCTCCCAAGCGTGCAGCTAAATTCCTTGACATTCGTAGCTTCAAGGGCATGGATATAACCTCCCTTAATTCAGACGCCTCCTCTGTCGACTGGTCGCCTGTCTACGGTAGTGAGACCATTGATGACAAAGTACGGAACTTCAACTCTATTGTCCTGAGCTTGTTTGATAAGCATGCTCCGGTCAAGAGGGTTAAAGTGAAGCATCTTCCTGCACCGTGGCTTACTGACACCATTAAGGGTCTGATGGCTAAGAGAAACCGTGCCAAGTCTAGATATAAGAGGGATCCGACCGACGAGAATCTTTTAATTTTCAAACGCCTCCGTAATCGTTGCACTCGCCTGTGTCGTGATTCTAAACGCCGTCATATCTACGAATGTATCGAGAGCTATACTCCAGCACAGGTCTGGAAGTTCCTGAAGACCCTTGGTGTTGGTAAGTCACAGGAATTGGCAGCCGGAAATGTCGATCTCCGGGGTCTCAATAGTTTCTTTGCAACTCCCCCTGTCGCGATAGACTCCCTCGTCAAGGATGCAACCCTTCGTAACCTACGGTCCAAGGCATCATCCCTCACCTCAGCATTTAATTTCATCCCTGTCGGAATCGGCGCAGTAAGGAGGGCAATACTGGCAATCTCGTCGAAGGCCATAGGTGAGGACAAGATATGTTCGCAGATGATAACAACTATCATTGATGTACTGTTACCTCTCATCACCCACATAATTAATGTGTCGCTTGACCAATGTTGCTACCCCAGCCAGTGGAAATTGGCACTTGTGATTCCCCTCCCCAAAACGTCTAATCCCGCCTTCTTTAAAGATTTCCGTCCCATTTCTATTCTGCCTATCCTCTCCAAAGTCCTGGAATCAATTGTCCACTCCCAACTCTCCTCCTACCTTTCCTCAAAAATGTTACTGAATCCCCACCAATCAGGTTTCAGGCCGGGTCACAGCACTACCACAGCACTGCTCAAAGTCACTGACGACATTCAATTAGCTATGGATCAAAAGCAGCTTACGGTCCTTACACTGCTTGATTTCAGTAGCGCCTTTAACTGCGTCGATTTCGATATACTAGTCGAAATTTTAAAGTCACTTAATGTCTCCTCGCACTCTGCTCGCTGGTTTGACTCCTACCTGAGAGACCGCCAGCAACGCATTAAGTCTGAGGAGATCTCAACGGACTGGTGTGATCTCTCCGCAGGTGTTCCGCAGGGAGGCATCCTTTCTCCTCTCCTCTTCTCGGTATTCATTAACTCCATCTCTGACGTTCTTACCTCTTCTTATCATCTGTACGCAGATGACCTTCAAATATATCGGCACTTCTCTCCGTGTGATGTGAATCTGACAGTAGAGGCGTTGAATGCTGATCTCGATAACATCAGGAAATGGGCTACCTCTTATGGTCTGCTTGTCAACCCGGGCAAATCGCAGGCCATGATTTTGGGTACTCGTCACTCTCATAACCTAGTTCAGAAAATGCCCGTCGACCCTATAGTGTATGATGGTAACATAATTTTATACAGCGAGAAGGCCAAGAATCTTGGGGTTGTATTTGATAAATTGTTGTCCTGGTCGCCCCATGTTTGTGAGGTCAGCAGACGAGTCTTTGCGTCATTTCACTCCCTACGGAGATTGCAGCACTTCCTGCCACAGCAGACTAAAATCACCCTTGCCCAGTCCCTCCTACTACCTTTAATCGACTATGCAGATGTTTGCTGGATCGGTGCGAACGAAGAACAACTGAACAAACTCGAACGACTTCAAAACCTCGGGATTCGGTTTGTCTTCGGGCTGCGCAAGTATGACCATGTCTCACAGTATCGCAAGGAGTTGGGGTGGCTTCCGATCCGCCTTCGTCGTGATATGCACGTTCTCTCCTATCTGTTCAACATTTTGCGAAACCCCCGCTACCCCTCATATCTTCGAGAACGTTTCGAGTTTATTTCCTCCAGGCATAGCAACCGGAGATCCCACACGATGTCTCTTCTCTCTACTCCTCGGCATAACACTGCCGCTTACAAACACTCATTTAGGTTAACGGCGATCCGACTGTGGAACGCACTTCCCTGCGCTATTAGAGATAGTCCCTCAATTTTCACTTTTAAGACAAGATTGAAAGAGCATTTCCTTTCTCTTTCGTGATAGGTACTTTTATATATGTATATATAAGTAGTATATGTTTGATATATATAAAAATTTTTGCTTTTGTATTTTATTTAGTATATATCATGTATTAAATTATTATGTTTTAGTTGTAAACAATTAGATGTACAGTTTTATTGCGCACTAGGACTCTCCTGTTGCACAATTTTTCCTGTCCTACCTAGGTTTGCTGGTAGAAATCTCTCTTTAGAGATAAGCTCGCCTTTGCTCATAAAATGTTTTGTTACCTTACTATTTCTATAAGATTTCTGTGCAATAAAGAATATGAATATGAAATTATTGTCTATTGATTCAAAAATTTTTTGCACATAGTTATATATTGCCAATATAGTAGACCTATTTTTACGGAACCCGTATTGGTTATCATGTAGTATGTTATATTTTTCATAGAATTTATTCAGTCGTATGGCCATAGCAGTTTCAAAATTTTTTGCTGAAGTAGGCAGTAAAGCAATAGGTCGATAATTCTGAATGTCAGTGGCGTTTCCTTTTTTATGTTTAGGTTTTATAAGAGATGTTTTTAAGGCTTCGGGAAATATTCCTTCTGTAAAAGATTGATTGATAAGTTTACAAAAGGGTACTGTCAAAATATCCGCGCAATGTTTTACCAGCAACGGAGGAATTTCATCTATACCAAAAGACTTCTTACTCTTAAGGCCTTTTATTATATTAAATGTTTCTTTTGGTTCAATAGGTGTGAGGAAAAAAGAATTTGTTATTTTACTTGCGGGAAGATTGTTTTTCTCTGATCTAGATTTATGTGACTTTCCTATAGATGCAAATAGATTATTGAATTCATTTGCAACTATTTTCGGGTTAGATAAAGTATTGTTTGAAAATTTGAGTCTTATATTTTGTATAATTTTATATTTGTTTGTTACATTGTGTATTATTTTCCACATACATTGGGTTTTATTAACTGAACTATTAAATTTATATATGTTGATAAGTTTCTTAGATTTACAAACTATCCTTTTTAGAGATTTGCAGTACATTTTATAGTAGTTTCGTAGAACTTTATTATTAGTCTGTGATATTAGTAGTTTTAATTGTCTTTTATTGCGACATGATATTTTTATACCCTTAGTTAGGTAAGTATTTTTCTGGTTTGGCTTATATTTTATTAATATTTTAGGAATACATTTATTTAGGGCTGTATGTATAATATTATCAAATGTATTAAGATTATCATTCACATTTTTATCAGGTACTAATATACTTTCCCAGTCTACTGTTGAGATTTCGTTTTTAAATCTATTTATATTGAAATCGTTAAAATTACGCTTGATCAATGTAAAGTGGTTAGGGTTTTGAATATTAAGAGGAGTAGAGAACAAGACACTTCTATGGTCCGAAAGACCTAATTCTTGGACATCGACATGGTAGTCTTTTTTATTAAAGTTTGTAAAGATTAAGTCTATGCATTTTGAACTGGTTGGTGTAACTCTCGTCGGCTTTGTGACTTTTTGATGAAAATTATAACTTAACATGAAATTTGAAAGCCTAACTTTTTCGTGTTTATTTAAAAAATCTATATTCACGTCACCAGCTATCATGATGTTTTTAGAATTTTCTTTGGTATAGATATATCTTAAAAGTTTTTCCAAAGAACTGTAAAATGTGTTAACTTCTCGACTACTACTAGGCCAATACAGATTTACAATTAATAAATTAATTTTGGGAATTTCAATTGCACATATTTCGAAAACCATTTCTATTGACATAGATGAGATGTCTACACGTTCTAAATATTCAAATGTATTTTTTATTAATATACAAACACCCCCACCTGTATGTTGTTCACGACAGAATGTCGCGCCTAAATTATAGTTATGAATTTTTAGTAATTTCTTCTTTTCGCTACTTATCCAAGTTTCAGATATGCACAAGACATGTAGGTTAGGTTTTTCCTCGATGAGTGCATCAAGAAGATGTAATTTGTTAGAAATACTTTGAATATTTTGGAACAATACATTAAGGTTAGTTTCGCCATTGGGTATGGTGTTTGAGGATGGTATTGCATTTACATGGTTATCTAATAGTTGAGGGACGAAAAAATGACTGACTATTATTGTTTACATAATTATCAATGTCTGTATCTATATTGTAGTTCCACTCCTTGATTTCTACAATCTTTAATTAAAGATGTTCTCAAACATAACACGCATGCCAAAGTTTTTAATAGTACCCCTACGTGGATGGAATGTCGTTTCATTGTATTTCAGATTGCGGTTTGAGTCAATCAAATATGCGTACTCGTATTTAATTACATCATCATTTAGTAGTTTATTAAAATTTTCCACTCTCCAGTTGAATACATTGGCATTGCTTGCACAGATGAATGTTGGTAGACAGATTAAAATGTTGGTACTTTGTATTCTTTGTAATGTTGTTCGGATCGATAAAACAAGTTCTCTGTAGTTGTTGGAGCTATTAAAATCATCTTCACCCAGGAGTATAATACAGAAGTCATTTATTGTATAGTCCACTATCTTCAGCTCTATGTCTTTTAGTAGGTTTTTTATATCACGATTTGGCATTAGGTAGTGACAGAGATCATATTTTTCCTGTTCAAATGTATTTTCTGCAATATTTAGAATTTTGTTTCTTCTGTTTGTACTAATGACACATATTTTATTTCTGGTCTGAGAATTCACAGTGCGAGTTGGCTTCGGTAATGTAGAGTTGTTCGAGTTCTCAATCAGTTTTAATTCTAAATTATTCATTAGGTTTTTTAGCTCTATAATGTCCTTGTTGGCCTGTGATAGTTGTTCTTGTAAATCTAAAATCTGCTTCTCTAATTTAATTTTTTCTATTTCTAAGTTATAGTCTCGTGCAGACGCGGGATGTTGGGGCGTTTTGGATCTGTGACTAATATTAGAAATCCTGTTTTTTCTGGGTGTAGACGAGTTTTGGGCCATTAATGGAGGGCTTGTACATAAGGGTTTTAAGGATTCCAACTTCCTGTGTAAGTTTGTCTACAGTTCTTTTTAACTCATTGTTCTCAATGATGGTGTTTTCTAACTCATTCTGGGTAGTCATCAATTCGGAGGTTAGTGTAGTAATCCGGTGTTGTAGATCCTGAGTGCTGCTAATACATGATCGTTCTTCCATACTGTTAGATAGTTGGCCAGGGGGGGAGCATTCATAGCGGGTATTGCCATCTGATAGTAAACTGGAGTCCAGAGAATATGAGTTACCTACGACAGTTTTAGAATGGGTAGTGTAGCATGTACCTAGGCTCGTTAGTATATAAGGCACCTACCTATAACCAATAAAGGAGTAGTTGATATCCAGCAACCGGTGTTATTACTTGTCTCCCAAGCTCCCACCATACATGGCGACCTTGCCATTTCGGGCTTGCGCGAGAGGCGGTGATTAAGTTCAGTTCAGTTTATTCGCGCGTGTGGACATCTAACAAAAATTAAAAACTATTATAATGAAAAAGTGAAATTATAAATAATACAAAATGGGGAATACTTCAACTACCACCGCGAAACCACCACCCCAGCAGGACATTATCACGCAATTCGGGTACATCAATAAAGTGCATCAACAAAACGAAAATATTATTTTCCATATGACACACACAAATGATTACTTGTTTTGGTTGATGTCGGCAGTAATTATTTTGGGACTGTTCTTCGTAGCGAGGTATATGAATATATGTTTCAACAAGAGGGTGCAAAGAATTGCAGCCAGCGGTCAGCTCCAGCTCAGGAGGATGCAGCCGGGTGAAACAGTGTAGTGCAAAAGTGAAATCAAAAATGCGTGTGTAATAGGAGTGTACCGCGTGAGTAAGTGCTTACGATGAACATTAAAATGAACAATGAACTATGAATGAACTATGCATATCCATATATTTTATTTAAAAATACATTTATTATTGATTTTAGTTAATGTAAAATGATAGAAAATTTCAAACAGATAAATGAAGATTTAAAAGGAATACGTACATATTTAATAAAACTAGGTCCAAGTCGTAGGAAAGGTGATATACTAGAAAAAAAAATTGGTGAAGCGAAATCATTGGTATTACTTCATAATAAGGTCTTAGATGAGACTAGTAAAATAGTTAAATCTGGTAAGATTGATAAGAGAGAAATACAATCTATTGAGGTGCTAAGTGAGATATTTCAATCATTGTATTCTGAGATAGAAAATTTATGTAAACCAATTAAGATGGCGACTTTTAACCTGAAAACGGCATTAAGCTTGTTACCGATTATGACGGATGAGGAGTATAATACAAAGCAATTAATCGATGGTATTGAATATTATGGATCGGTAATTGAACAAAAAGATCATGCTAATCTGATAGTATTTGTTTTGAAAAGCAGATTGTCGCAGTCAGCTAAATTAAAACTTAACACGAATTATACAACCATTGACGGATTAATTAAGGACATGAAATTGCACCTTTTAACACGGAAATCGGCAACTGCTATTCAAACAAAATTACAAAATATGAGGCAGAATAATTTGTCCATAGGAGAGTTTGGTAAGTCCATATCAGAGCTTATGGTAGACTTAACTATTTCGCAAGCCGAAGGCAACACATCAAGTTATCAGGTGTTAAAATCACTGAATGAAAAAACGGCAATCAAAAAATTTTCCGACGGATTGCGAAATCAGAGGTTGAGTACCATAATAGCTGCCCGGAATTTTAGCTCGCTCAAGGAGGCTATACAGGCGGCGCAGGACGAAGAAGTCTCATCATCATCGGTCCAAGGAGAAATAATGGGTATGAGTAACGCTAATAATAATAACAGATATTTCAGAGGGAACCGTTACCAGAGAAATGGCCGTGGGCGATACCAGAGAGGACAGTCGCGGGGTCCATCCGCTTATAGAGGCCACCACCAGTATCAACAGCATCACCAGTACCGTGGCGGTCGCGGGCACCAGAGTAACAACTGGCGTGGACCACCAAGAGGACGTGGGAGATACCAAGGTAGGTCTTACTACAATAATCAAGGGCACAGGAACTACAACGATAATAAAAGTTTGAATGTCATGTCAGAAAACACCCCTGAAACCACACAAAACAACTCAGAAAATCAGCAGTTTTTTCGAGAATAAAAATAGTCATGTAATTTTTGCGTGTAACAGTTCACTCACCGTAAAATTAAACATCCACAACTATTTGTGTCATTGGTTGATTGACACAGGCGCATCCATATCAGCCATTGCATATGATCTTGTAACTCGATTGCATATTCCATTCAATAAGAAGAAGATAGTTATAAAAGGAATTGGCGGGAGCGTTGAAACAATTGGACATGTATGTTTACAGTTAGAAGCTAATGGAAAAGTATTTCAACATGCCTTTTATGTATTTGCATCGCTGCCGTGTAAGGCAAGCGCTATATTAGGACACGATTTCTTAAACAAATATCAATGTGTTATTAATATGAGTACAATGACTTTATCGATGACAAGTATGAATGGTACGAAAATAGATTTGGCGATATTGAACGGTAATAGAAATACATCGCTGAAGGTTCCACCTAGATCAGAATCTATACATTTCATAGAAACTATGTTGACAGATGAATGTGTGATATGTCAGAACGAGATTCAGCCAGGAATATTTTTGGCCAGTATGATTGTTAAACCACAGGATGGGAAAATTCCAGTAAAAATACTGAATACCACTGAAGCAAGTGTAACTTTAGAGGATTTTAACCCCAGTGTAGAGTGTTTAAATGATTTTAACTTGTGTCATTTTGACAAGAAACCAAGGAACTCAGAAAGAGTGAAATCTTTATTTCCCTTATTAAATTTAAATCATATGAATAAAGAGGAGAGACAGTCAATAGAGAGTTTGTGTGCAAAATTTTCAGATATATTTCACTTGCCTTCAGACAAGTTAACTTCAACAAGCTTGTTAAAACAAGCAATCCATTTAAAACCTCATGCCACCCCAGTTTTCGTAAAACCGTACAGATTACCCCATTCACAAAAATCTGAAATTAAAAACCAAATTGACAAAATGTTGGAAGATGGGATAATAGAACCATCGAAATCGGAATGGTCTAGTCCCATACTGTTAGTGCCGAAGAAAGTTGATAAAAATGGTAGTAAAAAGTGGCGCCTAGTTATAGACTATAGGAAAGTAAATGACCAGATACAGGATGATAAGTTTCCTCTTCCCAACATAACAGAGATTCTAGACTCATTGTCTTCCTCAATATACTTTACCCACTTAGATTTATTTTCAGGATATTATCAGTTAAATTTAGAAGAAGATAGTAAAAAATATACAGCTTTTTGTTCAGGGCAGTATCAGATGAAAAGATTACCCATGGGACTTAAGATAAGTCCTAATGCTTTCTCAAGAATGATAACCCTTGCTATGTCTGGTTTAACATATGAAAAGTGTTTTGTTTATTTAGATGACCTGATTGTTTTTGGCCGTAATTTACAGGATCATAATAAAAATCTTTGTGATATTTTTAGCCGGTTGAGAGAAGTAAATTTAAAATTAAACCCTGAAAAATGTGATTTCCTAAAGAAAGAAATTCTTTATCTTGGTCACATGGTGACTGGAAACGGAATCTTGCCAGATCCTGAAAAAATTAGAGTCATGAAAGATTACCCAGCACCTATTAATTTAGAAGAAGTAAAGAGATTCGTAGCATTCGCCAACTACTATCGTAAATTCATTCCAAACTTCGCCGAGAAGGCCTATCCCTTAAATAGACTTTGTCGTAAAAGTATCCCTTTCGTTTGGGACAGCAACTGTCAAAATTCATTTTTAGCTCTAAAAGAGTCACTCATGTCACCCCCCGTACTTCAATACCCCGATTTTTCTGAACAAAATGAGTTCATCCTTCAAACCGATGCATCTGGATTTGCTATTGGCGCGGTCTTATGCAATAACGATGGTAGGCCAGTGGCATATTCCAGTAGAACCCTTAATAAAGCAGAGCTTAATTATCCTACCATAGAAAAAGAGCTGTTGGCGATTGTTTGGGGAGTGAAGCATTTTCGTCCTTATTTGTATGGGCGTAAGTTCAAAATTTTAACGGACCACAAACCATTGGTTTATTTATTTAATATGAAAGATCCATCTAGTAGGCTATTAAAATTTAGAATGATCATTGAGGAGTACGATTTCACAGTGGAATACGTAAAAGGTAGTGATAATAATGTAGCCGACGCATTGTCTAGAATAAAAGTGACGTCGCAAGAATTGAAAGAGATGAGTGAGTGTGTAGTTAATGTTTTGACGAGGGCTCAGAAGAGAAGATTGAATTCTGCTGATTCGCCGGTCGATATAGTATCAACAAACAGGAGGTCTGATCAACCAAAGGTCGTTGATATTCATAAAAAACCGATAGAATCAGTAGAATTGTGTTTGATGGATGAGAAAGAGTTACGTCGAATAATTATGAAAGATGTAGAGAGAGAGAGTAAATGGTTTTTATACGTTCCTTCCAGAATGAAGATTTATATTCACCCTCGTACTCGATCGCAATTGACGCGAGCCGCATTTGTGAGAGAACTAGGTTTGTTTTGTAAACAATGTGATATTGAAGAAATATTTATATTAAAGACTGAAGGTCATGAGGTGATTGTAGAAAATATCGCTCAAGAAATAAAGCATTTAGGTGATCGTTGGACCGGTCCACGGATGTGTATATTAAAAAATACTATAAAGGTAGAAAACAAAGACGATAGAAGAGTGATCTTAAATGATTTCCATCTTTTGCCGACAAGTGGCCACGCCGGCATTAGAAGAATGTACAATAATATTAGGAAATATTATTTCTGGATAGGATTAGAGAAAGATATAAAAGAATTTGTACGTAGATGCGATAAGTGTCAAAAACAGAAACATACGAATCACTACATAAAAGAACCCATGGAGGTTACTTCAACGGCACATACAGCTTTTCAAAAAGTTTTTCTTGACATTGTAGGTCCGCTAGATAGAGATGACAATAATTATAGTTACATTCTAACGCTACAATGCGAATTAACAAAGTATGTCGAAGCGTACCCGTTGGTGACGAAAGGATCCGCTGAGATAGCGAGATCATTTGTAAATAATTTCATTTTAAGGTACGGATTAGTTTCCGAGATTGCAACGGATAGAGGAGCCGAGTTCATGTCTGCAATATTCAAAGAGGTTTGTACACTTTTAAATATTAGTAAATTAAATTCAACAGCTTACCACCATCAAAGCATAGGTGCGTTGGAAAACTCGCACAAAAGTTTAGGTAATTTCCTTCGTATCCAGACCGGTAACCACCCTACATCATGGAGCAGTTGGTTACCATACTGGTGTTTCTCATATAACACCTCCGTCCATTCGTCAACTGGATACACACCATATGAATTGGTATTCGGTAAAGTATGTAAGTTACCTAGTAATTTATGTAAACAATCTGTTGATCCATTATATAACCACGACAGTTACCCACAAGAACTTAGATATCGGTTGCAGTTATCTCAAAAGGAAGCTCGAAGTAATTTGTTAAATAGTAAGTTAGTTCGTAAATCTAATTACGATAAAAATATAAACCCTATAAAGTATAGTCCTAATGATTTAATTTTAATAAAAAGTGAAACCGGTAACAAGCTTGATACTATTTATACAGGGCCCTACTTAGTATTAAAAGATGTTCAACCAAATGTAGAGATTTTAAAGAATGGAAAACATGAAATAGTACATAAGAATAGAACTAAGTTATATTTACAATAAAATTATGTTAACCAAACTATAATCTACTTATATACAATGTAATATTAAACCAAAAGGTAAACCGTATGTAAAACATAATCAATTTAGTCATGTAATAAATGTAAAGAAAAAAAAAAAAAAAAAACAAACTATATCTGTATTTTTTTTTTAATTCTCGATGGGAGATGTAGCATGTACCTAGGCTCGTTAGTATATAAGGCACCTACCTATAACCAATAAAGGAGTAGTTGATATCCAGCAACCGGTGTTATTACTTGTCTCCCAAGCTCCCACCATGTTACTTGGTGTTTCCGATGGAACAAAGCTTGTAGTCTTTTTAGGTGTCGTTTTTTTCTTCCTTATGGTTACATTCTGCTGTAAAGTTGCATTAAGTTGTGTTTTTGTTGATTCATTTAATCTCTTCTGTGTAACACAAGTTCTACATTTCCAGTGTTTTTTCTTTTCGGCAGTCAATAACTGATATAGTTTTTCGGATAGCCCTGAGCAATCGAAATTGAACCCGTCTGATTGTGCATCCAGGGGATGTCAGGCTCCTGAACTCGTTAGACACCATTTGTGGTGGGGACCACCCTGGCTTGCCAAGAGAGAATCGGACTGGCCCCACAGGCATGTAGTAGTATCTTCGGATCATGGCCCCAGAGCGGCCGTGCATGTTACCCAGAAGGCTGAGGACCCTGACGCCGGGTTTCTGCTGGACCGGTATAGCTCAATTGACAAGTTGATAAACGTGTCCACTTGGATTAGGAGATTCGCTCGAAATTGTCGTACTCCTCGCGATCAGCGAACGTTGAACCCTATTCTGACTCCGGCAGAGCGAAACGAGTCGCTGTTGAATTTGGTCCGGTTGGTACAGTCCTCGAAGTTTGGGGCAGAATTGGAGATTATACGAAGTGGACGTTCGAAATTGAAGGGAGCCGTCGCGCGTCTCAACCCCTTTGTTGATTCGACCGGGTTACTTCGGGTAGGAGGAAGATTGCGCAATGCGAATCTGTCGTATTCGACTCGTCACCCACTTCTGCTCCCCAAGGGGGGACAGTTAGTTGAATTGCTGGTGACTGATCGTCATATTAAAAACGCGCATGCCGGCTGTAACGCGTTGTTGGCCACGCTCCAGCGGGAGTTTTGGATCTTATCTGCCCGCCGTGCCATACGGAACATCGTGTTTCGGTGCATGCCTTGATGTCGACTTAAGGCTGCCACGATGCAACCTCTCATAGGGGACTTGCCCCCTGATCGTGTGAATGAGGTCAGACCGTTTTCAGGTGTTGGTACGGATTTTGCAGGACCGTTTATGGTGAAGAGTTCACGATTGCGTACCGCTAAGCAATACAAGGCGTACCTATGTGTGTTTGTTTGTTTATCCACCAAGGCGGTACATCTCGAGCTCGTTGCTGATCTCTCGACAGAGGCTTTCATTGCTTGTTTGGATAGGTTTGTTTCTCGAAGGGGACTTCCAACTTTGATCCGCTCTGATAACGGCACTAACTACATAGGTGCGGAACGATACTTACGAGAGATAGTCAACTTTTTGAATGTAAATAAAGTGGATATTGGAACGGCCCTCTCCCGTCGGGGTATACAGTGGACCTTCAGCCCACCGATTTGCCCCCACTGGGGTGGGATTTTTGAGGCCGTAGTTAAGTCAGCTAAGACGCACTTAGGGCGTATAGTAGGTCAGACCGCGCTGACTTTTGAGGAGCTCGCGACATTGTTTTGTAAGATCGAGGCCGTTCTCAATTCGCGACCGTTGTGCCCGCTCAGCTCGGATCCAAATGACCTGGAGGCTCTGACCCCAGGCCATTTCTTGATAGGACAGCCACTTAACGCGTTGCCCGAGCACCCCTTCGAGGGAGTGAAATTGTATCGGTTGTCAAGGTATCAGATGTTGCAGCAGTTTACTCAGAATTTCTGGAAGCGTTGGTCGCTCGAGTATCTGCATATCTTACAACAGCGCCTTAAGTGGACTGACAAAACTAGCCCCCTAGTGTTGGTGACCTCGTTCTGGTTAAGGATGCTAACCTACCGCCACTACGTTGGCGCAGGGGGCGCATTGTTAACTTGTTCCCTGGCAAGGACGGGACCCCCCGGTCTGCAGAGGTTCTAGTAGGAGGCTCGGTTCTAAAACGAGCGGTAGCAACGTTGTCTCGGCTGCCCGTAGATTAGGGGACAGGTGGGTGCCTGTCCGGGCGGGTGATTGTTCGATTCCAAATCGATATTCGATCGATGGTTTCTGAACGGTCATTTTAATTTGACGTTAGCTGTCAATCTGGCAGTTTTGACAACTGACAGACGAAAAAAAAAAAAAAACCTCGCAATGAAAACGCGTGTTGATTAGGTTGTTGAAATTAAATCAAAGGGCATCTGGAATGTATTCGGGATTCCCTCAGGATTATTAATATAGCTGAGTGTGCCGTTGTCTCTCGAACCAGATAAAGTTCGGATTTTCGTGCCCGATTCGTATTTACCACGTAGAAACATAACCTGTGTTGGACCACTGTGCTCATTGACGCTGGCCCGCCAGTCATACCTGGTTGGCTGAAGAACCGGTCTACCAAGAAGAGCCTAGGGCGCGCCCGGGCCTTGCAGAGAGACAGGAGGTTGACGGGACCGAAGCACAGACCAGGTTAGATCTACCCCACATAACTTTAGCTCAGTGAATCGCCGACGTTCATCACTTCTTGGCACCTGATCGTCACGCTACCTCGTAGCTGATGGGCCCCTACGAGGTCATTAGGTGCTGAGAAGCCTGAACAGCTTTAATAATGTGATCGTTGTGACGTTAGGTGAA
The DNA here is from genome assembly GCA_949825045.1 of Argyresthia goedartella. Classification (NCBI taxonomy): domain Eukaryota; kingdom Metazoa; phylum Arthropoda; class Insecta; order Lepidoptera; family Argyresthiidae; genus Argyresthia; species Argyresthia goedartella. The sequence goes on along the minus strand of OX463811.1, from coordinate 9,898,007 downwards.
TCGGGAATCAGTAATATATTTGGTAATTTGGTTTGTTTCTCAATCACTGTAAAATGGCTGTACGGATTTAAATTAAATATGAACTATTTTATTTCTAATTAGAAACTCTGATTCTACGCAAAACAAAGTTAACGGAAGGATGGTATTGTAAAAAGGTAAAAAAAGAGTACTTGAGTCAGACGCGGTGAGCTGTAACTCTGGAAGTAATGCCTCTGCGACTATAAAATAAGTGTCATTTTGTAGCTAAATGTATAAGGTATATAACTTCTAAAGCCTATTTTATCACCACTCTTATCGTTTTCCTATAAATGAAGCAAGAAGGAAAAAAGTGTGCCTGTTTTTACAATTTCATAATACGTTGATGGCTGTATATAGAAATATATTAATCTTACCACTATAAAATGTAGTATCGTTTTGTAGGCAATTTATCGACGACGATTTGGTCGCTGGAAAGTAAACTCCTCAGTCGTATAGTTGACATGACATATTATCACACAATCAAAAAACTACTTGGATAAAGCTTCTAAATTGCATTGCTAGACAATTCTAGATAAATAACAAATATGTTGGTAAAACTTTCATATCAAAATAACAAATATTGCCAGCTTGAGACCAAAAAGTATAAACGCAAAAATCTTTACTTACGTGGCGCTGAAGGACCCTCACCACACAACCACTCGGTCCGCGTCTCGAGCTCAACTAAAATGGCTGCCGTGTGTGCGTGGCGGTTTGGCATTTCACGACGTATTGCGAACGTATAGCTATCTCTTTCTGTTTTCGAGATATTCGCGAAGGCACTACTTACCCCCGGCACATTGTGCCCCGGTCTCCCCTAACTGTTCAGATTAGCCAATATATTTTTAAATTTTCCACCAGATTCCACTAAAATGTTTTTAGCGCGTTGTTTTATGAAAAAAGCGCTGAAGAGCCTAGAAATGCCCTAGTTCTAGCGCGAAAAGCGCTAAAACGGCAACCCTGACCTCCACTTGTCGTGGGTTCTTCGAAGAGAGATGTGTACTCCTCAGCATGTTTGCTTTTAAGATGGTTTTTCATGGCAGTTGTAGCTAGGGTTGCAAAGTTACGGAATTTTACCGAAAACGCTCGTTAAATACGGTAATATTACGGTAATTTGCATAGATTACGGTAAAATTACCGTCGTGTTATGACATTCCCGCGCGCGTGTTGTTGCAGGTAAACATGCAACGTTGCCGCTTAGTGTCAATCGGTGTTCATCGTATTAGGTACTCGTAGTCCATTTTGCGCCGCTGCCGTTCCGATCCCGCTCTCGACGCCCCGCCGCGCAGTGGTCTAGGATTCGGCCTCCATACTCATAGGAACTGAATGTCTGGAATGATTATAAAAATAGTAGTTTATGTGACTGCTACATAATGGAGGGCTTGAATACTCGAGAGTAGAAGTGAGCGCCGAGTAAAAAAAAGCCAGCGGCGGCGCACCGTCAAAATACCTGCAGCAGCGGCGTGACGTAAATTAATAGGTAAATTAATAGGTAAAGTTTCTAATCAATAAACAAGAGCTCAAGAATCATTCCTTGGTATTTTCTTTACAACTATTGTAATTGTCATGAACGAAAACTATTTTGTTCAGTCTATGAGGACTTAGACGAGATCTTTTTGCCGTAATAACAAGCCCAGCTACGGAAAATACTCTTTCGCTGGGAGTACTAGTAGCAGGTATACATAGTACTGCCCGTGCTAAAGATGACAAATACGGATATGCAAATTTTTTTGATTTCCAGTGGGCTAGAAGATCTCCATCTTCAAGTTCCCCAGGATCTGCAGTTGCTATATATTTCCAGACCTCTTGGTCGATATCATCATTATTCACTGAGTCACGGTATTATATAGACCATAGTCATCGAAAAGATCATAACTCTTGATATATACAGATATACATATACAGGCCTATTTCAGATGGTATGGTCAGAGGCGAACCAAGAAAACTTGAAGATACAACTTAACAAGTCTCAGTAGCTTCTCGTTAAATATATCGTTTAATTATTAGTTGTGTTTTAATTTTTAAGGTTTTGGTTTTAACTCTTTTAATTAGGTTTACCCCGCATATTTGGACTTAAGTACCGTATTACAATAGTTGTTAAGATTAGTATCTTATAGTCACTCTATCATCATACTCTAGTGGTTATAGGGGCCTAACGCATAATTAAGCTAAACCATGCCCATCATTCAAGACAGTAGGCATTTCCGATTCGGTTGACATACAGGTATAACAAGAGAAAGAGTCATACAGCATTCAAGTCTACCAGTGTCTGATCGAGATTGATTACCACATCACCCACTGCGGCATGCATTCTCACTCCTCTGCTGTTGCGAATGGATGGGGGACCATATCACAAGAGTTGACTGCATCAGAATGTAGAGCTGTTCACAAGGATCTAACTATCACCGTCTTCGGACATAAGATCACAGGACTTCGACGGAATCATACGATTACGTCAGTTATTGATCTCGCAGGAAGAGCTACGTCCGAAGGTACCTGTGTCAGAGGAACTCTGACTCTAGGAGCGTCAACCTGGACAGACGTATACGCTGTCAGTAAAGTACGCATCCAACTGTCCGATACAACAGGGACGCACAGAGTAAGTGATGACATGGTCATTACCAAATCAGGCGTGTCTTGTAAATTCACTGATGGTATCTGTACCGACGCAAGAGAGGGCTATCTGACATGGGAATCAAGTGCCAGAGAGGCTTGTAGTCGTGACTCTTACACAGTCCTTTACCGTGGGAACTCAACCAAGATCACCGTCCGATCTACTCAATCCGACTCAGACATATACGTGGCATATGCGATAAGGAACAACGGGTTCCTGGTAACTCTCACACAAGAGGTTAGTCGCTCCATTTGTGGATCAACCATGTTCATGACCGACCATCCCAAGCTGCTGGTCCATGAATAACATGGAAGTAATCCGTACTTTTTACGCTCTAGTGTCGTACCAAACAACATGGACATCTTTCTCTACGTGAACGCTAAGATAACCCATGTAGAGAGGCACATCCGTACGGAACTTTCTCGCCTCTATGAGAGGTTAGCGCGACAGCAGTGTGAAACGAAAAGAGAAGTGCTCAAGACACAATTAGCAGTTGCCACGTTAGATCCTGTTGAGTTCGCTTATCTACATATGCAGAAACCAGGCTACACGGGGGTGGTGATGGGTGAACAAGTTCATCTCGTCAAGTGTAATCCGGTATTTGTAAGCTTTCGTAAGGCTGTTGGATGTTACAATGAGCTACCTGATAACTACACAGGCCAATCTATGTTTATGTCCCCAAGGTTGCACATCTTGCAGAAGACTGGGACTCCGGTGGCATGTTCAATAATCATGCAGCCTGCGTTTCAGTTATCAGGATCTTGGTTTACTGCTGAAAACGGACTAATGAAAACACAAGCACCTTCTGAGTTATCACCCAACTTACAAACGGAATGTAGATATACAGACGCTGGTCGGCTTGCAGAAGAAGGATTATATTCATTGAGTGACCTTGACAAGTTAAGAAGCCAACTGATGTATCCTTCTGAACGTCGCGCTATTACTCAGATAGTGTCGTCAGTTATAAACCAGGATTCATACATTTCTGATACTTCGATATTCAAAAACCTGCTAACCAAAGAAACCATTGAACAGAGCTTTAAGACTTTCGCAGAGAAGACATGGAGTAGTTTCTTATCGTTCGGGAATTTCTTTTCTGGTATATTCGGCATCATGCTGACTCTCAAAGTTGTCAAATGGATGTTCGACACTGTTATCCACTCGAGAGGCCTGTATGAGGTGTATGGATGTAGCTGGCAGATACTAGGGTCTGCATGGGATGCAGTCACAACGTACCTATTGTCACCTGTCCGGGTCCAGAAATACTCGAACACAGTAGCGAAGAATCCTCCTGCGTATCAAGATACAGAGTTAATGATAGAACAGCCGACTACAGAACGCCTCTATCCTGTTTTGAAACCATTGGAGACCCCTTCTTGTCCCCCAGATCCAGGCACTGTCACGCAACCAGGGTGGTTAATCATTTTAGCACCCAACCACAGCAAGTAGTCTACCTCCTGTTCTTTTGTGATGTGTTGGACAGTAGGGACCTGAATCCTATCTTCTTCTGGTCATATAATATCTCAGTATGTGTGGCTATGTTTGCGAGAAAGTTGAGTTAGTAAAGAAACTTGCTTGCTTGTACTGGCAGTTAGGTTGTCTCTTGAAGATCTCCATCTCTACCTTGAGCAACACCTTTTATTTCATTGACACACTCTGCTTAATAGGACGCAGGTGTCTTCTGGTGAGCATCAAGATAGGTTTATATTTCTTTAAGCCTCATTAAGCGACAGTCTAACAGTGCCGCAGTGACAACAGTTTTCGTTGTGGGGAATCTTTTATCCAGGCTAGCTAACATATAATCTTTTAGGGTTAAGATAATCAAAGTTTCATCGTCTTCCCCAAATGAATTGAGCACATCTTTTATTTCTGTTTTGAAAACGAGAGCGAGGTTCATTATGCATTTCTTCTGTGACGATAGAACCTCAACAACATCTCGGAACTTCCTTAAGAATTTAATTAGGTCTTCTAACAGGTTCCACTCCGTCTGAATGATTTTTAAATCATCTTGTTCGATCTTCTTTAAAATGTTATTATTGGGATTTCGGTTGCAGCAATGTGCCATACTCTCCAACATTTCTAAAATACTATGCCAACGTGTTGGTGTGGACGTTTTAACGCTGGGAATGTGCTCTAAATTACCAAATACATGGGACCTGTCAGTGGGACCTGGTACATGTCTCCAGGTCCCACTGACCTGGAGACATGTACCAGGAGAATTGAACCCGTCTGATTGTGCATCCAGGGGATGTCAGGCTCCTGAACTCGTTAGACACCATTTGTGGTGGGGACCACCCTGGCTTGCCAAGAGAGAATCGGACTGGCCCCACAGGCATATAGTAGTATCTTCGGATCATGGCCCCAGAGCGGCCGCGCATGTTACCCAGAAGGCTGAGGACCCTGACGCCGGGTTTCTGCTGGACCGGTATAGCTCACTTGACAAGTTGATAAACGTGTCCACTTGGATTAGGAGATTCGCTCGAAATTGTCGTACTCCTCGCGATCAGCGAACGTTGAACCCTATTCTGACTCCGGCAGAGCGAAACGAGTCGCTCACACACGGCAAAGTCACTACTTTAAGAGGCCAAAAAGCTATTTATCAACATAAAGATAGAGTCGAAATTTGGTTGTATTTTTCGAGTCAGATAGTCGTTCCATCACAAAGCACATAATTCGCCTTTGTTTTGTTCACAACAAAGGAGTGCGAGGGTCCGGCAGGTAAGCGAAGTGATTGTATGGTTAGTTGTATTCTAAACCGTCAAGTAACATCACGCATTTTTTCGTTCGTCTCCTGTCTAACTATAAACAGTGGTCAAGAATATGGAATCTATAGGTATGTACATTTGATTAATATACAGTAGAATGAAAAATAATGTAATCGTATGTATTAAAATATTGTATTGCGGTTCTAGATAAATTTATCTTTAAAATTGATGTTTACTTAGACTTACAAAAAAAGTTCCACGAGGTACCGCTTTCTGTCTTTGATATTTGCATTGTGTCGTTAGTTGACCGTTATTATTGTGAATTTTGAGAACTCAAACCAACTCATTGTGAGACTATCCTCTTTTATTTACAGGTAGTCGGAGAGATCCAAGTCACTCGAAATTACATGTTCGAAAAATGGATCTGATTTTAGTGCTACAAAATTCAAACTTTTATAAATTATCATCGTCCAAGTGTGTGGAACGATTAACTAGTTATATATTGGACAATCATAGTGTTTATAAACAATCGAAAGACAGTGCTTTACAAATAAAATGTGTTCTCAAAGTGTTTGTTTCGAAACTGTTGAAAAAGTGGAAGAACTCGAATTGGAAGATTGAGAGATTCACCAAGTACAATTCAGCATGGTTAAAAAACGACTTGGTGTTGCCAACAGTGAAACCTGTGAGCAACTTGTCAAAATTACAAAGTGTTAAAGGCAGACCATCAAAATCTTTCGAAGAGGGCTCTGAACGAACAAAAAGAAGACGAGTCCAACCAATTGTTGCCAAAACAAGTCCAGAGGTATTGTGTGCTGCTGCTCAAGCTAGTCTAACAAAGAGTGGGAAAAGGACAGCTGCACAAATGGTGAACCTAGCATTGACCACCAGCCCACGCAGATACAAACGCATAAAAACAATTCAAGATGCACCAAAGACTTCTGGCGTCACACCTTACTCCCCTGAGGAGGCTTTAGCCTTCATCATTGACTCTGACATGGGTAAAGAAGATTACATTCACATGCAAAGAGGGGCGAAATCTCGGGGCGCCAATATATATCCTGCATACAATGTTATAGCGCAGACAAAGCAACAGTGCTACCCTGACAATCTAAAAATATCAGAAACGGAAGTCAAAATACCAGTCCAAGATATTCTTGACCACACGATAAAGAGACTTGCAGATGTACAGCAAGATGTACTTCTTATACATCACGATCACGAAGAGAACTCGCCAATTGAAGTGGTGTACAAATGGGGTCTTGACGGGAGTGGCGGTCATTCCATATATAAACAATGTTTTGCAAACAAGTCACTGTATGGTGACACAAACATTATTTTGTGTACTATAGTGCCATTACAAATGTCAGAAAACACAAAAACGAAAGGAAAACAGATAATATGGCAAAAGCCTAGTCCTTCCTCTTCAAGATATAGCCGCATTATTCGTCTGCAGATTGAGAAGGAGACAAAAGAATCTGTGAAGCTGCATTACGATGAAATTGAAGAGCAAATCTCAAGGCTACAGGTCACGAAAGTAACTTTTGGCGACAAAACATACACCTTCAAACATCATGCTATATGTACAATGATGGATGGCAAGACTTGCAACGTGTTAACCGATACATCATCAACGCAAGCTTGCAACATATGCAAAGCAACACCCAAGGAGCTAAACAACATAGATTTGCTTTTGAGGAAACAATACTCCAAGGCTCCGTTCAAGTTTGGTATATCTGTGCTCCATTCATACTTAAGGTGTTACGAGTATCTACTTCACATCTCGTATAAAATGGAGTTGCAACAATGGCAAGCCAGGGGCACAGAAGCCAAAGAGAATATTTAAAAAAGGAAAAACGAGATAACTGAAAATTTTTACAAAGAAATGGGATTGGTGGTGGATCAACCGGAACAAGGAGGGGGGAATTACAATGACGGAAATACGGCTAGGAAATTTTTTGCTGAGCCCACAAAATCGTCTGATATCACAGGTATAGATACGGAAATCATCAAAAGATTTGCCAACATCCTGAGCGTATTATCATGCGGATTCAATGTAAATCACGAAAGTTTCAAAAATTACAGTATTCAAACTGCAAAAATATGCATTAATATGTATGGCTGCTGGTACAAAATGAGTGCGTCTGTCCACAAACTCCTGATACACGGAGCAGATATTATTAAGGAGCTGCCACTACCTGTGGGTTTATTCTCAGAAGATGTTCTGGAGACCAGCCAAAAAGAAATTTAAAGGCGTACGGCTTTTCCATGCCAGAAAGACCTCCAGGATCCACACCAATACCGACATAGCGCACTGGATGCTTATAGCTTCCGATCCTATAATTGCGTCGAAGAGGAGGAGTCACAATAAAAGCAGAAAACCATTTGCTAAGGATATTTTAGAAATGCTGGAAAATCCTTCAATAGAAAACGTCATCAATAGAAATGACGATGACGAAGACGAAGATGATGACCATGAACATGAAGATGATTATGAAGCATCCTGATTCTTAATTTCCGATAATTATTATTGTATTATGTGTACCTAGTGCAATATAATTACTTTTATTCCTATCCTAAATTCCTGTTTTTTATTTCTATTTAGTTTTTTACTCCTATCACTTTCCCTTTTTAGGTAGGTAGGTTTGTGTAGGTAAGTAGGTAGGTAGGTACTTACATGTTTTCTTAAGTTGTAACACAATTAAAAAAGCGTAGTTGTTCATATAAATAAATAATAAGACACACCGAACAACGGTCACAAAAACATAATAAAAGTGCTGTGGGTAATAGGTACAGGCTAACCGAATGCCCATTCATTCTTATTTATGATTATTATTGATAACGTATTGGTCAGGAACCCTACAAAGTACAAACGAAAGCATTTTTTCTTATCAATAATTTTTGGCCTCCTAAAGTAGTGACTTTGCGCTGTTGAATTTGGTCCGGTTGGTACAGTCCTCGAAGTTTGGGGCAGAATTGGAGATTATACGAAGTGGACGTTCTATCCTTTTTTATGTTTAGGTTTTATAAGAGATGTTTTTAAGGCTTCGGGAAATATTCCTTCTGTAAAAGATTGATTGATAAGTTTACAAAAGGGTACTGCCAAAATATCCGCGCAATGTTTTACCAGCAACGGAGGAATTTCATCTATACCAAAAGACTTCTTACTCTTAAGGCCTTTTATTATATTAAATGTTTCTTTTGGTTCAATAGGTGTGAGGAAAAAAGAATTTGTTATTTTACTTGCGGGAAGATTGTTTTTCTCTGATCTAGATTCATGTGACTTTCCTATAGATGCAAATAGATTATTGAATTCATTTGCAACTATTTTCGGGTTAGATAAAGTATTGTTTGAAAATTTGAGTCTTATATTTTGTATAATTTTATATTTGTTTGTTACATTGTGTATTATTTTCCACATCCATTGGGTTTTATTAACTGAACTATTAAATTTATATATGTTGATAAGTTTCTTAGATTTACAAACTATCCTTTTTAGAGATTTGCAGTACATTTTATAGTACTTTCGTAGAACTTTATTATTAGTCTGTGATATTAGTAGTTTTAATTGTCTTTTATTGCGACATGATATTTTTATACCCTTAGTTAGGTAAGTATTTTTCTGGTTTGGCTTATATTTTATTAATATTTTAGGAATACATTTATTTAGGGCTGTATACATACATTTGATAATATTATACATAATATTATCAAATGTATTAAGATTATCATTCACATTTTTATCAGGTACTAATATACTTTCCCAGTCTACTGTTGAGATTTCGTTTTTAAATCTATTTATATTGAAATCGTTAAAATTACGCTTGATCAATGTAAAGTGGTTAGGGTTTTGAATATTAAGAGGAGTAGAGAACAAGACACTTCTATGGTCCGAAAGACCTAATTCTTGGACATCGACATGGTAGTCTTTTTTATTAAAGTTTGTAAAGATTAAGTCTATGCATTTTGAACTGGTTGGTGTAACTCTCGTCGGCTTTGTGACTTTTTGATGAAAATTATAACTTAACATGAAATTTGAAAGCCTAACTTTTTCGTGTTTATTTAAAAAATCTATATTCACGTCACCAGCTATCATGATGTTTTTAGAATTTTCTTTGGTATAGATATATCTTAAAAGTTTTTCCAAAGAACTGTAAAATGTGTTAACTTCTCGACTACTACTAGGCCAATACAGATTTACAATTAATAAATTAATTTTGGGAATTTCAATTGCACATATTTCGAAAACCATTTCTATTGACATAGATGAGATGTCTACACGTTCTAAATATTCAAATGTATTTTTTATTAATATACAAACACCCCCACCTGTATGTTGTTCACGACAGAATGTCGCGCCTAAATTATAGTTATGAATTTTTAGTAATTTCTTCTTTTCGCTACTTATCCAAGTTTCAGATATGCACAAGACATGTAGGTTAGGTTTTTCCTCGATGAGTGCATCAAGAAGATGTAATTTGTTAGAAATACTTTGAATATTTTGGAACAATACATTAAGGTTAGTTTCGCCATTGGGTATGGTGTTTGAGGATGGTATTGGATTTACATGGTTATCTAATAGTTGAGGGACGAAAAAATGACTGACTATTATTGTTTACATAATTATCAATGTCTGTATCTATATTGTAGTTCCACTCCTTAATTTCTACAATCTTTTTAAAGATGTCCTCAAACATAACACGCATGCCAAAGTTTTTAATAGTACCCCTACGTGGATGGAACGTCGTTTCATTGTATTTCAGATTGCGGTTTGAGTCAATCAAATATGCGTACTCGTATTTAATTACATCATCATTTAGTAGTTTATTAAAATTTTCCACTCTCCAGTTGAATACATTGGCATTGCTTGCACAGATGAATGTTGGTAGACAGATTAAAATGTTGGTACTTTGTATTCTTTGTAATGTTGTTCGGATCGATAAAACAAGTTCTCTGTAGTTGTTGGAGCTATTAAAATCATCTTCACCTAGGAGTATAATACAGAAGTCATTTATTGTATAGTCCACTATCTTCAGCTCTATGTCTTTTAGTAGGTTTTTTATATCACGATTTGGCATTAGGTAGTGACAGAGATCATATTTTTCCTGTTCAAATGTATTTTCTGCAATATTTAGAATTTTGTTTCTTCTGTTTGTACTAATGACACATATTTTATTTCTGGTCTGAGAATTCACAGTGCGAGTTGGCTTCGGTAATGTAGAGTTGTTCGAGTTCTCAATCAGTTTTAATTCTAAATTATTCATTAGGTTTTTTAGCTCTATAATGTCCTTGTTGGCCTGTGATAGTTGTTCTTGTAAATCTAAAATCTGCTTCTCTAATTCAATTTTTTCTATTTCTAAGTTATAGTCTCATGCAGACGCGGGATGTTGGGGCGTTTTGGATCTGTGACTAATATTAGAAATCCTGTTTTTTCTGGGTGTAGACGAGTTTTGGGCCATTAATGGAGGGCTTGTACATAGGGTTTTAAGGATTCCAACTTCCTGTGTAAGTTTGTCTACAGTTCTTTTTAACTCATTGTTCTCAATGATGCGTGTTTTCTAACTCATTCTGGGTAGTCATCAATTCGGAGGTTAGTGTAGTAATCCGGTGTTGTAGATCCTGAGTGCTGCTAATACATGATCGTTCTTCCATACTGTTAGATAGTTGGCCAGGGGGGGAGCATTCATAGCGGGTATTGCCATCTGATAGTAAACTGGAGTCCAGAGAATATGAGTTACCTACGACAGTTTTAGAATGGGTAGAATCCATGTTACTTGGTGTTTCCGATGGAACAAAGCTTGTAGTCTTTTTAGGTGTCGTTTTTTCTTCCTTATGGTTACATTCTGCTGTAAAGTTGCATTAAGTTGTGTTTTTGTTGATTCATTTAATCTCTTCTGTGTAACACAAGTTCTACATTTCCAGTGTTTTTTCTTTTCGGCAGTCAATAACTGATATAGTTTTTCGGATAGCCCTGAGCAATCGAAATTGAACCCGTCTGATTGTGCATCCAGGGGATGTCAGGCTCCTGAACTCGTTAGACACCATTTGTGGTGGGGACCACCCTGGCTTGCCAAGAGAGAATCGGACTGGCCCCACAGGCATGTAGTAGTATCTTCGGATCATGGCCCCAGAGCGGCCGTGCATGTTACCCAGAAGGCTGAGGACCCTGACGCCGGGTTTCTGCTGGACCGGTATAGCTCACTTGACAAGTTGATAAACGTGTCCACTTGGATTAGGAGATTCGCTCGAAATTGTCGTACTCCTCGCGATCAGCGAACGTTGAACCCTATTCTGACTCCGGCAGAGCGAAACGAGTCGCTGTTGAATTTGGTCCGGTTGGTACAGTCCTCGAAGTTTGGGGCAGAATTGGAGATTATACGAAGTGGACGTTCGAAATTGAAGGGAGCCGTCGCGCGTCTCAACCCCTTTGTTGATTCGACCGGGTTACTTCGGGTAGGAGGAAGATTGCGCAATGCGAATCTGTCGTATTCGGCTCGTCACCCACTTCTGCTCCCCAAGGGGGGACAGTTAGTTGAATTGCTGGTGACTGATCGTCATATTAAAAACGCGCATGCCGGCTGTAACGCGTTGTTGGCCACGCTCCAGCGGGAGTTTTGGATCTTATCTGCCCGCCGTGCCATACGGAACATCGTGTTTCGGTGCATGCCTTGTTATCGACTTAAGGCTGCCACGATGCAACCTCTCATAGGGGACTTGCCCCCTGATCGTGTGAATGAGGTCAGACCGTTTTCAGGTGTTGGTACGGATTTTGCAGGACCGTTTATGGTGAAGAGTTCACGATTGCGTACCGCTAAGCAATACAAGGCGTACCTATGTGTGTTTGTTTGTTTATCCACCAAGGCGGTACATCTCGAGCTCGTTGCTGATCTCTCGACAGTGGCTTTCATTGCTTGTTTGGATAGGTTTGTTTCTCGAAGGGGACTTCCAACTTTGATCCGCTCTGATAACGGCACTAACTACATAGGTGCGGAACGATACTTACGAGAGATAGTCAACTTTTTGAATGTAAATAAAGTGGATATTGGAACGGCCCTCTCCCGTCGGGGTATACAGTGGACCTTCAGCCCACCGATTTGCCCCCACTGGGGTGGGATTTTTGAGGCCGTAGTTAAGTCAGCTAAGACGCACTTAGGGCGTATAGTAGGTCAGACCGCGCTGACTTTTGAGGAGCTCGCGACATTGTTTTGTAAGATCGAGGCCGTTCTCAATTCGCGACCGTTGTGCCCGCTCAGCTCGGATCCAAATGACCTGGAGGCTCTGACCCCAGGCCATTTCTTGATAGGACAGCCACTTAACGCGTTGCCCGAGCACCCCTTCGAGGGAGTGAAATTGTATCGGTTGTCAAGGTATCAGATGTTGCAGCAGTTTACTCAGAATTTCTGGAAGCGTTGGTCGCTCGAGTATCTGCATATCTTACAACAGCGCCTTAAGTGGACTGACAAAACTAGCCCCCCTAGTGTTGGTGACCTCGTTCTGGTTAAGGATGCTAACCTACCGCCACTACGTTGGCGCAGGGGGCGCATTGTTAACTTGTTCCCTGGCAAGGACGGGACCCCCCGGTCTGCAGAGGTTCTAGTAGGAGGCTCGGTTCTAAAACGAGCGGTAGCAACGTTGTCTCGGCTGCCCGTAGATTAGGGGACAGGTGGGTGCCTGTCCGGGCGGGTGATTGTTCGATTCCAAATCGATATTCGATCGATGGTTTCTGAACGGTCATTTTAATTTGACGTTAGCTGTCAATCTGGCAGTTATGACAACTGACAGACGAAAAAAAAAAAAAAAAACCTCGCAATGAAAACGCGTGTTGATTAGGTTGTTGAAATTAAATCAAAGGGCATCTGGAATGTATTCGGGATTCCCTCAGGATTATTAATTTCTTTATTTGTAATTTGTAATTTCTTTATTGTACTACACAAAACAGTCATACAGATAACTTATAATAGAAAAAAAACATGTACAAAGGCGAGCTTATCTCTCAAAAGAGATTTCTTCCAGCAAACCAAGATGGTAGGAGAGGTGATGGTTGAGCGGGGGAAGACCTGCGCGTACAATAAAACTCTATAAATACTACGACTAATATATACTACAAACAGTATGTATTATACTGATAACCCTAATTGCTAAAAATAGACTCCATACACAATTACTTAAATACAACGTAAAAATATGAATAAACCGTATAATAAACTAATACATACAAATATATATATACAGTGGACCCCCGATAATCCGGCCCCTGTCTAATCCGTCGCCCCCTGTAATCCGACATGACAGAATTATGTTTGACAATCTTTGCTAATATGTACTCGACGATCCCTGTGGAGGACCACCTTAAGGGTAATTTTTCCATGCAGCCCAAAAAAATGCGCCCCCTTTTATTACCTTTTTTTTGCACGGGTTGCTCCACCAATAATATCCAAGCAGAGAATGACAAAAGATTTTTTGTGCGTGACGCGTTTTCGAGGTTTGTTGTCATTCTTGTCATACTTGGCTATGTGTTTAGTTTTCGAGGTGTAATCCCGATGAAAAAATGCGGGTGCAAAAATAGGGAAAGAGTATTATGATGACTGACCGAGACTATACTATATATAAATATATTAGTCGTAATCAGATGTGAGAATATTTTATTCATATAAGGCTTCTGTTATATATAGCCTGGCTTAGCAACCAGCAAGCAACCCTTCAGGTCATATTTGATTTTTTTGTAAACTGCTGCATTCATTGATAAGAAAAAAAAACTAGGCAAACATAAACAATAACAGCAAAAAAATGCAAAGAGTCGCGACCATCTGGCAGCTTCACCGCCTGCACCGCTCGACTATTATCTAAAATTATCTGGTTACAGAAAAAGACAAACACTCACACTTTCGTGATTCGTGGAAGTAGCTTTATGAATATTCACACAGGTTTTTTAACTCATTAAAATATTTTAGAATAAGTAATTATAGATAACTATATTAGTAGAGACGTCATCGCTGGGAAGTGAACGAAGAAACTAAATAAAAAATAAAATGATATTTATTTAATTTAATAGAACTTGATAATATTTAATTAATACACAATAGACTAAAAAAGCGTGACGCTATTATTCATAATTATATAACATAACAGCGTCACGCCTTTTTCCCATAAAGGGGTGGCAGAGGCACAATTGTGCCCCCAATTATAATGAACGGTTTTGCTTATAAATAACCGGCCAAATGGGAGTCGGACTCGCGCACGAAGGGTTCCGTAATAAAAATATGGCCAAATGGGAGTCGGACTCGCGCACGAAGGGTTCCGTAATAAAAATATGGCCAAATGGGAGTCGGACTCGCGAACGAAGGGTTCCGTAATAAAAATATGGCCAAATGGGAGTCGGACTCGCGCACGAAGGGTTCCGTAATAAAAAGTAATCTGTGAACGTTTCAAGCGTATACCTATTACAATTATTAATATCGAACAAAAATGAGCAAATAACATGTTTGTTCTTAGGGGAGCCCGCCTTAATATTTAATTTATTTTGTTTTTTTAGTATTTGTTGTTACAGAAACATCATCTTTGAACATTTAAACTGTCTAGCTACCACGGCTCACTTAAGCCTGGTGACAGACGGACGGACAGCGAAGTCGCAGTAATAGGGTCCCGTTTGGCACCCTTCGGGTACGGAACCCTAAAAAGTTGATTCACTGTTTAGCTTAAGCAGTGTTTTGTCCTTTTCACACGTTGACTAAATGTTAAATGTCAAAGCAAGACAAAACACTGAATTAACAGTGAATTTACTTTTTTATAAGTAAGGCCATATTACTATTTTAGCTTCACGTGCGTCAAATAAACAGTGTAACCATAAACCAATAGATAAAAATTGTCCCTAGCCAAATATAATACAGGATGGAAAAAAATGTCTCACCCAGAAAATAGAACGTTTCATATGTTAGGCTATTGATCAAAGAACTTGCTAACTACATATTCAATCTTATGGATATCTAGTCGACTGACTAAATTAAGACCATCACCCGTTTTCACTAACCATAGGACACGCCTAAATCAGATGCTAAATATTTAGACGTTGCCTAAAGCAAAATCACTTTTCACTAACCCAAGACACGACTAACGACGATGTTAGGCATCCCTAATAACACCGATTTAGGAGGGCGTAGTGCTTAGGCGCCCCTAAACTGACACATGTGACAGTCGCATGTGATAGATTGACAAATAAAACCATGGAAAACTGGTCAAAAACTAGGGTACTCTAAAATCGTTTGATGAAACAGAACTTTATGCTAATCATTGCCCTAAATTAGGAGTTACTACTACGCGTAGAGAGGCGTTTCCTTGTTCGTCGAAAGTGAAAACGGGCACATTTTTTCTGGCGAAATTTGATAATTATGGACTAGTGCAAAAACCAACAGAGCCCATAGACTTTTTACACTCTGTAGATGGCGATAGCGACACAAGTGCTTGATTGCCCGAACACAGATGAATCATAAACACAAAAACTTATAAATAAAGCTTGCTTTGTGTTGTCAAATTTCAATGGGGACTGGGGATACCCTTGTGTAAAACATTGGTTTAATTTGTCAGAGAGCCTACGCCAGAGAGAGCCGTTGATGTAAAAAAATGTCCTGGTAAGTTACTACTACAATATTTATGTGTGTCGTTATTTTGTGCTATGAAAAATGATCATGATCATGATCTATGAAATAGTTATTTTCTTTTCTATCTTCGCTTGTATTATAATACTTTGTGTTATATTATTTTATACTTTTCTATGAAGAAGTGGCACATTGGTCCATTAAGAAGTATTATTTTAGTCGTCTTTTTGATGGTGGGCTAACACCACCTAATTTAGAAGCAAATCACTGATCTTATGTTATGATTACTTTTTCAGGAAAACGTTATGCTGCTGGAAAAGTTGGGCTACGGAGGCACCACCTTCACCCTCGCCGCCTTCGGTGCCGCCATCGCCGACTGCCTACACACTGTGGGAGTCGCCGGAGGCGTCTTCGGTGGCGTCTTCGGAGGCGTCTTCGGAGGTGTCTTCGGAGGCGTCTTCGGAGGCGTCTTCGGAGGCGTCTTCATCAACGCCTCCGTCGTCTGAGCAGTCGTGGGTGTCGCTGCCGCTGGCACCATCGCCGTCGCCGATGTCAAGGCGGCGGGCAGGGTCGCCGCCGCCAGCACCGCCGTCGCCAGCACCTTCCAGCAGAGGCGGGTCACGGAGGTGCCGCTGCGGTGTGTGCCCTGCACGGCACACAATCAATTTTTTTATTTAATTTAGTTAAGAGTGTTAATTAAGGTTAGGTTAAGTTAGGTTAGATTATTTATTTTTATTAATTTTATTAAAAAGTTTTAATTCTTAAATAGGAGTATTTATTTCTCTTTAATAGTGTGTTACAGAAAGGTGTAGTCATATTTTAGAGGGTTGTTAGGGATACTATTAAACGA
Source organism: Argyresthia goedartella (assembly GCA_949825045.1). Classification (NCBI taxonomy): domain Eukaryota; kingdom Metazoa; phylum Arthropoda; class Insecta; order Lepidoptera; family Argyresthiidae; genus Argyresthia; species Argyresthia goedartella. Next base: position 9,881,231 of record OX463811.1, on the reverse strand, counting down.
GCTAATGTTACTATGAAACTTTAATCAGAGCAACTTCATTTTCACTTCTCCTACACAAATCAGCTGGGACGCCTAAATTTAAGTATTCATTATCTGGCTTTTGATTTGGAAAACACGCTGATGTTTATTTTTAAAAGCTTTCGATATATTCAAGACAAAATAATATCTTATAATAATATCTTGAACACTATTTACACACATTGATCTAGCCCCAAACTAGGATTCCCTGTATCTTGGGTACTAGACAACGATACACATAATTATATAGATAAATACTATACTTAGATAGATAAACAACCATGACTAGCAAACATCCGTTCTCATCATACAAATATTTGCCCCCACCGGGACTCGAACCCGGGACCCTTGACTTCGAAGGCAGGGTTACTGCCGACTCGGCCATTCGGGTCGTCTGTTGAAAGTTAAAACACATATTATTATTTAGACTTACCCAACAGTTAATCGGCATTTGAACAGGGACACTCATCCTCTGTATAATGATCGTACCGGCAATACCCACATATACACCAATTGTTCAATTCACTGAAAAATGATAATGCTTCAGAGTCACTTAGTACTAAGTTTATTGTCAGATGGGCGGCCAGCTGCACCCCCTGCGGCAAACTTTGCCCACAAATACAGGTTTTATTTAATACGAAATGTGTGAGGCCGCCCACACCGACCACGCCGACCACCATTTTTAAGAATTCACAAAATGCGACTGAACTATGGCCCAAATTCAACTAAATATCCGAAAGACTCTTAGATTATTCAAGTGTATCCACTTATAATTCCAGGTTTTTTACTTTCACACTTCAGTATTAAAAGAAACATTTACAAGCGAGACCTTTTTAGTTTAATAAAATCAAAAGAATCAACATAGAGTCACACCGTTTCCCATATAGGGTGGCAGATAGGCACAATTCGCTGCCTCAGTCCTTGAATGTTTAACGGACCATTTTTCGGAAAATTTCTTTCTTTCTTCTTTTTGACGTCTACTTAAAGAACAGCAGATTATCGTATAATGGGACAAAAAATGACCTAAAGTGGTTACAATTCACGTTCTATGCAAAAATTGCGTAGTTGCGTAGTTTTAAACCTGCATGTGTGACGTCACACTTGTGTGCAAGTGATTTGAATTGGAAACACGATTTTGTTCAACTTGCAGCTTGCATGCAAGTTTTTAGTGGCATACTCAAATAGTTCAACCTGAAACATAAAAAGAATGTTTTGTATTTGTTTCGGTTTCCAAATAGTAGTGAATAGTGGAATGAAATTATTAAAGGATTCGAAGAACGTTGCAATTTTCCATAATGCATTGGAGCAATTGTTGGAAAGCATGTCATCTTGAGATGTCCAAATGGGAGTGGTTCTTTGTATTATGACTATAAGGGACATTTTAGCATAGTCTTGTTTGCATTATGCGATAGTTAACTTTAACTTTCGATATTTTAATGTTGGACATTTTGGGTTTGCACTTGCAACTTGCGTGCAAATAAGCTGACTTGAGTGTTGTGCGTAAAGATTAAACCTGCAACTTGTATGCAAGTCATTGGCATAGTGTAAGCGCGGCTTTATGCCCGGCGTGCGGCGTTTCTTATATCACAGGTTTGTGCTGTCAACAAACACTGAAAAATGTCTGGGTTACTCTAATACAATGATTACCTTGTGTTAAGTGTCACATTGTGATCAGCACAGAAAACATGTCTTGGTGAGTAATATTTATTACTTATGTGATTATTTTTATTTAATTATGTTCCTCCGCCGCTCTGCCCCCCCCCCCCCCCCCCCCCCGTAAGGTAAGAGGCCACCACAAAACTTTAACGCCAATTTGTTAGTAAAGGAGGAATTGCGTATACCTGTAATCCTACAGATTACAGTACCCATTCCTTCCTGCCGTTGATATTGGTGTTAGTCCTATTATTGTTGAACGAAACACTCTCAACGCGAGTCCAACTCGCACTTGGCAGCTTTTATAGTATTTTTGTTACTGCGGTAACAGAAATATATCAACTACAAAAATTTGACAGACAGACGGACGGACGGACGGACGGACAGACAGACGGAAAGCGGAGTCTTAGTAATAGGGTCCCGATTGAAAAAATATAAACACTTAACTAAATTAAAACATTGTGGGCCTTACCACCAAAAAAATACTACCTACTGTTTAAAACTTGTTTAAAATCAAAAATGAATGGGATTTGACGTTTGTTTTGAGGTTAAACGCTGTTTAATATTTTTGTGGTAACACGGTGTATGGTTTTATAATTTGCACGGTAAAAGATTTGGGCAAAACAAAGCAAACAGAAGAGAAGGAAATGATGACGTATGAAAACTAATTTAAATGCGATCCACTAGACTAATGTTGTATTACTTAATTTTGCAGGAAGTTGTGTCTTTGCTGCTGCTGGGCGCCCCCTCCTCCGCCAGAGCCGACGCCTCCGCTGTGCCCCCCCGTAAGGTAAGGCGTGACTCATTTATTAATTTAAATTCTCAGATGACGTGGTAGTAGTTGATGTTGATGTTGGTGATAGTCCTATTATTGTATAACCCTCTCAACGCGAGTGCAACTCGCACTTGGCAGCTTTTTTGTTATAGCGGCAACAGAAATATATCGTCTGTAAAAATTTGACAGAATATGTCAGTAGGGTAACATTGGGGGTTCTGCATCACAAATTCGCGCCGCTCGCTTCGCTCGCTCCGCTCGGTTTGTGCTGCAAAACCCCACAATGTTATCCTACCCTGCAGGTTTTAAACGGCAACCTGTTTATTCTGAAGTGTGTCTAATTCATACTGCACCTCTTTTCTATTGACTGATGACGACCTGAGCTACAAAATCTTATTGTACGCTATGCAGTTAACAATTAGTCTGCTTGACAGACATAAAATAATGAAAATTGTGTCCACTAAGTGATCAATAATTTTCATTTCAAGATATAAAAAATAGCAGCAAAACCTTCGCGTTTCGAGAGATGTCTTTACTTGATACGTGGTACGTGGTACGTGGCACTTGTTGCGACATCTCTCTCAACACTTAGGCTGGTCTGGTATGTGGCATATGGTACTTGGCACTTGGTATGTGGTACTTGTTCCCTTGCGGTTATGTCTAAAGCTGCTTTCGGGTTGCCCAAACCCTAATCACCTCAAGAGACAAATTTGCATGGTTGACAATGGGACATGTATAAGAGCAGTAGTAAATCGGGCCAATTTAACTAAAGCATCTCACACAGAACCAGTCTAACTGTAGTTTATCTTACACTTCTTATATACTAAAAGAATGAAAAACTTTGATAGCGCGATGTAGGACTTGATTCATTTTATACTGGAGAATTAAAGTTTTAAACCTGAATCCATATTATGATGACCCTTGGAACTCTGATGACAAGGTTGTGACGTATTTCATTCACACTGCATTTGTTTACTTAGAGATGTCGTAGCCATATCGTCGATTTGGCCATATCACAATATGGTCAGAAATGGCTTGACCATATCATGAAATGGGTTGCCATATCATGATATGACCTGTTTTAATGAAAACATGTCTTTTTAAAAGCATTGTTATTCAGCACTGCATGATGTTTTTTTGTGTTATACATGTCAAACTAACACGAAGACTATTCGAGGGCTTCGCTGCGCTCACTCCCTCTAGTCTTCACCTAAGCTACCGCAGTGTGTGCCCTAAAAGATTTAATCGATTTATGATATTTCACGTTTGGCCATATCGTGATATGGCCAATTCGATGATATGCCTACGACAGAGATATTCCTTATAAGTGTTCCATGTCATAATCATAACAAACTTATGCATATAAGGAGCTATCACGAATAAGGAAGGCGCTATGCGCTTTATACAGGGTGTTGATTTGTAAAGTTACGCCGAGCTCAGAGGTGGTTAAATACATGATACTAAAGCAAAAATAAATTTTTTTTTTCAGTAAAAATTAAATTAATATTTTTTTGATTTTACAAATATTAAAAAAACATAGAAATGTCGTCCAAAAAGTGTTGCACTGGGTGGATTGAGGTTCAGGGCGCGGGGAAGAGTCTATTAGCACTCGGGCGCGGTGACTGGGGGGGGTGTATCCACACTTTTAGGTAATTTCAGGAAAATTTTCAGATGGTAAACTATCGGCTCTGAGTCGGGTGTAACTTTACAAATCAACACCCTGTATGAATCCATTGCATTGAGAGCTCAACATAATTCAGTTATCCTAAACAATTGTCTCAAAAACCATGCTCTTAAAAACCCTGCTTACATTGAAATTTTCACTGCTTGTTTAGAGTGGACGATATTTTTAATGATGCCAATAAACCCATCAATGTATTTAAAGGTACATCTCATAACCATTTAAAAATTATGTTTCTAATTACACACTTGACCTTATCCAGTACAACCATTGACCAAATTCAGTCAGCTAAGGCAGCGTTCATACAATGATTGTTAATAGTTGGAAACAAAATTGATAATAAGTACTTGAAATATACTAAGTATAAGGTTCAAAATCCTATGCCATTAGATTTTTTTAATTTTTTTTATTACACCGGTTAACAGTATTTTTTCCATTGAAAGTTCGATGTTGATGCACCTTTATAAATCAAAGCTTATAAATATTGATGCAACTAGATGAAAGCCGCTTTTCTAATACTTGCGTCGATATCTTCGAGTGAGCTCGTGTTTTGTGAATTAGTGCTGCTGAAGAACTGAAGACATAAGTATGTAAGTTTGATTTTTTATCACTTATGGATCCCGCACTTGGATACCTTGTGTCATGGGAACCAGAAACAGCGATAATACAAACATGTTAATCTCTAAGACCTAGGAAGGTTTTTTTGTCCCAACGGAATTAGAATCCGAAACCTCTAGCATGGTAGGCAGACGTACAACCGCTGCGCCACCGAGACCGTTTTTTTTTTTTTTTTTTTTTTTTTTTTTTTTTTTTTTTTTTTTTTTTTTTTTTTTTTTTTCATTCTATTAATATTTTAGGTGGTCCAGCCCATTTGATTCTGACGTAGACGAGGAGATCAGGAGCGAAGTTCAGAAGAAAAAACCTGCTGCGAAGGCGAAAAAAACTTCAACCCCTAAAGCGAAAAAAGCGGCGGCAATCCCAACACCAGCACTAACTGATGCCGGTTCTGAGTCGGATGAGGAGCCCATTCCTTGTGCTCAGCCCAAGAAACGGAAGAGAATTGCTACCTTCCCAGATTCCGAGGTAAGCTTTAATATTATTTTATTTAAACAACCATTTCTCATGTTTTAAACTAAATGTAGCATCTTGTTTGAATAATATTTTATGCTCGTCTATTTTAATTTTTTAATCATTATTTACTTTTATCTGTAGCACAAACATGTAAACATTCAAGATCTGATGTTTGTTTTTTATTTAGTTATCCAGCCGGGATTCGAATCCGCGATCCCTCGCATGGTAGGCAGACGCACAACTTCTGCACCGCAAGCCCCGCCCCTAATTTTATTTGTAATTACTTTGATTAACTTTTGATTAAAGATATACCAAAAATGTTTCGTAAAAACAATTTCCTCTTATCTTAATCCAACTTAACTCACAGTTTTAAAATAATTGCTAATAATAATTGATTGACATGCATATTTTACTAGTGAAATTACATTGACAATGTAAAATATATTTTTTTTAAATAATAGCGAATGCCTATTTCACATCTTTACAGGATGAGCTAGAGCCGATTCGTGCATCAGCGCTCAAGAACTTTCTTTCACGTCGCACCGGCTCGGGGTGTTCATTCCAGTCCGATCCTTCACGTCGAGGTGAATATTATGTGGAGCTACGGGTGTACAACAGCCGTGAGTTAGAGGGAAGCAAGTTAGGAGATCGGGACAGATGTAAATTGGCTTTGATACATATGAAAACGAATGTAAATGGAGATGCTCCCCTATGGCATTCGATTTCAAAAGTAGTTACTGATAGTAAGGAGCAATTCAAGGGAGTAAGACCAGTCATTTATCCTTTGAATATTATGTAATGCAAAGCTGTCGATATCCGAATATCGCAAGCGTAAGAATCAGCCTCCGTCTGTCATTTATCCTTTGTTTTTTTAAATCTTAATATTTTTAGCAACTTATTAACATAAAAATTCATGTAATCAATACAAGTCATTGTTATAATTTTTTCATCGTTCACATAATTTGATATTTTACTAATCTTTTACAACAGCAGTATTTGATTAAATAGATAATTCTCTTACCTACAGATAAAAATGGTTTATTGTCAAGAATGTCAAGCATATGTCTCACGATTATCTTCTCACAAGAAAAGTAGCATTCACAAATCTAACTGTTTGATACGAACTGAGTTAAGCAATGTTAAAATAATAGCAACAGCGTTTAGAAATAGAATAATCAGTTATAGAGTCAATCCTGAAAAAGAATATCTTGTACCTGATTTTTTTTTGTCAGATAACTATTCTACCGTTAGTAATCTTATAAGCACCCTTCTAAGAAAACATCGATCGTTAAAAGTAAACATAGAACTTTTTATTACATATAATCTACCTAAAGATAACACTCAATCTTTAAAATCATTTAACACAAAATATACCATGGTATTGCAAAGTACTGATATTTCCGTTTTATACCATGATTTATCAAACCTTTTGCTAATGAAGTGCTTAAAGTTTGAACACGCAGAGTCGGGGTGGACTATAGAGTCAGTAAGTCATTTGGAGATAAACATTGCGAAATTTAGTCCGTTGAAAGCAGGATCGTACATACCACTTCCGAAAAGTATTCAAAACACAAAGTCTTGTCTAAATATAAAAAATAATGATGAGTACTGTTTTTTGTGGAGCATTGTAGCACATTTATATCCTGCAAAAAATAATCCCAATAGACTTTCATCTTACCCTCATTTCTCTAACTTTTTTAACACTTCAGGAATGTCATTTCCCCCCAGCTTTAAATGTATTAAATGGTTTGAAAGACATAATACGGGAGTGAGTGTCAATATTTATGGATTAGATGAACATGGTAGTATAACAGGTCCTCTATACAAAACTTTGCGAAGACGTGTTGAGCATGTGAATTTGTTATTTATCAGTTGTAAATCGAAAAATCATTTCTGTTTAATTAAAGATATGGGAAAGCTCTTACACAACCAACTCACGAAACACAAATCACGAATTCATCTTTGTGATGAATGCTTCATGTACTTTAGTACAGAAGAGAAGTTAGCAAGTCATAATTGTGCAGGGATACAGACTGTTCTTCCTGAGGAAGGCAGCAAAACAGGTTTTTCAAATTATGAAAGAACACAAAGGATTCCAATAGTGATATATGGTGACTTCGAGAGTTTACTCCGCGAGTATTCAGATAAACATAAATCCACTCATGTAGAGAATGTGCAGGTACACGAAGCAACTTGTTTCGGTTATTTCATTTGTTGTAAGTCTAATCCAGAGTTAAATGATTATGTTTCCTACAGGGGTTCCAACTGTTCTCAAAAGTTTTGTGAGTCAATTTGCAAGGATTTGCTTCGTTTACATAAAATATTATCTGTACAAAGAGAAATGACTCCCTTAACAGAAGAAGAAAAATTAAGAGTGGAAAATACAACTAACTGTCATATATGTAAAAAATCATTTTCTCTCGAAGATACAAAAGTTCTAGATCATGATCACTTTACTGGGAAATTTAGAGGACCTGCACACAATTCATGCAATTTAAATTGTAAGACTTGTCCATTCATTCCAATAATTTTCCATAACCTTTCTGGTTACGATTGTCATCTATTTATTGTAGAGCTATCTAAAATATGTGGTCGCATTAAACTATTACCAAAAAACAAAGAAAAATATATTTCCTTTACAAAGTTTATCCCACTTGACAGACAACATACTGCTCAGCTGAAATTTGTTGATTCTTTAAATTTTTTGGATTCAAGTTTAGATAATCTCATTAAAACACTTGAAACCGAAGACTTCATTAACTTAAAGTCATTTTATGAAGATGAAAAGATGTTTAATTTAGCTCGGAGAAAAGGTGTCTTTTGCTATGACTATGTAGATTCGTGGGATAGATATAATGAGACCACATTACCAGACAGAAACAAATTTTATAACAAACTCACTTCTGAGATTATTACCAATGATGATTATAATCATGCTATGAATGTTTGGGAAACATTTGGAATGAAAACTCTTGGAGACTATACAGATTTTTACTTGAAATGTGATGTTTTATTACTTTCTGACGTATTTGAAAAATTTAGATTTATGAGTCTTAATCATTACAATCTAGACCCTTGTCACTATGTTTCTTCACCATCTTTAAGTTGGGATGCTATGCAGCTTTATACAGGTGTTGAGTTAGACTTAATATCAGATGTTGAAATCTATCAAATGTTTGAAAAAGGTATCAGAGGGGGTTTAGCTCAATGCTCACGACGGTATGCAAAAGCGAATAATAAATATTTATCCGATTATAAACCTAACATATCTTCAAATTATTTAATGTATTTTGACTGTGTTAATTTATATGGATATGTGATGATGTCAAAATTACCCACCGGAAATTTTAGATTTTTAAAAGAAAATGAATTGATCAATTTTAATGTCATGACGATAAGTTCTCATAGTGATACAGGTTTCATTCTTGAAGTAGATTTACATTATCCTTCTGAAATTCATGACAATCATGCAGATCTACCGTTTGCTGCAGAACAATTAAAGGTTCCATTTCCCCTTGGTAAAAATATAAAATTAGTATCCAATTTATTTGATAAATATAAGTATGTGATTCATTATGTACATTTACAAAAATGCTTAGAACATGGCTTACAATTACTTAAAATTCATAGAGTTCTTTCATTTGATCAAAGAGCATTTTTAGAACCTTATATAACTCTCAATACAACTCTAAGACAAAACGCAAAGTCTGAATTCGAAAAAAATTTTTTCAAGAAACAAAATAACTCAATTTTTGGTAAGACTATAGAGAATAAGAGAAAGCAGGTAGATGTGAAACTGATAAACATTTGGTCTGATTCATCAAATAAAACAAACAAATATATTGGTGCTGAAAAATATATAAGCGCTCCTAATTTTAAAAATTTGGCCATTATTTCAAAAGATTTGGTAGTCATACAGATGGAGCCCTCAAAAGTCATTCTGGATAAACCAATTTATGTAGGTTTTAGTATATTAGATCTAGCAAAAACACATTTATATAATTTTCATTACTCAGTAATGAAAAAAATTTATGACAAGAACATCCAACTATGTTACACAGATACAGATAGCCTTCTGTATCTTATAAATACAGAGGATATTTATGAAGACATGAAAAAACATATTAAATATTTTGATACTAGTAATTTTAAGTGTGACAATGTGTACAATATGCCATGTTTAAATAAACAAATTCCAGGATATTTTAAAGATGAGATGAGTGGGGATGTTATTTCAGAATTTGTGGGCTTAAGAGCCAAGTTGTATTGTATAGAGACAAATAAAAACTGTTCAGTTAAGAAAGCCAAGGGTGTGAAAAAATGTGTTGTAAAAAAATTGGATATTAATAAATATAAGGATGCTTTATTTAAAAACATAGAATTTAAAGATTCAATGTATTTTATACGATCTAAAAATCACTGTGTCTATACACAAAAAGTAAATAAGGTTGTTTTAAATGCAAATGATGATAAAAGACAGATATTAAATGGAAGTTTTAAAACATTGCCCTGGGGACATTATTCCACTATATTTTAAGAAATAACCTGCTGTTGTAAATTAATTAAAAAAAATAAACAAAATTTAACCATGTTATATCTAAAGTGGAATCATCACTTTAGATATAATGTTGTTAAATTTTGCGGTTTAACTTTGTAAAAATAACCAAATGAGGTTTTATGTATTTGTAGTTAATATAATTTGCTCCATGTACTGTTGATATTTACTCGCTTATTCCAATAAAATAATATTGTTTAACCTTATTGTTTGTATCATTTATTGAAACCCTCCAGTTCCTTAACAATGTAGAGCTTGTCTTATCTCAAATGACGCACCACCTCATTTCTCATACAAGCAGATGGAGTTTAAAGTGGAGAGGCATGTCATTTGAGCTGAGACAAGCTCTACTTTGTAAATTTTTATCTACTGAAGTTTTTATCTATCCTAGTTAAAATCTCATTAAATAAATTAAACACAAACTTTTAAATATCAATTTATTCACATTTACATTTACATGGGATATATTTATTAGATAAAATAGTATGAAGTCATCGTATACTAGAATAAGGTGAGATAGCTAACATAAATAACAAAAACTACTTATTGATATTAATTATCACTATTATCACATATTTTTTTTGAAATTTTTCTAATTAAATTCTCAGTCTCTTCGAGTACATCCTCATATAAATTTTTTACCACATATTGCACAACAACATTTCTATTCTTATTTCGTTCGTCTAGTGCCTCGATTTCAATTTTTATAACACATGATCCCGAAGCATTTTCTTTTTTAATAAAGGAAGCATCATTCAGTTTCCTTTTTTTAGGGGCAATGGTTTTTTCCTTCTTCTTGGATTCCAACCATGCTATCCTCCTATTTTCAGCTTTATCTAGCCAAGCGTTTACATCTTGACCTTCACCCCCAACACCGAACTCATCAATCAAACTAGGGTCCACAGCTGGGGGGCTAACATTGTAGTAGTTGAAGACAGAGTTCTCCGACATTTCTGAAACAACATTCACATGTTTTTTAAAACTTACTGCAGCAATGATTTGAAGTATAATATTATTTTTAAACAGACATGTAAAATAGGTACTCACTTGTAAATAATAAAGTTGCTTGAATAGTTTATTAGATCCTTGAGACTGGAAGTAATCCCTCAGAGCTCTAAGACACTTAGATGTGCACACTGATTAGGTTAAATATACACTGATATAAAATAAACTGCTTGTGATGAGTATAGACTGAGCGAGGGGAAGGGAGGGTTGTTTAGGTTTTGTTAATATAAAAGGAGATCTGCTGACGTAAGTAAAGATGAAACTTAAAACGGATACATTTTCTAGGAATTTCAGAAACTAATCAAACTTTTATAAGTATTCAATAACATAATAATATACATACATACATACATACATATATATGCTTGAACCTTTTCACCTAAGAGGGGTAGGCATAGACTAAAGATCTTCATTTGCTATGATCCCGGTATACTATATGAAATCTATTCTTATGCAAACAATAAATACACATGCTATTTAATGTATTAATAGCTCATTATGTCATCAGAAACTAAAATGAAGTTAATCAAACAACCCGTTTCTTTAAATATTTGTGAAATAAAAGTTGATAAAAATACTAACACTTTTAGACATAGCATTCTTTTACCAAATTCCATTCGCTGCATAATATGCGGGCCATCGAATTGTGGAAAAACAAATGTAATGATAAGTTTGTTATTAAATGAAAATGGGTTAAAATTTCATAACATTTATCTTTATTCGAAAACAGCTTTCCAGCCAAAATATCTATTTTTAGAGGAAGTGATAAGATACATTCCAGAAATTAAATTGTTCCTGTTCCAAGATGAAAAAAATGTTATTCCACCCCACGATGCTTTGACAAAATCAATATTTATTTTTGATGATGTAGTCTGTGAAAATCAGAGTGATATACGTAATTATTTTTCCATGGGTCGACATAAAAAAATTGATTGTTTTTATTTATCGCAAACTTACTCAAAAATACCTAAGCAGTTGATTCGAGATAATGCTAATTTATTAGTTATCTTCAAACAAGATGATGTAAATTTAAAACATATTTATGATGAGCATGTCAATTCTGATATGAGTTGGCATAGATTTAAATCAATGGCTACTGATATATGGAAAGAAAAATACGCATGTTTAATAATTAACAAAGATTGTGAGCTAGATAAGGGAAGGTACAGGAAATATTTTGATATATTTATTAAATTAGAATAAAAGGATTATATATTACTGTCATTAGAAAAAAAAATACCACTATAGTGCAAGCTATAAGAACGAACAGAAGTGTACAATTATTAGTACTTTAAAATGGATGTAGATATAAAAAAACAAATAATAAAATCAGTAAGGAATATTAAAAATAAATTAAAAATACTGAAAGAGGAAGAAGATATTTCAGAACGTAAACAACGTAAGATATTAAAACCCATTACTGATCCGTTAGAGTCGATAGTCTCGATACATAAAAACGAAGAGAATAAAAACAATCAAATGGAAGCTTCCAATGAGAATAATGATGATTACTTTAGCTCATGTACAAGTGACACTAGTATGCATACTGAAGATGAATTAGATGATAGTATTTTCCATGATGAAAGGAATAAAAACATTACTTATGGTATAAGAAACGAAGGAGGCAAAGTACTAATAGGAAACGTTCCCATCGTAATAAAGAAAACTGAAGATAGTTCAGTGTTTAGTATTAAAGATAAAAGCTATGTCATTACTCCAGGTCTATCAGAGTTGTTGTTTGAAAATAAACCTAAGATAGATTTGATCACAGAACAAGATAGGTTACTATATAAAGATATTTTAATTGCTACTAATGCACATAGAAGAGGATTTATTCCATCAGGACAAATACAAGGTAATTCAGGAATAAAATATTCAAAAATAATTAAGCCTTTATTTCTTGAAACTGAAACAAAAAAAGTACAACAAGGTGGTAGTTTACCAATATTAAAAAAATATAAATCAAATACTGATTTAGTATACTGGGACAATCCTAATGAACTTATTGATAGGTTAAAACTTTTAGTTGCCTCAAAGAGTGCAGGAAATACCAATCATGATAATGAAATAATTTCTATAATAGAGGAATTAAAAGAAGCAGGTATTATTAGAGAATAAATAGAGCGTAAACTTTTTCATTAAACTAGTTTATTACTGACGGGCTAGCGATGAACATCGATAAGTTTGGACATCATGTATTTAAACGACAGAAAATGGATAGTCACTCAGATTATCTGATTTGTAGTATGACTGATGGATCTTTAAATAAGCTCCTTAAAAATATTGTAAATCCAGTAGATGCTGGAGATTGTGTGAACAAACAATATGTTGATAAGAATATAGAGAGCTTAGAAATTAAACTCAAATCAATAAACCAAAATCTGGCACAAATTGGATCAGAAATCAACAGTATCAAACAAAGTATAGAGTCAGTGAAACAGAAAATTAAAAAAAAATGAGTAAAGAAATTGTAGTGAAAGAAATACATAAGCAAGCAAGAAAAAATTTTCCAAGAAGACATGTTGTGATGAAAGACATTGATGATTTATGGCAAGCTGATCTAATCGACATGCAATCTATTTCTAGAGAAAATTCTAATTTCAAATACATATTGGCTGTTATTGATGTCTTTTCAAAGTATGCTTGGGTATATCCTTTAAAACAAAAGAATATGGAACAAACATTTAAAGCATTCCAACATTTATTTAGTAAAAATCGTATTCCTAAAAATTTGCAAACTGATTTAGGAACTGAATTTTACAACAAGAAACTTAAAACATTGTTCAATCATTATAATATAAATCATTACTCAACATATTCTACTAAGAAAGCTTCTGTAGTAGAAAGATTTATTAGAACCTTTAAAGGTATTATGTATAGATATTTTAGTTTAAAAGGAAACTATGTTTGGTTTAGTCATGATATTCTTTCAAAATTAATAGAAATGTATAATGGCAGAATGCATAGAACAATAGGTTTGAAACCCAATCAAGTAAATGCAAGTCATAAAGAACAGATATTGCAAAAATATAAAAATAATATACGTTTAGATAAAAGGTTCATACAAAATAAAACTATACTTAAGTTTGGAGATTATGTGCGTATAAGTAAGTATAAAGGAACTTTTGAAAAAGGGTATACACCAAATTGGTCGACAGAAATATTTAAAATTATAAAAATCCAGAACACAGATCCTGTCACTTATCTCCTAGAAGATGCTAAAAAAAATCCTATATTAGGATCGTTCTATATTCAAGAATTACAAAAAACTAGACATCCTGATATTTATCTTGTTGAAAAAGTCATAAAAAAGAATGGAAATAAGCTATTCGTAAAATGGTTAGGTTTGCCTTCTAATGAAAACTGTTGGATAGATAAATCAAAAGTTTTATAAGCAAAATATACAAGTTACATTCTCATTCTGATAATACCTCTTCGAAAAGAAACATCTTTTCATACAATTTTTATAAATAGTATTTTACAATTCGTTTAGATTACAATGGTGATGCAAAAATCAAAAACAAATCAAAAAAAATGTATTAATAAAAATGACAAAAATAATATCAAAAAAGGCACTGGAATGAAAAAAACTTTTAAAAATATAGTTTCAATTACAAAAAAGCATATAAAAAAATTTAAACCTCAATGCAAAAAGGCAGCTATCGAACTCGCCATGGCTGTTGTTAAAGAATTGGGTTCAGATTCAGATGAGTCTGTGATTACCCCGCGTGTGATACCTATCCCAAAAGTTGGAGGATTCTTGCCATTGATACCGATATTTGCTGGACTGTCTGCTGCTGGTGGTTTGGCTGGAGGGGCAGCTGGCATTGCTAAAGCAGTTAATGCTATTAAATGCGCTAAGGAACGCTTGAAAGAATTAAAACGACATAACAAGAAAATGGAAACACTGTGTATAGGAAAAGGATTATGTCTCAAAGAGCGTGGTGATGGTTTGGGAATTTATGTAAATAATAAAAAAAACTAAATCATAGGCTACCCAAGAGAGCGCTTACTAATATAGATTTACTTAAATATGGTCAAAACATTCCATTTTTCAGAGGAGTGTTTATGAGGGATGATTTACCTCAGCATCCATTAAAAAAGGAATGTGCTATTATGAATCTTGACAATTCTGAGAATGCTGGAACTCATTGGGTAGCCTATGCAAAATTAGATAATTATGTAGAGTATTATGATAGTTATGGTAATTTAAAGCCACCAGAAGAATTAATCAAATACATAGGACCAAATATATTTTATAATTATGATAACGATCAGAAACGTAACACATACAAATGTGGTCATTTATGTTTAAAGTTTTTAAATGCCTTTTGGGATCTAAATAAATACTGAGTACTTTACGTTTGAGTTCAGTTGTTGCAATGTCTGTGACTCTAACAATCGTTGGTAATAAATCTATTCTCCAATCTGAATTTACATCTCCTTTGAGTTTAGATGGTAATTATGAGTGTGGTTTATTATTTTTTTCCACATTCAATTCAATTCCTAACATACATGAAAGCAATAACGTATTTGCATATGGGAATAATGATGTGATAAAAATTCCAAATGGCATTTATGATTTATCTGCTTTAAATGAATATATAAAATCGAAAATGGAGAATTGTAACATTATGATTCATCCAAATAACAATACTTTAAAATGTTCTTTATTTTGCACTAAACCAATTGATTTTCGCGTGAAAAATAGTATCGGTGCAATGCTTGGATTCTCGAGTACGATTTTGGAAGCGAATAAATGGCATGATTCAACTCATCCAGTGAACATTATACCAGCGTCTGTGATACGAGTCGAATGTGATCTAATACAGGGCTCTTTTACAAATGGTTCACCTACACATATAATACATGAATTTGTGCTTAATATTCCATCAGGATATCAAGTTATTGAAGTACCAAAAAACGTTATTTATTTCCCAATAAAAAATAAATACATTTCATCAGTAACATTAAAAATTTTGGATTTAGAGGGAAACCTAATTAATTTTAACAACGAAAAAATTCAACTGCGTCTTCATCTAAGGAAAAGAAATGATAGTCTTCAATGATAATCATGATGTCTATAAAATAAACAAAAATAATAAATCTAAAGCCATTATCAAGAGCAACGTGAAACAAACCACACGTAAAAAGTTAAAAATAATTACAAAAAGTAATAAGGAATTTCTTCAAACTTTGGGGTTTAAAATATGAGTATTCTAAAAATATCAGATTATCCGCAGTTCGATAATTCTATCGAAAGTTATGAAACGCATACCTACAATCCCTACAATAATAGCTTTAATGAAAATGATGAAATAAGAATACCAATTCATCAGCAAGATATCTACTTACTACCATCATCAAGTGCGATATACATCGAGGGAAAATTTTGTGTGCAGGCTCGAGATCTGGCTGGAGTTATCAAAAAAAAAAAAGTTAATCTAACTAATAATGCAATTTCCTTTCTATTTCAAGACATTAGATATGAAATGAATGGTGTAGAAATAGATCGTGTACGAAATGTTGGAATAACAACAACTATGAAATCTTTAGTATCTATGAGTAGTGGAGAAAATAAAGTAGCAGCTATATGGGGTTGGAACATAGACGGATTTCATGATCAAGATGGTAGTTTTTACGTCTTACTACCATTAAATAAATTATTAGGCTTTGCAGAAGATTATAGAAAAATAATAATTGTCAAAATGACATCATAGCATCAATGTACAGCGCCATCTAGTCTTCCATAGTACGAACCACCTCACCCACAACTATACCCTAAATCAATACCTTTAGAGGTGGTTCGACTAATAAAGGCTAGATGGCGCTAATTAACCATATCTTATAAATTCCGTTCAACTCGATTTAACCACCATTCTCGCATTAGAGCCCGAGCTGCGAATACCTTGTACAAACCGAATTAAATATCTTCAGATAAAACTAAAACACCTATTATTTGGGGCACCCATTTTCATGGTGACCCCGACGTTCGAAATAACGCAGTGAAGAAATTGGACGGAAGAAACCTGCAAATACGCCGCCGCGCCGCCCGCGACAAGGACAAAGGCGCGAGCACATGGTCGCAGCCATCTTGCGTATTGCCGCGTTATTGCCGCGTATTCGTTTCAACAGCCGTCTGAAATTCGTTCCTGCATTAGAACAAGTAAAAGCGACCACGAGGCGTCGAAGAAAGTGATCCTGCAAGGCGAAACCCCAGGAAAACACACTAAGACATCACCACGTGCGTCCCGCGTGTGCCCCCCAACATCTGAAGACCATCAGCCGAGAATCAAATCACCGAGCAGCCGAAACCCAACGGACGTACAAGGAGCAGCATATCCGAAGCCCGGTGGAGCGTCCAGCCGAGACTGGACTCGAGACCCGTCGGAAGCCGAGGAGCCGCCCCTGCTGTTGGACGAAAGGCGCGCCAGAGACGAGAGACATAAAAACATAAGTATCTACCGATCACGTGAGTTGGCACAAAATTTCCCCCCCATTTATTTTATCTATACACCGTTATTAGTAGGTAAATTATTGGTAAATTTCGACATTTCCATATGATGATATCAAGGAACGCGATAGTGTCTGTATGACGCACAAACGAGACTCTGAGGAAATTCGTCGTTAATCTACCTATCAAACAATATCTATCTATATCTATCTATCTAAATATTCCCATTAGCTAAAATGCCCAATAACGACGTGGCAACCGTAGAGAAATCTAAACCTGAGAGCATATCAGAACTAATAAGAAAGCGAGGGATTATAAAGGGGAAAATGACCCTATTTGTCAAATTTATAGCATCCATAAAACCCGAAACGATGACTGCCGAACAAATAATCGAGCTTGGGCTGCGCACAGACAAAATGCAACTCGAGTTTTTACAGTTTGATAAAATACAAAGTAATATCGAAACCCTCTGCTCAGATATTGACAAGCAGTTACTCGAAAGAGACTCCTTCGAATCTCAGTATTATCAATACATAGCTAAAGCCAAAGGCACTTTAAATCAAAAAGCGACAGACCAGACCGACTTACAAGAACCTACACATCATTGCAAACATAGCTCAGATGCTAGCGATTCCATTAGGTACCCAGATATTAGCCTACCCTCATTTAATGGAGACATTACACAGTGGATCGAATTCCGAGATACTTTCGACGCACTTATAAATCAGGGTAACCTGAAGCCCATACAAAAATATAAATATTTGAGAAGTTGTCTAAAGGGCAGTGCTTTGGAAGTTATAGGAGCGCTGGAATATTCGGAGGAAGGGTACAGCATAGCATGGCAATTACTTTGCGAACGCTATAATAACCCAAAAGTATTGGTCTACAATCATTTGCGAGCGCTTTTCGGCATCGATAGCGTACAATCGAATCCAATGGCACTAAGGGGCATGGGTGATAACATATCGAAACACCTTAGAACCCTAAGAAGCTTAAATATAGCAACCGAAAACTGGGATATATTGATAATTTTCTTTTTATCTAGCAAGCTAGAAAAGTCACTACAACTAAAATGGGAAGAAAAATCCAACTCACGTGAACTTCCTACATTACAGGATTTCAAGACTTTTTTGAGGTCCCGAGCTGACCTTTTGGAGTCGATGAACAGCAACCAAGCTGTTGAAAATACAAACCGGAATTCGAGTAATACAACTGAAAAGGCGATGATAACCACGTCCCGCAACAATCCGGAAGCTAACAAGGTAACAAAACCACCTACTACCCAGCATAATCACTGCCCTTTTTGCAAGGGCACCCACTACCTAAATCAGTGTACACAGTTCCTAGCCCTTAGCCCTATAGCTCGCAGCCGAGCTGCGAAGAGGTTACGACTCTGCACTAACTGCCTGAGATCGAATCACGCGGTGCCGAACTGCCGAGCCAGCAAGTGTACCAAGTGTTCAGGTAAACATCATACTTTGTTACACATACCTACTATACCTACTCCAGCGAACGAGCAATCTATTTATAATCCCGAGCGATTACCTACACAACCGAACACATCTCGTCCTACCTATAATCCCGAGCGATTACCTACACAACCGAGCGTATCTCGTCCTATGACGCTATACACCCCACAACAACAATCTACATCCGAAAATCAATCTATAAACTTGCATATTAAGCAAATCAACACGTCAAATGACAATGCTTGTTCACAGCCGATGCAAAACAAGCATGTTTTCTTATCTACAGCTGTAGTAAACATAACCGATCACGAAAACAAACAACAAAGCATGAGAATCCTATTGGATTCCGGCTCGCAATCGTGCTACATAACAGAAAGGGCACACAAAAAACTAAACCTACCTGTACACAACACAGATACCGATGTCATGGGTATCAGCAACACAATAATAAACGTTAAACACTATTGTAACGTTATTATTCACTCTAGAACCGAACCATTTTCTGTGGATCTATCTTGCTATATTGTACCTACAATCTGCAACCTACCTAACTATGATATAGGAAATCTTATCATACCTAAACGATTCCGACTGGCTGATGATGGATTCAATTCAGCCGGCGAAATCGACATGATACTGGGCGCCGAAAAATTCTATGACCTATTGTGCGTAAACCGACACGAATTAGGAACTAACTTACCGACTTTGCAAAAAACCAAATTGGGCTGGATCGTGACTGGCTCGACGACGGGGCCAGTACGCCAGCAAACTAGATGTCATTTCATTCAACAACAAATGAGAAGCATTTTCGAAACTGAGGAAAATTCCACACTTTCCAATGATGATATCACGGAGTGCGAAAGTGTCTTTATGACGCATAATCGAGATTCTGAGGGAAAGTTTGTCGTAAAAATACCTCTAAAAGAACCTGCTTCAAGTTTAGGTAGATCAAGACACATTGCCTATAAGAGATTTCTGTCATTAGAAAACAAATTTAGTAAAAATTCAGAATATAAAAAACAATACGTCCAATTCATGAGAGATTTCCAACAAGCGGGCCGCATGAAAGAGATGGAATACTCCAATGTAGGACCCCAAGTCTACTTACCGCATCACGCGGTAATTAATATCGAAAAATTATCAACCCCAGTGAGGGTTGTCTTTGACGCATCATGTCCAACAGACACTGGAAAATCGCTTAACGATATTCAATATAAGGGTACGATATTTCAAGATAGCCTAATCAATATACTAGTAAGATTTAGAACTTACAAATTTGTAGTAAATGCAGATATACAGAAAATGTTTTGCCAGGTCAATATTGATCAATCACAACAAAACCTACAAAATATACTATGGAGGGAAAACTCAACCGATCCTCTACGTACCTACACATTAACTACTCTCAGTTTTGGCTTGAAGGCGGCCCCCTACATAGCCACGAGATGCCTACTGCAGCTAGCAACCGAATTCGAAGGTAAATACCCTACAGCAGCCGAAGCAATAAAAGGTTCATTCTACTACGATGACTGGATCTATGGAGGCGACGACGAAGCAGCGCTAATCGAGACAGCAACGCAAGTAGCGGCCATCCTGCGTACAGCCTGCTTCAATCTACGAAAATGGAAGTCGAACTCAAAAACCATATTAAAAAAGGTATGTAACACCGACTCAACAAATCCGACCGAGAGCGGAAATAACACACACAAACTATTAGGTATCACATGGTGCAGCCACACAGATTGTTTACAATTCTCATTCAAAGAACAACCAATGCCAGATCGACTTACGAAAAGAAAGGTCCTGTCTATAATTTCAGCTATCTATGATCCTACGGGCTTAATTAGTCCCGTTTTAGTGACAGCTAAATGTTTTATTAAAAAACTATGGCAGGATAAAACTTCATGGGACGAAACCCTATCGCCCGCTTTAACAAGAGAATGGATATCTTACTATAGGAGTCTATTTTCTTTAAACAATCTATCCATACCGAGACGCACAATCATAAACAATTACGTAACACTAGAACTGCATGGGTTTGCAGATAGTTCAAAAACATGTTACGGAATTGCAATTTATTTACGTTCCATTGATAATTTAGGTAATATACAGGTGCATTTGTTATGCACAAAGTCTAGAATTGCTAGAGAGGAAACAATACCCCGCTTAGAATTACGCGCAGCGGTATTGTTATCACAAGTAATGGAATCACAAGGCAATAACCTTGCCAAACGAGTCAGTAAAATATACCTATGGTCTGACTCACAGGTGGTATTGGCGTGGATAAAAACACCGCCACCTAAACTAGGTACTTTCATCAGTAACAGAGTAGCGGAAATTCAGAGATTAACCAAGATCGAAGACTGGCATTGGGTGTGTTCGGCTGAAAATCCAGCTGACATTATATCGAGAGGAATTCAACCTCATATATTAAGAAAAAGCAATCTGTGGTGGTCGGGTCCCGCCTGGCTATCTGGTCAAACGGCGCAGTGGCCTCTGCACAATCAAACTAACACACAAATACAAACAAAGGACACAGAACAAACTATATCCTTAGTTAACCCAACAAACATCGAGAATAATTTCATAGATAAATTGTTTCATAAATATTCAAACGACAAAAAATTATCGCGAGTGTTTGCCTATACTCTGCGATTCATCAATAACCTACAAAATCCTTGTAATAAAATAAGCGGACCGCTGTCCGTTCAAGAATTAAATGATTCGATGCATAAACTAATTATGCGCGCACAAATAACATCACTACCTATTGAATACAAACTTTTAAGTCAGAATAAATCAATACCAACGTCATCAAATATTAAATGCCTTAACCCGTTTTTTGAAGATGGCCTGTTGAAAGTTGGAGGAAGGTTAAACCTATCAAACATTCCCGAAACTAAAAAACATCCTATAATTTTGCATCCAAAACACATACTCACTGAAACTATAATGAGAAACATGCATATCAAACTCTTCCATTGTGGTCCACAGCTACTGCTAGCATGCATGAGAGAGCAGTACTGGCCATTAAATGGAAAAGGTCTGGCTAACAAAATTGTACACAAATGCGTTACATGTTTCAAAGCAAAACCACTCATACACGTACCCATTATGGGTCAACTACCTACAATAAGAACTACTCCTTCACCGCCATTCCACACAACATTTTGTGATTATGCTGGGCCCTATTCAATTCGAGATAGAAGGGGGCGTGGTTTCAAGTCTTACAAATGTTGGATAGCTATGTTTGTTTGCTCATCGACAAGGGCAGTTCACATTGAGTTGGTTTCAGGTTTAGAATCACAAGCCTTTATTGCCGCCTTCCGGCGATTCATATGCAGAAGAGGTAAACCAAGTCAAATGGTAAGTGACAACTCGACCACATTCCGTGGAGCAAATAATGATTTAGTAGAACTATACAGATACCTAAACGAAAATTTTAGCGAACTTACCAACTTCCTTGCAAACGAAGGTATTTCCTGGAAATTCTTACCCCCCTACAGCCCGCATCTAGGCGGCCTACATGAAGCTGCAATTGGCAGCTGTAAGCTTCATCTTAAGAGGGTATTAAGTCAAGCCTTATTAACATTTGAAGAATTCTCTACGGTTCTTACTCAAATTGAGGCAATATTAAACTCGCGCCCATTGTGTCCCATACCTAATGCTAATAATGATGATTTTCCCATTCTTACGCCAGCTCACTTTCTGATCGGTAGATCGTACACGTCTCTGGCGGACTACGAATACCAAGATGTATCAAGGAATAAGTTAAATCACTTCCAACAACTCCAACAGATACAACAGGACTTCTGGAAGCGGTGGTCTCGAGAGTACCTGGGTCTCCTACAGCAGAGGTGCAAGTGGAGGAGCACAAAGGGACCTAACCTCACCGTCGGCTCAATCGTGCTGGTGAAGGACGATCGCTTACCACCCTGCCAGTGGAAGTTGGGACGCATCGCGAAGACACAAGACGGTCAAGATGGCGAAACGAGGGTCGCCGTCATCCAAACAACAAAAGGCCTTATCAAACGAGCCTTCAATAATATTTGCCCCTTACCTATTTCTCTGTCAGATACCGACTATTAGTTCTAAGTAATCAGTGTAGGTAGACAGGGACTATATAATTAATTAATCACTTTATTACACAAACAAGTGAAATGTAACCTAATTAACTACTGCCTACTTAATAAAAAAATACTTCTCTTGTGTTTTCTTCATAAGATCTAGAATCTTTCTAGGTAGGTAACTAAAACAGAACGCTAGGAGTATACATAAATCTATTAATAAATTAGCTAGTCACATTCATAAATTACAGTTATATTTGTATACCTAGTAGAGTTTAGGCGCTCTGGAGTATGTCAAAATGACATCATAGCATCAATGTACAGCGCCATCTAGTCTTCCATAGTACGAACCACCTCACCCACAACTATACCCTAAATCAATACCTTTAGAGGTGGTTCGACTAATAAAGGCTAGATGGCGCTAATTAACCATATCTTATAAATTCCGTTCAACTCGATTTAACCACCATTCTCGCATTAGAGCCCGAGCTGCGAATACCTTGTACAAACCGAATTAAATATCTTCAGATAAAACTAAACACCTATTATTTGGGGCACCCATTTTCAATAATAAATTGTAAACATGAACTAATTCTCAATAGAACTAGTACAAGTTTAAATAGTGTAGTTACTGACAAAGATGACTCTGTTACAGTAAGTTTACAAAAAGTGCAATGGCGTATGCCTCATATCAAGGTATCTGACCAGCAAAAGCTTACTTTAATAAAACACTTAGAGAAAGACAAACCTATACAAATCGCATACAGAAATTGGGATCTATATGAATATCCATTATTACCTAAATCTACCAAGCATACATGGTCTGTTAAAACAACTTCACAATTAGAGAAACCACGTTATGTTATATTTGGATTACAAACAAATAGAAAAAATAATAATGTTAAAGACAGTGCCATTTTCGATCATTGTAATTTGAAAAATGTTACTTTATTCTTAAATTCTTACTATTATCCTACGATGCTCTTAATTTGAAATTTGATGAAAACAAGTACAATATATTATACGATATGTATGCTAGATTTCGTCAGTCGTTCTATAATCTTCCTGTAGACCCGTTGATTGATCACCTAACATTTAAAACTAAAGCTCCGTTGTATGTAATTGATTGTTCACGGCAAAACGAAAATTTAAAAACAGGACCTGTTGATGTACGTTTAGAAATTGAATGTGAAAAGGATATTCCGGATAACACAAGCGCATATTGCTTAATAATAAACGATCATCTGGTAGAGTACAGACCTTTAAGTAATATAGTACGAAAAATATCATGAAATCATCAGCTATTGTAGATGTACAAGGATTCAGAAGAGAAAATAATGAATTTATTATTAAAGAAATTGCTATCATTTGTGGTGATCAAGTTCAAGTTTTATTAATTCTTCCACCTTTTTCATTTCACCACCTTACATACACAGAAAAGATGCAAATCAGATGGATAGAACGAAATAGAAAAATTTTCTGGAATGATGGCTTCATTACCTATGACAATTTTTTAATGAACACGCAGCCATTCTTGGTTGACAAAACAATTTATTGTAAAGGGGTAGAAAAAGCGACTTGGATTAAGAATATATTTAATCATGATGATGTTATAAATTTAGAATACGTTAAATGTCCTAGTTTGTTAAGTTTGCATAAAGAATATAGATTTTGTAATGATATTTTAAATTGTATGTATCATCCTTCATTTTGTGCACTAAAAAATGTTACATGTTTAAAAAAATGGTGTACTTTTTTAAAAATAATATAAACCATCGTTGAAATATCTTTTTTTTATTTTTCAAATACCTTATTTCCTTTTGTAATTTATAAGAAATATATACGCATAGCGTAGGCGGCGTACCCGTCCTATCAGATAAAAAAAACAGTAAGATTCTGTAGCTCAGATCGTCATCAGTCAACATAAGCAATTGAAAAGAGCTGCAGTACGAATCAGACACACTTCAGAATAAACAGGTTGCCGTTTAAAACCTGCAGGGTAGGATAACATTGCGGGGTTTTGCAGCACAAACCGAGCGGAGCGAGCGAAGCGAGCGGCGCGAATTTGTGATGCAGAACCCCCAATGTTACCCTACTTATGTCACACACATCACTGTTCTGTTAGCATGGCTATGCCTTGCCTCTACCACCCAATCTGGTAAAACATACGACTCTACATATATCTTGCCCTCTTCCTACCATTGAACTACGAGGAACACTCAGTCTGCTACGATGGGCTAGTCCTCTGTCACGCAAAACGTTTAACGGCTCACCTAATAACGTTTGAGCCAATAACCAACTGAGCTTCTGCCACCCCGCAAGAAAAATTTGTGACTCATTTTAGAACGGTGTTTTATGGGGAAGCAGTAATATAGTAGGTTACAGATGTAGTGAATAATCCTTTCCTTTCGTATTTTCTCGGAAATGTTCGTTTTTGTCTTACTACTTCACTCGCACTCAAACGGGCAATTTGACATTTGACATTGATAAATAAAGTATGCGATTTATTTGATACCTACACGTAATTTAATAATACAGTAATTCATAGACACATCGGCACCATTCGGGTGTTATCGTTGTTCCGAGTTTTGCCGATAGGAAAGGATTATTCACTACATCTGTACCCTACTACTAGAGCTCCGCACACTTCCATGTGTCGCACACTTGGCTTAAAAAAACTCATATCTAAGGATATATGTGACGTTTCAAAATACTATATAATTTGTATGGAGTTGTCAAAGTTATTCGGAATTCCGCTTTATACACTGACGAGCAATGAACAAGTTCCACCCACAAAATGCCGACAAACACCTTTATATGTATAGAACCAAGCTTCATAAATTAAAAAGTATTTAATTCAATTGAAGACGGCGTCATTAAGCTAGCCTTTCCCGTTTAGAAGTAAATAAAGTATTATTTAAAGTTATATTTATGTGCTGTTGCTGTATATTTTTGCCAAAGCTCTCAAAATGCTTTGTTTCCGTGACTATAGACCGTGACCGATTTCGTAATGTTTTAGTTTTTAATTATAATTAGCTTTACCCGGCAGAAGACAAATATGATAACTGTCCAGATTTTAGGACTCCGCTCCTGGACACGCGAAGGAGATCTTGGCGGTGGCGCATTTGCTGCTGGCCAAGGCGAATTAAAGTTTCATCAATAATGCAATAGTGCTTAGGTCTTATAATTTGAAGCAAAAGCAAATTATTTGTTCACAGATCTGAAGACAGTGACACAACAACACAACCGACACCTGGGGCGCCGGTGGCACAGGCTTTCAGAAGTCCGCCTGTAGAAATCCCCAAGAGGCCTAGGCTTCCTTGGGAATAGTAATTAAGTTTAATTTAAGTTAATTTTATCTAATTAATTAAAATAACAATTTATTAAATTATGTCTTAATTCGCCTTTTTGGCTGTTTTTTCAACTTTGTAATTAAACCTTGTGACTTTTTATCAATTTGACTCAATGCGCGAATGTGAACACTGTTTCACGTATCAATATCCTAAAATAAAGCAATCATTTTTACACACTTGTCGAAATTCGAAAATGAATTTACACAAGTATATATATATATATATATATATATTCAATTGAATGCTTTTCTTTCGCGGCTTGAGTCAAATGGATAAACAGTATCACGGTTTATTCACAAAGTTGAAAAAATAGCCAACATTTTAAATTCCCGCCCCGACCGTGACCTTCAACCTTAAGTAATCTATCTGATGCAGTACTGCAACTGTGGTATAACCCGTTATACAGGTGTAACAGAAAGGTGTCGTCATATTTTAGAGGGTTTTAGACTTTTTTCACTGTGAAACCGATTTGTCAGGTCTGGCCAGCTGAATCGAGAAGTGAGAAATAAAGTAAGTAGTAATTGTGTATTATCAAATTTAGTAATCTGTATCAAGACATATTCAAGACTTTTAGCAAATTTTATTATTAAGATTTTACCAATTCCACTTATTCAGTTATCGTGCGTTAGCACTCGTCCGCCTCATACTACATCATAATAGCGGATTTTTTCCTTTACACTTCAGAATCTTTGATCAAAAAACTTTTTTTACAAAAGGCACATTTTATTACAATTTTACACACACCACAAAAAACTAATAGGTATTTACAGAATGATCATTATTTAATTTTTAATGACAATATCTAAGTATTAAGTGTAGCTAACATAATATATTTGTTATTTAGGGAATTATTAATATGTATTTTTTTAATTCTACTTGATTAGTACTACAAATATTAAATTAAATAGTTTCAGCCATAGAAACTCGAACAAAACGGCTCGTCTAAAGCTATCATTATATCAAAATTAATTAGGGAATTATTAGTAGTATCTTTACTAGTACTAAAAATATTTTATTTATATAATGTAAAAAATATAAAATATATATTAATATGTATAAATTCAATATTTTGTTAGGGCTCCACCTGCAGCTATGACAGCATCACACCTATTCCGCATCGAGTCTACCCGCTTGTTTGTCCTGGGATACAAAACTATCCGAAGTTTTTTTGCAGAAGATTGTCCTCGGATACATTTGTATCCCAGCATTTTTTCTCCGTAGATTGCCCCTGGATACTTTTGTATCCAGAGGCAAATGCAACGACTTATTGCCAGAAACCTTTTATCTCTATTACACCAATGAAGTAGTTCGTAAGGTGTTCTCACTCACTCCTTCCCAGTGAGATTACCAACATTTAAACATACGACACCACCAACCAATCACAGCGCTAGATCTAGTTTGAATGAAATTTCATTCCGCCGTACAACAGCCGCTTCAGTGATTTGTGTTTGTGTGTTGTGCTGCGATAAATATTAATAAATGCGAGTATTTAGCTGTTAATCGTTCTGGACTAATCATTTTCATAGAGATTAGTTCCTTTCACTACTGCTTGCCTAAAAGGATTTAGGTAAAAAACCCGATTTTGTGCCAAATTTCACAAGTCTTGTCAGGGCTGTTTTTGTTCCGTGTTGCCAACAGGAAGCCAACAGGTAAGTTTGAAATGTTTTGCTTTATTTTAGAGTAAAATAAAGTGTTTTATGTCATTATGAAGTTAATATCTCGAAAAACCATTATCTTACACTAGTTTTCAGTAAAAACATTAGAGAAATACACTCGACTTTTAGTTCAAGATCGAAATTGTTTCCGCAAGGTCAACATTCCAACGGTCACTTTGCCGGCAGGTGCAGTAAGGCATGTAACACACTGGGCACATTTTTCGATACCCGGTTAATAAAGCCGGATGATAATTCGATAGCGTTGGCGTTGGGATGTAGAAAAGAGGGGGGCCCAATAAAAACTTTTATTTTTTTTTGTGAATTAAATACTTAGAAAATTTCAACTCAAAAAAAGACTTGGAAAATTTTGCGAAAAAATTTTTTTTTGACTACGTTTTTTTATTTTAAAATCGTGTAGTGCTGCTCTTTGCCGTCACTTTAGGTAATATACATTTTCCTCGTGCACCTCACCGATTTCGAGATATACGTCAGACTATGTTTGTCATATCGATATCTCTGTAAATAATGCTTTTAT
Source organism: Argyresthia goedartella (assembly GCA_949825045.1). Lineage (NCBI taxonomy): Eukaryota > Metazoa > Arthropoda > Insecta > Lepidoptera > Argyresthiidae > Argyresthia > Argyresthia goedartella. The sequence continues at coordinate 9,852,940 of OX463811.1, read as the reverse complement.
GGAAAACATTAATATAACAAAATAATTGCTCTAAGGCACCCTACACGATGCGCAGGTTAACACGTCAAATAATAAAAAAAAAGGGTTTGGCTCTGCCCCCTTACGTACAATACCACCGTATTCAGCGACTTAAAATTTTTTTGCGAATGTTTTTTTTTTACATTGTTTTTTACTTCAGAACCGTATAGTGCTGCTCTTTGCGATCACTTTTGGTCATATACGTTTTCCTCGTGCACCTCACCGATTTCCAGATATACGTCAAACTATGTTTGCCATATCGATATCTCTGTAATTAATGGTCTAATGGAAAACATGCATATCACATAAAATAATGGCCATGAGGTACCCGTACACGATTTGAAAATAAAAAGGACAAGGAGAAAGTTGCCTTTTTTTCGCGCAGTCGTTTACCAAACCTTGTTTTTCTAATGCAGAATAGTGTAACGAAAAAAGTTACAAACCTTGAGCTCCTGTGACTCAGTCCGGAGACGTATACATGTCGTACTACGTTTTATTCGTTACACTATTAAGCATTAGATTGTCTCAAAGCGAAAAAAAAACTAAGTTTTTTTTCCTCGGCGCCCCCTTATCTACACTCCAACCGAAGTTTTATATGTGTGTTTATGTTAACCCATTACAGCATAACGTCCGATAAATCGGACGCAAGTAAATTCATGATTTGGCAAAGTAAAATAATAATATTTGCTTATAATTGGTTTTTGAACGTAACTTGAACATATTTTTGTTATGTTGGCAGCATTGCGTTGAGTGAATGAATGAACAGATGCTCGTAATTTGGCTTTTTCGAAAATGGCGGCTGAAAGTCGGACTATTAGGAAAAAATGGTGAGCAATATTTAGATTTACTTGTATTATATTACAGATAGAAGAAATAAAACTTATTCTGCTTGTTGCAATATTATCAAACTACATAAAAAATACTTTTTTTCTATAGGCCCATTGTTACTTTGCTTCTTGTGAGTGTGATTTTGATACCGTCCGATATATCGAACGCTATGCATGGCGGACCCTAAGGTGTGGTTTTCTTTTTGTTTTTTTTCAGCTTGAAGGTGCATGAAATTTTATCAGCTTTGGAATGCGAAGATGCTTGTGAGGCTGATGAAAACCTTATTTATGTTGAGCCACCTATTGAACGCAGTGGACAGGCTACGGATGAAGACAGTGACGCATCTGATGATGAACATGGTGCCAACCTAAACCATTTGGGCCGCACATTGCTTCAAAGTAGATGTGAGTTGCAACGTTTGCGACCAACGAGAGATGGTTCGTCGAATCTTCCATCATCAAGTGCTGAGCCATTACGGTTGCCTTCCTCAACAAGTGAAGAAAGTGACGGTGAAGATAATAAGCCCCTTTCTCATCTACAAACGCGCAAAAACCCGCCTAAAAAGTCACAAGCTAAGAAGAAAAGGACGACATTATGGAAAAAACAGTTACCCGACTTTACATGCCCAGATTTTACAGCACAACCAACTTCAGAAGAAAGTCGAAATTGCAATGACCCCTTGGATTATTTCAAGCTCTTTTTCCACAAAGAGTTAGTGAAACACATTGTAGACCAAACAAATCTGTACGCAGGTCAGAAAAATAAATCTTTGATGGTTACAGAAGACGAAATTTACGTTATTTTGGGTGCGATGATGCTGTCGGGCTACGCCAAGTTACCAAACAAAAGGCTGTATTTCTCTCGAGACAACGATGTGCCGAAGATTCTCGCAGATAGCATTAGATGTAACAGATTTGAGGCCATACTCCAACATTTACATTTGAATGACAACATAAAGCTATCAGCATCTTCTGACAGACTGTTCAAGTTGCGTCCGCTGCTAGATAGCCTAGGTAAGAGTTTTCAAAAACACTATGGTTTAGACGAGCATTACAGCGTCGATGAAAGTATGATACCATACTACGGCAAACATTACGCCAAACAGTTTATAAGGGGAAAGCCAATTAGATTTGGCTTCAAAAACTGGGCTATGTGCGCCAGTACTGGCTATATGGTAGCATTCAATCTGTATACCGGAAAATCCACGGAAAAACAAGATTTTGGATTAGGCGGAAGTGTGGTTCTCAACCTAACAGAGCTCGCAAAGTTGCCTGCCCAAAATGGCGTAAAGATATACTTTGACAACTTTTTTACATCGTTGTCGTTGCTGAGGCATTTGAGGCAGTTGGGCTACTGTGCGACTGGCACAATACGGGCCAACCGTGTTGAAAACTGCCCGCTAAAAGATGTCAACCAGTTCAAGCGAGAAGAACGAGGCTACAGTGAATACCGCATGTCAGAGGATGTATTTGTGTGTCGCTGGAACGACAATAACGCTGTCACGGTGGCCACCAACTTCGAAAACTGGGAGCTGGCATCAGCCACTCGCTGGTCTCATGAAAAAAAGGCAAAAGTTCCGATTCCCCAGCCGTCCCTGATTGCAAGCTACAATAAGCACATGGGTGGGGTGGACAAGTGTGATCAAGCTGTTGCAAACCTTCGTACAAGAATGCGAATTAGAAAATGGTGGTGGCCAATATTCGCCTACTTTCTCGATGTATCCATTGTGAACGGTTGGCTACTTGCCAGAAAAAATGGTTCCAGTAAAGAGACGGAATCTCTCTTTGCATTCCGAAGGTATATGGCTCGAAGCTTGCTTGTCACACATGGAACTCCACCCCATCAAGGACAAAAGCCAGCCAAACCTTTGACCATCACTCGGTATGATGGCAAAGACCACTGGATTATTCCCATAAGCACAGAACGTCGCTGTGCAAGTAAATGCGGAGGAAAGGCAAAATTTATATGCCTGAAATGTGACGTAGGCCTTCACCCGAAGTGTTTTAGGGACTACCATGTGATTGGCTTATCATCATAACTCATTAGTGTATATATACTATGTTTTACTCATTAGTATATATTATGTTTTTCTAATAAACCCTGCTAAAAAATCACCTGTTTTCTATCGTCCACATAGTCTACCCTGAAGTAATGTTTATGGTCCGCTATGCATAACGTCCGATATATCGGACGGACCCTAAAATCTTTTCTATTATTAAATTGTCCATATTTGGGATACAATGTCTTATAATGGACCCCAACTGACCAATATATTACATAAAAACGGTATTTACTTTAATAACAAACTTTATGCTGTAATGGGTTAATGAATGCATATTAGGTGTGCTTGTGTTGGGGTGTTGTATTTTTTTTTGTAGCAACGGTCGGGGCTGTTCTTGGGGAGAAAAGTCTTTTGACTTGGTTGCGGGCGACGCACCATTTTGGAGCAATTAGACTTTGATCGAATTGAATGTATGAGAAGACTAGTCACAATAATAACAGTAATTTTCGGCTTTATTGTCACTTGAAAAAAATGCATTATATTCATCAATTATTATTATTTTCTACTGTTATTATTTTAAACGTCGGTTTATATGGCTTTGGCTTTGTTTTACTTGGATTTTTATATGACTTTATTTGTTGATATGGCTTTGTTTTACTTGGCTTTTTACAGTTTCAAATGCCACGCGGAAACGAAAAGCGGGGCAGAGGTGGTCGTGCATGTGGCAGTCTTGCCAGACGCTCTCTTTTCAGCATGTAATTATTTTTAATCATCATCATTATCATCGGCAGGTTTTTTCCGCCCACTTCTGGGTTATATATACATGAGTTTTTAATTCTTTTTACTAATAAAATTAATATAATAATATGCTACTAATATATGGAACTAACTAATGTCATAATATGCCCTATGCCCATAACTTGTTGATTTTGGCTGGAATGTTAGTTACAAGCAATTTTTATTTATATTTTCACGTATTATTTTCTTTGTTATTTATCTTTATTATTTGTTTTTAGACAGTCAGAGGAGCCCCCCAAGACTGCCGATGTAGTGGCTGGACCATCTGGGATGTTAGTTACAATCTATCTTTATTCATAGTTTCACTTATTATTTTCTTTATTATTTATCTTCACCATTTTGTTTTTAGACAGTCAGAGGAGCCCCCCAAGACTGCCGATGCAGTGGCTGGACCATCTGGGATGTTAGTTACAATCTATTTTTATTCATAGTTTCACTTATTATTTTCTTTATTATTTATCTCCACCATTTTGTTTTTAGACAGTCAGAGAAGCGCCCCAGGACTGCCAATGAAGTGGCTGGACCATCTGGGATGTTAGTTACAATCTATTTTTATTCACAGTTTCACTTATTATTTTCTTTATTATTTATCTTCACCATTTTGTTTTTAGACAGTCAGAGAAGCGCCCCAAGACTGCCAATGCAGTGGCTGGACCATCTGGGATGTTAGTTACAAACTATTTTTATTTATGTTTTCACGTATTATTTTAAAACGATACTTATAAACAGATTATAAAACCAGTAACTAATAATTATTTTTTACTTTTTAGCCGGTCTATGTCTAAGGAGCTAAAACTCATAAAAAAGGCCAAGGCCAAAGACAAAAAAAACCTGTTGCAACTTAGAAGAGCAGCGTAAAAAGATATCTTCTCTGAGAGAAATTAAGCAGATGGGGAGATTTTTGATGCCGGATGCCCCGGAGCGGAAGCTAAAACGGTAAAATATGATTTTATTATCATTAAGTTATGCAAATGGTTATTTTTTATACAGGGTGTTCGGCAGAACGTTTTTCACAGAAAAATGGGGGGTAGGTGGGGTCATTTGCTATCTCCTCAGCCCAAAAGATTTGGCCTAGGCCCAAATATTTTTTTTATATGATTATTTTTAATTTTTTTAGAATTTTGTCACTTTCATACCTTATTTTGTTTCTTTTTATTATAATTTCAATGATTGGTAGGTCCTGTTAAAATTAATATTTGTTGCAGGTTATTGCTAGAAAGAAAGTAAAAAAAAAACAAACATGAAAAAAGAGTTTTTCTTTTTTTTTAAGCTTGACTTCGTGTTGAATTTAAAAAAAAACTAAAAGTGATGGAAGACTTCTGATTTTTTTAAAACATCTCTAAAGTGTGAGCTTTCTAGCAGTATGACGTTTGTTTTGATATCTGTGTCCTAACCAGAGTTATTCATTGTTATGTACCTAGACGCACCATTTCAACGAAATTCTATTTATGTGGAAAGTTAAAGGTTTTGCGATATTTATCAATGCAATAGACAAAATAATGAAACGGCTATTACTAAAATGTTACACAAAGCAAAAAATAATTATTTTCATTCTTGCATAGTCACAAGGGCTTCACTCTCTAAAGGAAGCGCCCGACGCGGCGTTGACGCCGGCGGCGCGTAGCTTCACAAAGGAGGTAACAATGATAATGTTTCACTCTAGCTCACTTATGTCATATCTTCTCTCTCTTTCGGAGCATCGCTGGCGGCTACTCAACTTTTCAGCCAATTTTAGTCGAGACTTAGCTGTCTCTACGATCTGACGTTCTCTCTGCGCTTGCGCTTGTTTTTGTTGAATTCGTTTTGTTATTGTTATCAATCATTAAGTGAAGTTTTTGTTATTCTTGATAAGTTCGTTTGCTAGTGCAATGGCTCAATTTACCAACGAGGAATATGCAGACATGTTATTAGCGTATGGCAGCGCTAACAGCAATTCACACGAAGCCCGTAGAATTTATCAGGAACGTTATCCCAACCGACGAGTACCCAGTTATCCGACGTTTGCGAATACCTACAGGCGTTTACGGGAAACCGGCCACTTACAGTTTCAAGAGCCGAGGATAAACGTCAGAGCACACAATGTTGCCATTGATGAGCAAATTCTTGCCGAGTTTGATGCGGACCCTACCAAAAGTGTTAGACAGGTAGCTGCAATGCTTGGCCTAGGAATATGGAAAGTGTGGTCTGTTCTCCGGCACGATGAAAGGCATCCTTTCCACTACACACCAGTCCAGGGTATGTACCTAGATACACTTGACTTTATGATTTTGTTTCCTGATTGATTAATCAATAATCAGTCTCGTATGTAATTTCATCATTTCAATCTGTTCAAATACGAAAGTTAATGTGTGTTAGACTGCATTCGAGTAACAATAAGGTAGTCACTAGTAGTGAATTCAATTCTTGTTTTGTTTGTTCCAGGTCTTGAAGATACTGATTTTGGGAGACGTATCAACTTTTGCCGTTTTTTGCTGCATACCGATGTGGACGATGTAAACTTTTTAAGGAGAATTCTTTGGACCGACGAATCCAAATTTGACAGGGAAGGAATAGTTAACTATCACAACTTACATCACTGGGAAAAAAAAGGAGCAAACCCCCGCGTAAAGAGACAAAGGAAGTTTCAAAGAAGATTCAGTGTAAATGTTTGGGCAGGAGTGATCGGCAATAGGTTAATAGGGCCATTTTATTTGCCAGACATCCTCGATGGGCCTAACTATTTACAATTTTTAACGAATGATTTACCCGAATTATTAGAAGAAGTTTTCCAAGAAGATGCTGCCATTGTCTTTCAGCATGACGGCTGTCCAGCCCATTGGAGCTTAGATGCAAGGGATTGGCTTAATAATGCTTTCCCTAACGCATGGATTGGTCGGCATCCAGCTCCAATTCCCTGGCCCCCTCGATCGCCAGACATCACGCCTCTCGACTTTTACGTCTGGGGAAGAGCCAAGGATTTGGTTTACACCACTGAAGTTCTCAGTCAGGAAGATTTAATAAATCGTATTGATGCTGCGTTCGAGACGATGAAACAGGAAATGCTTCTGCGAACAACAACAGTTGAAATTAGAAACAGATGCAGAGCTTGTATAGCGAATAACGGACGTCAATTTGAACAAGATTTGCACTAAACGTTAAAAATGTTGTTTTTTTCTTATGTTTTAAAATAAAGATTACGAAATTTAATTAATCGTTTCATTATTTTCACGTTTGCATTGATCCATTTCGTAAAATCTTAACTTCCCACATAAGTGGAATTTCGTTGAAATGGTGCGTCTAGGTACATAACAATGAATAACTCTGGTTAGGACACAGATATCAAAACAAACGTCATACTGCTAGAAAGCTCACACTTTAGAGATGTTTTAAAAAAATCAGAAGTCTTCCATCACTTTTAGTTTTTTTTTTAATTCAACACGAAGTCAAGCTTAAAAAAAAAGAAAAACTCTTTTTTCATGTTTGTTTTTTTTTTACTTTCTTTCTAGCAATAACCTGCAACAAATATTAATTTTAACAGGACCTACCAATTATTGAGATTATAATAAAAAGAAACAAAATAAGGTCTACTCATAAAAAAAAAGTTCTTAGGAGTTTAAAGTTATGAAAGTGACAAAATTCTAAAAAAATTAAAAATAATCATATAAAAAAATTATTTGGGCCTAGGCCAAATCTTTTGGGCTGAGGAGATAGCAAATGACCCCACCTCCCCCCCATTTTTCTGTGAAAAACGTTCTGCCGAACAACCTGTATAATAACAAATAATTTTACAGAAAAGCATCCTCTCCACTGCGGATGGCTTGTCCGTTAGTGGAGGGCACGCCGTCCATCCCTCCTCCACGCGTTCAACAACCGTGGCAGGTACTAAACAAGCCTTCGAGGACGAACGGTGGGTTTAAATATATTCTTCTATGCTCGTAGTTTCTTTGGGGTTATTCTTATTGAATCTCAAATACATGTCTTTTACTTCTAGAACCTGCACTTCCACCACTTCCCTTGAGGATTCCTAGTCCCGTTGTGGTTGCCGAAGACGGGCCCTGTATGACGAATGGTTGGTTTAAATCTATTCTCTCATGCTCGCACTTCCTTTTGATTTATTTTTAGTGAACCTGAAATGGGCAACATGTTTTTTTATATTTCTAGAACCTGCACTTCCCTGGAGAATGCCTCTCGTTGAGGTTGCCGAAGCTGGCCCCTGTATGACGAATGGTTGGTTTAAATCTATTCTTCCATGCTCGCACTTCCTTTTGATTTATTTTTAGTGAACCTGAAATGTACAACTTTTTTTTTATATTTCTAGAACCTGCGCTTCCCTGGAAGATGCCTCTCGTTGAGGCTGCCGAAGCTGGCCCCTGTATGACTAATGGTTGGTTTAAATCTTTTCTTCCATGCTCGCACTTCCTTTTGATTTATTTTTATTGAATCTGAAATCTAAAACATGTTTTTTATTTCTAGAAAATGTACTTATACTCTCATGGGGTACAAGTACGCCCCCGCCTGCGAATCTCCTTGCTCCCTTCGAAGATGCTGTACCCGCCCCTTCCTCGACGGCTATTCCCACAAAGTAAGTTTTAGGTGTAGTGTACATACTTGAATTGACATTATAATTTACTTTGACTTTAAAAAAATTATGATTACATTGTTTCACAGAAAAATCAAAGTACTCACTCCGTCGGGAGCCCACACACTAGATGTCGATGCAATGGCGGAATCGCAATATGACATTGAATTTGTAGGATTTACACCTTGTGAGTATTAACTGAAATAAAAATTTCTTTTGAATTAAATGTTGTGCTAAACTATGTTTCCTGAGTAACAACTACTTTGCAATTTTCAGCGTCAAGCGTCAGGGATATTCCAATCCGAAACTCCCCGACCCCGTCTCCAACTACGTCAGCGCAGGGATCTCCGTCAGGTCAGTTGAAAATTTTGTTTCCTTCTTCTTTTACCAGATAAGTCTGGTCGTCTGTCGATAGCACAGGTTGATAGCATTGTGAGTAGGACATAATATACCATAACGTATATTCTGACGCGATTCTGACCCCACACTAGGTTCCGTGTGTCATGCAGCGATCTCACAAATATATAAACTTCAAGACCCGAGAAAGGCACATATTTTTTACGTATTTTCGGACAGGGTTTCGAACCCAGGACCTCCGACAAAGTTAGTTGCAGCACCTTCCACATAGCTACAGATATCGGATGATATGATTTGTATTTGAATTAATGTAATGTCTAGGTCGGACTTCAGGTTATTTAGTATAGTATTTTGTTTTAGGTCCAGAAATATTTGATGAATTGGCCACATCAAATAATCCTGGCAGTGACATTGAAGAGGACGAGTTGGAGTTCGATTCGGTGTCATTGCCAGGACCTCAGCAACGGAACGTGGCGGAGTACCCTAGCAATTTGGATGAAATCCCGCCCATGGCACGGGCGCAACTGACACAGTTGGATGCCCGCGACAATGCCGCCATTAGAGGAATGGCTGACGAAGACGCCCTACATTTCGATTGGGCACAGGATCCAGCTGTCTTCAAGGGGCGGCAAGAAACTTTTGTAGGACACGCCGGTCCTACATTTGAGACAGCAGGGCTGTCTCCGATAGAAATTTTTGAGAAAATCTGGGACGATGACATCATTGAGCAAATCATGCGCGAGACCAACAGGTACGCGCATGATTTGCTCAATGATCCCACCTTGAAAGCCGGGTCGCGCCTGCACAGATGGATAAATGTCACCAAAGACGACCTGTACGTATTTTTCGGGTTACTAATGCTCCAAAGCATTATTCCATTGCCGGTGGAGAGGGAGTTCTGGTACCCGAGCTTAAAGTACGTACAGTGCAACTTTGGTGACATAATGCCGTACAACAGGTTCTTGTTGATCAAAAGATGCCTGCACTTCACCAACAACGCCACTGTGCCCCACGATCTTCCACGGGACAGCAAAAAGCTGGCCAAAATTCAGCCGGTCCTTGACCACTTGGATAGCAAATTCAGCTCTTTGTACTTACCGGAGCAGAACATTGCGATTGACGAGTCGCTCCTACTTTGGAAGGGCAGACTATCGTTTGTCCAAAAAATCGCAACAAAAGCTGCTACGGTAGGTATAAAGAGCTACGAGCTCTGTGAGTCAAGGACCGGCTACCTGTGGAAGATGGTGGTGTATACAGGAAAGAGCGACAAGAATCAACAACAAGAACCTGTTGATGAGCCAGAGTCCAATTCGACGGAGCCTGAGGGGGCTACTTCGAAAATTGTGTTCAGTCTTGTCCGTCCGTTGCTAAATATGGGACATAATTTAGTAATGGACAACTTCTACAACTCGCCGTTGCTGTCCAGAACGCTCAAGAAGTACAAGACTGACTCAATGGGCACGATCCGGTTGAACAGGGAATTCGTGCCAGATTCTCTGCGCGCCAAAAATAAAAATAACATGCGCACAGGTGAGGTGGCCTACAGTCACACTAGCGATCTCACTCTTGTGGCCTGGAAGGACGCCAACCTTGTGTGCATGATCTCCACGTTCCACCCTGTAGAAGTCGGCGGAAAAGAAAAATATGGGGTCTACAAATATAAACCGAAGGTAGTCCTAGACTACAACCTCTCCATGGGGGGCGTGGACAAGAAGGACCAGATGCTCCAAGCGTTCCCCGTGGAGAGAGTACGAAACACAGTTTGGTATAAGAAACTTTTCCGCCGGCTTCTGAACGTATCGATTTACAATGCGTGTGTGTTGTACGCGCACAAAACAAAAATTTCCCAAAGAGATTTCAGGGTCAAGCTGGCGGATAAAATCATAACAAAATATGTACCCAATTTGAAACCGGCGGCGTTAATCCCGAGAGCGGGCCACTTCGCTGAGAAGAACGGGTGTCGCCAGGCACGATGCATGTGGTGTGCCAAGTCCAAAAAATGCACACGCACAGTGTGGAGATGCGAAACATGCCTGGTCAACTTGTGCATGATAGGATGCTATAAAGCGTATCACCTTTCACAAGTTGAATGAAAAGTGATAGTTCAGTTCAGTACAAAAAAAATATTGACCATAAAATCATTCAGATTGCTTAGTCAACGTCTATATAGTATTAATAGTTTTATAAACTACCGCCCGTTCGGAAATTGTGGGCTTAGGTAGCTCTTTTAAAGTATGTAAGGTCCTTAAAAATACAATTTTATGTGTTTCTACTTGAGTCTAAGGAAATACACCGAAGAGAGATGTACTGACTCAGTCCATCGCCTCTCTTTGGATTTATGTGCGCTGAGATGGTAAGGACCACGCAGTTTTGTCATCTAAATAATCTTTAACACTGTAATAAGACTTCTTTAATAGACCATTTTTGACATAGTTTTTGAATCTTCTTACTGGTATTATATTATAAAAACTAACACACACTCCCATAAAGGAATCAGCAATCTGAGTCTGAACGCGGGCATAGCAATCTTATTTCTATTCCTAGTGCTAATACTTTGATTATGACCTAGACTTAAATAAACCTATATTTTTTCTGATGTACATGATATTTTGATAAATGTATTGACAGGTCCCTTGGTGATTGACTAGCATCTAGTTGATAGAAAGCCCGAATCTCCCTTTTTTGTAAGACAAATATTGTGTTTATATCTGCCGCTCTTTGATTTTTAGTTCGTAATCGTGACTCGCTTTTTTACTACGACCGGCCTCCTCATTAATTATTTTCCAAGTCGTTTTTATAACATCGGAACTATTCTTAATTTTTCTACTCAGAAAATTACGTTTAGCTGTATGACAGTCTAATTTAAATTGTTTGGAGAACTGTTTGACTTGTTCTTTAAATTCGTCACTCATGTTGAACCGTCGTTCCTCATACAATGCATACAATGCTTGCCTGCCTGCCTGCCTGCAGTGCCGTCCGCACATGCGGTAGCGATAAGTCGGTCATTCTGAGCTCCACTCATTTTAATTCCTAACAATGGTAAAAATGGCTAATCCCGACTTAGATGCTCTAAATAAAGCAGTGAAAAGTGCTATATTACCACTTGAGCAACAAATTCGCTCTCTTATTGCATGTGTTAGTGCTCTAAAGGAAGAAATAAGTGTGCTGAAATCCGTTAGTGTACCTAAACAATCCGCCACACTTCAAACCGCTGCGCAAGCGGCCGTACTGCAGCAGCACCCAGCCAATCCCAGTACCGCTGTGACCACTGCCGCCCAATCAGTGAAGCCGGCCGTCAGCGAGCACGACAGCCGACAAACGAAACGCAATACTCCCAATGCCGTGTCTACAAAGGCACGCGCACAGCTGCAACCGAAAAAGAGGGCATCATTGCCCTTGAAATCAATAGCAACACCCAACCACGAGACACCACAAGCAGCCCCAAGTCCACCAGTAACAGCACCCTCTAATAGTGTCATCCCCAACGCGACTTCTAAGCTCAGCAGTCCCAACCCGCTAATCATGCAACATGACGACAATGATAGTTGGAAAACCGTATCACACAAGAAGCGCAGACCTAAAGCGCGAATCACTGTAGGTACAGGTACCCCTGATAATGAAATTCAAACAGTGGAACAGCTTAAATATATACAAGCGTGGGCCTTTAAACCCGAGACAACAGAAGCAAATATACACACATTCCTAAACAAAGTGGCCAAATCCAATGACTATTTCGTAGAGAAACGAGTGATAAAGTCAACTAGGCACGCCTCATTTATTATCGGCTTTCCAGAGGGACTATACGAAACCTTTAGTGATGCGTCGGTATGGCCCCCGCGAGTCAGGTTCGTTGACTGGTTTCTCCACCGCCCCCGCGTTGACCAGCGGGGGGAACAGCTCACTGAGCGACGAGCAGACTCACCCCTCGCCGCCCCCACTGACCACGCCGCGGCCAATCTCGCCAAGATGCCCTAAGGTCACCGCTCCCATCTTACTCACCACCAGTCCTGTTGCACCTTCATCACAGCCAGCACCATCAGCACCCAGTAAACCCACCTCTGGCAAGACCCTACGAATCTGGTATCAGAATGTTCAATCCCTAAGAAATAAAACTCCAAATGTTGAACATCATACGCAATCTGAATATCCCTGCGACATTCTTCTCATGTCGGAGCACTGGTTAAAAGTTGACGAAGCAAAACATGTGAATATAATTAATTATGAATTGTTATCCAGTTATTGCCGGCCCACGCGCGAGCATGGTGGTGTGTGCATTTATGTAAACAAATCAATCGATGTTATTGATAGGCCCGATATTCGTGATTTCTCGGTTGAAATCCACTGTGAATTTACGGCTATACAATGTGTTTACTTTAATTTACTGGTAATATGTGTATATCGTTCTAACACTGAGGAAGCTAGCTTCGAGATATTTTTAAAGCAACTAAGGTCATTGATGGATTTTATCATTCATGAGAAATGCAATATTCTCCTAGTAGGTGATTTCAACGTAAATCTGCTAATAACATCGAGCCCTAAACGTCAGTTATTGGATCTATGTGCCCAGTATAACCTGTCCTCGAGGGTGAACTTCCCTACACGAGTGCAGGGTGCCTCCTCGACCTGCTTGGACCAGGTCTATACAGATTTGGATCGCAACAACGTGATAACGTCACCGGCAGATACGCATCTGTCTGATCATAAAGGTATTTATATCCAAATTATATACAACTCTAAATTGAATGAAGTAAGACATGTACAGAAGCGAATAACATCGCAAAATAATTTGACGACATTTTTAAATGATATTAATATTGACATGAACCTATTGAATTATAATAAAATTGAAAGTTTTGACACATTTATGAATACGGTCGTGCAATTATTCCACAATCATTGCCCGCTAAGGAAGGTGCCTGAGTGTCGGTTAGATGTTAGATGGAAGAATGATAACTTGCATAAACAAAATGAAATTTTATCCTTGCTAGAATTATATAAAGATACCTACCCACTCAACAATGATATTAAGACTTTGTTTCTTGATTTTAAATGTAAGCACAATATTATGCTTCGGAAGGCTAGATCTGAGTACATTAACAACTTAATAGATAGTAGTTCTAACCAGTCCAAGAGTATCTGGAATGTAATTAAGATGGAGACGTGCAAAGGCCCAGGTAGCAACCCACTGGCTGTCTTGCAACGAAGTGTTGTTGGTCCGTCAGGTTCGGCACGAGAACTGGCAACTAAGGTTAACCAATACTACCTATCTATAGTACGCGATACACCACTAAGACCTAATGTGTATGAGGCCATAAGACTACTGAGTACGAACATACCTACCATATCTACATCTATGTTCTTGGTCCCGTTTACAGTACCTGAACTAAATTGCATCATTAAAAAAATCAAAAAAAAGTCTACTAAAGACATCTACGACTTTCCATGTGACATCCTATGCAAACTACCTCTAAGTACACTAACTATATTATGCGATTTATTCAATAAATGCGCCTCCCAGGGCACTTATCCTTCATCTCTGAAGCGAATAAAAGTGGTTCCCATATGGAAAGGCAAAGGCAACAAGACGGAAATAAAAAGTTACAGACCTATTTCTCTCGTTCCAACCTTCTCGAAGATATTTGAGATGGGCTTGTGTGAGAGGCTAATTAACTTTTTGAATAAAAATTCAGTTCTTTCGGAACACCAATATGCTTATAAGGCCGGCCGGTCCACGGTGGGCTGCGCACGCGTACTGCATCGGGAGGTGCTCGAACTGCTGGAACGAAAACGCCACGTGGCGGCTGTGTTCTGCGACCTGTCACGAGCGTTTGACCTTATTGATCACTCTCTTATTGGAGCCAAGCTGGAACATTATGGAGTACGTGGCCTAACTCTCCAACTATTTATGTCCTTCCTCGCTGACAGGACGCAGATTACGGTGATAGACGGTGAAGTTTCTGAACCCGGTCTGGTCGGGGATAGATCAGTGCCGCAGGGGTCCAACGTAGGGAATACCACGTTCGTCATCCTGATGAACGACCTACCCCATATCGTCTCCGGAACAGCCAAGTCCCTGATGTACGCTGATGATGTCTGTGTTATCGTGGACGGTAAAGATGATGCTGAATTAAAGAAACACCTCCAATCGATTACCCTATGTCTAACTGAATGGTTCACAGTAAATGGCATGCTACTAAACCTTGATAAGACCCAGGTACTGAGATTCTCGTTGCGCAACGTAGGTGGGGCTCCCCAGGTTCCACTCGTAGTGAACGGGGTCACTCTGCCTGCCACCGACACTGTTCGCTTTGTTGGATTCACTTTTGACGCAGGATTGCAGTTGACTCACCACATTGACTCTTTGTGCAAAAAATTAAACAGTGCGTATTATGCACTATCGAGACTCTCACCTACTCTGTCTAGAGAGCACTTACTAACTACATACTATGGCTACTTCCATTCGATACTTTTGTATGGTATAGACTTGTGGGGAATGGCTGCTGAACGCGACAGACCATTTCTCATTCAGAAACGTGCAGTGCGTAGAATTGCCGGAGTACCTAACGACACCCCGGCTCGGGAACTCTTCATTAAGCTAGGTATTCTCACACTACCCTCTATGTACATCTTGGAAGTACTGAAGTATGTGAGGCAGAACCCATCGGAGTACCCAAGCTTCCAGAACCCAGACCGTAGGTATTCTTCTCGACGGCCCCACGACTTGTATTGTGCGACCAGTCGTCTTGCTAAAACCAGCAAATCATTGAAGGGTATGGGCCCTACCTTATTTAATAAACTACCAGTGGAGATAAAATCCATCAACATACTAAACATCTTTGTAACAAAGGTTAAAAAGTACCTCCTAAGCAAAGCATACTACTCAGTGTCAGAATTTATTGACGAATAAGTTAACCACTGACTTAATTAACTTATGATTGTAATAAAATTGTGACCTATTTTATTTTTTATTTATTTTTTTATTCTGACATGTAATTTTATTAATTTTTACCTGTAGTGGTATTATTCTTATTATTATGCGATTTTTACATTATTATTCTTTTTGACATAACTTTTATTATTGACTTTTATTAGTGAGTGTATACTATTGTATTATTGTACTATCCTGACATGTTATTCATAATCATTATGCCTGCTAATTTAATTTATTTTCGTTTATTGTATACTGTTGACATGTAATATCTTATTATCAATAAAATATGAATGAATGAATATGAATATAATGTATAACTTATTCTTTGAAACCTTTATGAAACAGTACAGCGCGATATTCACTTCAAAATCGGTTGTGGTTAGTGGTTCAAACGACTTTAGTACGTGGGCTACTGCAGAGTTGCATAAACGCAGGCAAGCATTGTATGCATTGTATGAGGAACGACGGTTCAACATGAGTGACGAATTTAAAGAACAAGTCAAACAGTTCTCCAAACAATTTAAATTAGACTGTCATACAGCTAAACGTAATTTTCTGAGTAGAAAAATTAAGAATAGTTCCGATGTTATAAAAACGACTTGGAAAATAATTAATGAGGAGGCCGGTCGTAGTAAAAAAGCGAGTCACGATTACGAACTAAAAATCAATGGACAGCTTACGAGTTCTAGCTTAGAAGTTGCAACTGAATTTGAATCGTTTTTTTACTAATGCACCGGCTTCCACGACTAAGTATTTAAATTCGTCACCTTTGTCTGCTGTTGCAATATTAAAAGATAATGTCTCAGAGTGTGCTTCATACTTGAATTTTAAGCACGTCACAAGTTCAGATGTCGTAAAGGCATTTAAATTGATAAATGTTAAGAAAACGAATGATCTTTGGGGACTCTCTGTTCACGTCGTTAAATCCCTGATCGAATTAATTGCACCTGACCTAGCGGTCATTTTCAACAATTGTATAGACTGCGGTGAATTTCCTGATTTAATGAAACAAAGTAAGATAATTCCCCTCTTCAAAGCAGGTAGTACTCAAGACCCCACCAATTTCAGACCTATATCAATACTACCAACTTTTAGTAAAATTTTTGAGAAATTAATCTTATCACAGCTATTACATCATTTTGAATCAAATAAGCTAATGCATAACAAACAGTTTGGATTCACTCGCGGTCGTTCAACAACAGATGCCGGAATTCAGTTCATTGAAAGTATTTTTGATGCCTGGGAAGAGTCACAAGATGCCCTAGGCATTTTTTGTGACTTATCTAAGGCTTTTGATTGCGTTTGTCATGAAACATTGATCAGGAAATTACATCATTATGGAGTTAGAGACACGTCATTGAATTTGTTAAAATCTTATCTGAACGGAAGAATACAAAGGGTAGACGTAAACGGAGAACGATCACCAGGATCATTGGTTTCTTTGGGCGTGCCACAGGGCTCAATATTGGGACCCTTCCTATTCCTCATCTATATAAACGACTTACCCTATCTAGGAAGGGACTGTCATGATATGGTACTGTTTGCTGATGACACCTCACTTATTTTTAAAACAAAGCGAAACCAACACGCTAATGATGATCACGTGAACAATACCATATCAAGAGTGGTAAATTGGTTTAATGTTAATAATTTGCTATTAAATGAGAAAAAGACTAAATGTGTTAAGTTTCTTACTACTAACGTTAAAAATAATCAGACATGTATAACAATTAAAAATGAGGAATTGGAATTGGTAACCAGCACAGTGTTTCTAGGTATAACGTTGGATTCCAAACTCCAATGGGGTCCACATATTGATAAGCTATCGAACAGACTGAGCTCTGCAGCTTTTGCATGCAGGAAAATCCGTCACTTGACAGATTTAAAAACAGCCAGATTAGTTTATTTTAGTTATTTTCATAGTATTATGTCCTACGGTATTCTGCTCTGGGGCAGTGCTGCTGACATAAATACTATTTTTGTGCTGCAGAAGCGGGCTGTTCGTGCGATTTATAAAATGAATAATAGAGATTCTCTTAGAAATAAGTTTAAAGAAGTAAATATATTGACAGTCCATAGTCAATATATTTACGAGAATATTATGTATGTCCATAAGAACATTGTTAACTTTCGAAGAAACTGTGATATACATAACTTTAATGCTAGAAACAAGGACAAACTTGCAGTGCCCACTACTCGGCTCCATAAAATAAAAAACTCGTTCAAGGGTAATTGTGTAAGATTTTACAATAAACTCCCAAGCACTTTGACAGATCTATCAATTAATAAGTTCAAGAAATACATCAAGCAAAGGCTTATTTCTAAAGCTTACTACAGTATTAAAGAGTACATAGACGATAAAAATGCTTGGGACTGAATTGTTCTAATTAATTGTAAGCATCCTCACTGCCAGAGTTTCTTTTACTGGACACTTGGAGGCCTTTCGCACCTCCAAAGATTAATTTAATTATACAACTCTTGACTGTGGGGACCATTTACATCTCCTATCATCATTGTATTATTCACTAAAGAGACTATACATCTCTGTTATTTATATTTTAATTATTTTATTATGACATTTGAGACTCTTTACATCTCTCAGAAACAATAATTAAGTACTTTTTTTTTTCTGATAACATGATACAAATAATAATACCAAATGTTCTGTAAAAAATGAAATGAAATGACATGTGAAAGTGCCCTTGTGGCCTATTTACAGAATAAACGTTTTGAGTTTGAGTTTGAGTTTGAAGCCGAATCGGTAGCCACTTCAGCTCCCTGCGATGCTGAGATACGTGGTCATACTTGCGCAGTCCGAAGATGAACCGAATCCCGAGATTTTGAAGTCGTTCGAGTTTGTTCAGTTGTTCTTCATTTGCGCTCACCCAGCAAACATCAGCATAATCAATGAGGGGGAGAAGAAGGGACTGAGCGAGAGTTATTTTGGTCTGGCGAGGAAGAAAGTTCTGAAGTCCCCTGAGGGAATGAAAAGTTGCGTAAACTCGCCTGCTGACCTCATTAACATGCATTGACCAGGACAATTGATTATCAAAGATGACACCCAGGTTTTTAGCTTTATCGCTATACATGATTACAGTACCGTTATAAGTTGAGAAGGGACAGACAATTGCTGCAACGTGTTTAAAGAGTGTCTGGTACCTATAATCATGGCCTGGGACTTATTCGGATTAACCAGCAACCCAAATGACGATGCCCATCCACTAATACCAGCCAAGTCAGCGTTTAACGCTTCCACAGCGGAATTTACATCATCAGGAGAGAAGTGACGATAGATCTGAAGGTCATCCGCGTAGAGATGATAGGAAGAAGAGAGGACATCGGATATGGAATTGATAAATATTGAGAATAGAAGAGGAGAGAGAATGCCACCTTGGGGGACACCGGAAGAGAGGTCACACCACTCCGTACAAGCATCCTCCGACTTGATACGCTGTTTTCGGTTCCTTAGGTAAGAGTCAAACCAGCTGGCAGAGAGGGAGGAGACGTTAAGAGATTTGAGAAGTTCAACGAGAATGTCGAGGTCAACAGTTAGGAGCACTGCTGAAGTCCAGCAAAGCCAGCACCGAGAGCTGCCTTTGATCCATGGCGACCTGAATATCATCGGTCACTTTTAATAAAGCCGTAACAGTACTATGACCCGTTCTAAAGCCAGACTGAAAAGGATTAAGTAGATTTTTAGAGGATAGATAATGGGAGAGCTGAGTATGGACAATGGATTCGAGGACTTTAGAAAGGATCGGCAGGATAGAAATGGGGCGATACTCTTTAAAGGAGGTGGGATTGGATGTTTTGGGGAGAGGGATAACTAATGCTTGTTTCCAAGCAGTAGGGAAAGAACAATTGGAAATGGAGAAATTTAAAATATGTGTTATGGCCGGAAGCAGATCATCAAGGATAGTTAGAATCATTCGTTGACAGATATTATCATCTCCTACAGCTTTGGAGCTAATTGCTAGAAATGCTTTCTTAACCGTGTCGCTTCCAACATTGCTCAGGTTGAAAGGAGTGGTGTTGGGTAATGACCTAGAGCGCAGACTCTGAAGAGTGGCTTCCTTGATAGAAGGGTCCATTACAACTGGTGGAGCAGAGAGGAATTGATTGAGAGCGTTCAGATCAACATCACCCGAATGCATGTCCTGGGATTTGCCAATACCAAGTGTCCTGAGGAATTTCCACACCTGAGCTGGGGTGTACCTTTCGATACACTCGAAGATGTGGCGGCGCTTGGCGTCTCGACAGAGACGATTGCATCGATTGCGAAGGCATTTGTAGGAAAGAAAGTTGTCATCTGTCGGATCCTTTTTGTAGTTACACTTAGCGCGATTTTTCTTGGCCATTAGGCGCTTGATAGCATCGTTAAGCCAGTAATAGCATCGTTAAGCCAGTAAAGCTTAACGATGCTAATATAGCTGAGCTTATTAATATAGCTGAGTGTGCCGTTGTCTCTCGAACCAGATAAAGTTCGGATTTTCGTGCCCGATTCGTATTTACCACGTAGAAACATAACCTGTGTTGGACCACTGTGCTCATTGACGTTGGCCCGCCAGTCATACCTGGTTGGCTGAAGAACCTGTCTACCAAGAAGAGCCTAGGGCGCGCCCGGGCCTTGCAGAGAGACAGGAGGTTGACGGGACCGAAGCACAGACCAGGTTAGATCTACCCCACATAACTTTAGCTCGTTGAATCGCCGACGTTCATCACTTCTTGGCACCTGATCGTCACGCTACCTCGTAGCTGATGGGCCCCTACGAGGTCATTAGGTGCTGAGAAGCCTGAACAGCTTTAACCCTTAATTGCATAGTTTATCAAAATTGATAACACAACTTTCCATACTCATAAGTTCTGAACGAATGGTGTTTACCTGAAATGTATGTTTCTGAACGCTACCTGACCTGTCATTCACTTGTCTGTGATTGGTTCAGTCCATTACTTGCATTTGATTGGTTCATAATTTGACACTTTTGATTCCCGCGCTTTGTTGTCTGCAAAGTCGACTATGAGAATTTTTCATCCGACTAAATCTTATCAAAATATAGTGAATTTACGCCGTAAAAAATCCTTTTCCTGCTGGTAAGTATCTCTATTTTCTGGGAATTCATTTATTTTGCTTGAGACTTTTATTTATCTTTACTTTTTTCGGGCTTGAAGTTAGTTATCAAAAATGATAATCTATGCAGTGGCGGTATATTTTTTTCCCTCTTATGGATTCATTCTACACTTTCTTTTTTGAAGATAATTTTACCGTTTTCTTGGCTTTGGGTTTGGTTTGCATATGTATTTAAGCTTTTAGGTCTCTGAAAGGGAACCCTATCAAAGAATTATGGACAGCAAACGCATCGAGAAACTCTTGTTGCAACTGGAAAATGGAGAAATTTCAGAGGATGAGAGTGATATTGACGAAGATAGTTTAGACTATTACGAAAATGTAGGTGAGTTGCGAGCAGAGCTCGAAAAAGAAAGACAAGAAGAAGAAGAACTTAGGCGACAAAGTGGTGACGAACGGACAGAAGCAGACGATGACATACACCCAGATCCCCCACTGATACTTGACGATTTGCCAGAAAACCAGCCACATTCCATCAACTACCCCATTGCGCGGAATTTGGTTTGGAAAAAAAAGAATATGGCTATGGTTGATCAGGCTTTAGAATTTCAAGGAGTAAGCGAATACCCTCAACATATCCTGGATTTATCTACACCGTACCAGTTTTTCTCGTACTTTTTCGAACAGAGTTTACTGGAATTGATTGTGGCAGAATCAAACAAATATCCCATCACAGTCCTGGAGCTACGAAAATATATTGGAATTTTGATTTATACTTCGGTATATCATTATCCGAGTATAAGGTCTTATTGGACAAACAATGTGAGATTTCATCCAATAGCAGACACTATGACAGTCAATAGGTTCGAAAAAGTTCGCCAAGTGCTACATTTCAATGATAATGATGGTCATTTACCTCCTGAACATCCTAAGCATGATCGATTACACAAAATACGACCAGTAGTAGACCACCTGAACCAGCGCTTTGTAACGGTCCCTGTTGAGCATCGCCTTTCAGTAGATGAGCAGATGTGCGCAACGAATATCGCACATTTCATGAAACAGTACTTACCAAACAAGCCCCATAAATGGGGCTTCAAATTGTACGTACTTTGTTGTCTCATGGGCTATGCGTATTCTTTTGAAATCTTTTCGGGTACACATGATCTCAAAAGGTTACCTAACGAACCAGACTTGGGAGCAGTGTCAAACAAAGTGGTGCGTTTGCTTCGGCCTGTACCTAGGAATGTACACCACATTGTTTACTTTGACAATTACTACACAAACCTGGCTCTTTTTCATTACCTACACAAGGCAGGCATTTATTGCTTGGGCACAGTCCAGAGGACCAGACTGGGAAAAACATGCAAGTTACCAGAAAAGAAAGATGTACTCAAGACATCTGTGCCAAGAGGTTCGTACGAAGAGAACGTGACTTCTTTTGAAGGTGTCGAGTTCGCAGCTACAAGCTGGAAGGACAACAAGCAGGTCTTGCTACTATCTACATATGTAGGTGCAGAGCCTGTGGGTTCTATCAATCGCTATGACAAGAAGCAAAAACAGAGTGTGTCTATATCCTGCCCCAAAGCCATACATGAATATAATGCTCACATGGGAGGTGTAGACACAATGGATAGCTACCTCGGCAGATACAGAATAAGGATGAAATCCAAGAAGTGGACAAACAGGCTGTTTCATCATATGTTAGATATGGCCGTTATCAATAGCTGGGTCTTGTACAAAAAAGTGTTACTAAAAAAAGGAACAAATCCGAAAAACATATTGAAACTAGCCGACTTTAGAACGGAGTTAGCTGAAACTTTGTGCAAATATGGAGCTGCATCTGAAAATAAAAGAGGCAGACCTAGTTTGAACAAAACAGAAAATACGACGACACGAAAAAGACCAAAACTTGGAGCCCAAACATTACCTCCTGAAGATGTTCGTACAGACGGAGCTGGTCATGAAAAATCATACGGCGGCAAAAGAAATCAATGCAAATATGCTAACTGTAAAAAACTAACTTCTGTTATGTGTGTCAAGTGTAAGATATCACTGTGTGATAATAGGAAAAACAACTGCTTTCAAGTTTTTCATACTAAGTAAATTTGCAAACTATTTATGTTACCAATGCATAGTTTATCAAAATTGATAACAACCTTTTTCAGTAAATAAAATAAATAAAAATACATGTGTGATTTTTTTCATTATTTTTCCCGTATTTAATAGATATTTTTCTACCACATATTTTTTTTTTCACATAAAAACAAAAAATCATGCACCTATGGGTTAATAATGTGATCGTTGTGACGTTAGGTGAATCGGGAATCAGTAATATATTTGGTAATTTGGTTTGTTTCTCAATCACTGAAAAATGGCTGTACGGATTTAAATTAAATATGAACTATTTTATTTCTAATTAGAAACTCTGATTCTACGCAAAACAAAGTTAACGGAAGGATGGTATTGTAAAAAGGTAAAAAAAGAGTACTTGAGTCAGACGCGGTGAGCTGTAACTCTAGAAGTAATGCCTCTGCGACTATAAAATAAGTGTCATTTTGTAGCTAAGTGTATAAGGTATATAACTTCTAAAGCCTATTTTATCACCACTCTTATCGTTTTCCTATAAATGAAGCAAGAAGGAAAAAAGTGTGCCTGTTTTTACAATTTCATAATACGTTGATGGCTGTATATAGAAATATATTAATCTTACCACTATAAAATGTAGTATCGTTTTGTAGGCAATTTATCGACGACGATTTGGTCGCTGGAAAGTAAACTCCTCAGTCGTATAGTTGACATGACATATTATCACACAATCAAAAAACTACTTGGATAAAGCTTCTTAATTGCATTGCTAGACAATTCCAGATAAATAACAAATATGTTGGTTAAACTTTCATATCAAAATAACAAATATTGCCAGCTTGAGACCAAAAAGTATAAACGCAAAAATCTTTACTTACGTGGAGCTGAAGGACCCTCACCACACAACCACTCGGTCCGCGTCTCGAGCTCAACTAAAATGGCTGCCGTGTGTGCGTGGCGGTTTGGCATTTCACGACGTATTGCGAACGTATAGCTATCTCTTTCTGTTTTCAAGATATTCGCGAAGGCACTACTTACCCCGGCACATTGTGCCCCGGCCTACCTTAACTGTTTCAGATTAGCCAATATATTTTTTAATTTTCCACCAGATTCCACTACAATGTTTTTTAGCGCGTTGTTTTATGAAAAAAGCGCTGAAGAGCCTAGAAATGCCCTAGTTCTAGCGCGAAAAGCGCTAAAACGGCAACACTGACTTCCACTTGTCGTGGGTTCTTCGAAGAGAGATGTGTACTCCTCAGCATGTTTGCTTTTAAGATGGTTTTTCATGGCAGTTGTAGCTAGGGTTGCAAAGTTACGGAATTTTACCGAAAACGCTCGTTAAATACGGTAATATTACGGTAATTTTCATAGATTACGGTAAAATTACCGTCGTGTTATGACATTCCCGCGCGCGTGTTGTTGCAAGTAAACATGCAACGTTGCCGCTTAGTATCAATCGGTGTTCATCGTATTAGGTACTCGTAGTCCATTTTGCGCCGTTGCCGTTCCGCTCCCGCTCTCGACGCCCCGCCGCGCAGTGGTCTAGGATTCGGCCTCCATACTCATAGGAACTGAATGTCTGGAATGATTATAAAAATAGTAGTTTATGTGACTGCTACATAATGGAGGGCTTTAATACTCGAGAGTAGAAGTGCGCGCCGAGTAAAAAAAAGCCAGCGGCGGCGCACCGTCAAAATACCTGCAGCAGCGGCGTGACGCCGGCGGCGTCAAACATTCGATATAATTTTTGAGAATATGAAATTAGGTTGATAAAGACAAACAAAGTAAATTAATAGGTAAAGTTTCTAATCAATAAACAAGAGCTCAAGAATCATTCCTTGGTATTTTCTTTACAACTATTGTAATTGTCATGAACGAAAACTATTTTGTTCAGTCTATGAGGACTTAGACGAGATCTTTTTGCCGTAATAACAAGCCCAGCTACGGAAAATACTCTTTTGCTGGGAGTACTAGTAGCAGGTATACATAGTACTGCCCGTGCTAAAGATGACAAATACGGATATGCAATTTTTTTTTATTTCCAGTGGGCTAGAAGATCTCCATCTTCAAGTTCCCCAGGATCTGCAGTTGCTATATATTTCCAGACCTCTTGGTCGATATCATCATTATTCACTGAGTCACGGTATTATATAGACCATAGTCATCGAAAAGATCATAACTCTTGATATATACAGATATACATATACAGGCCTATTTCAGATGGTATGGTCAGAGGCGAACCAAGAAAACTCGAAGATACAACTTAACAAGTCTCAGTAGCTTCTCGTTAAATATATCGTTTAATTATTAGTTGTGTTTTAATTTTTAAGGTTTTGGTTTTAACTCTCATTAGGTTTACCCCGCATATTTGGACTTAAGTACCGTATTACAATAGTTGTTAAGATTAGTATCTTATAGTCACTCTATCATCATACTCTAGTGGTTATAGGGGCCTAACGCATAATTAAGACGAACATAGCACAGACAATGGAGCTCCTACCCTTTCGCTTTGTTGTTCTATGTCTGGGCATTTTCACTTTAAAGGCACCCCCCCCCCCCCCCCCCCAATTTTCGCTGTCCCACGAATTCAAAGATTTTTTGTGACTTTATTAAGAATATTTTTGTGTGGTTTTACATTGTATAGCTATCTACTTAAATTAAATTTGTGATTTCTAACATATTTTAGAAATACAAGCTTCAAATTATAAAATTATAGACATTTCAAATACCGAAAGTAGTAATTTTTGGCTTGTCCGGTTGCTAGGCAGCTTTGAAAAAACCAACATTACGGACAGTATTTCTTAAAGATCCCTATCTAATTTTTGGTGTCCACGTAGTTGAATAGTTTTGTCAGCAAATATCATTAAAACTTTAAAGAATAGTCTATCAAAACAAGCGTAAATCTAATTTTAACAAAATACTCGAAAGTGATGCCCGCCGGACATGTCGGTTTTGACACTGGCCAAACGGGTATAAGGATTTTACTAAACTACCTTTATTTATTATGAATGGCAACATTATATTCAAAGGATCATTGGGAAGCCATTTGCAATCTGTCATTTCGACCAAGTTCTTGGAGAAAAGTGAGTGTGTTTGTCGTGTCGGCGGTGGGTCGAGTATTTTCGTGTCAGGTTTGTTGACATTTTGCTACCTATAAGTGTGTGTTTTAAGTTTTCAACTGTTTTTAAACTATTAACCTGTTGTTAGGGAATGCTTTTAACTTGTTAATTCAAGGAAATATCTCAACAAAGTAATTAAATAATGAATTTTTGTGTTGATTTCGGCGGTCAACGTCACGGTCAGTTTGGTCACATTTATCCCGTGACATATAGGGCTGACAAATAAAGTGACCAAACTGACGCATAAAGCTGAGTCTACATAGCGCAGTTGTAAATTATCCAAGTAAACAAAAATAATAAAAGCATTATGCTGCTCTTAGTATGCGGTTTTGAAAAGCTTTTATAATTAATTTTACCAGTCCAGGACTCTCTAAGATGTATGTGATAATCAAATCTTTCCCCACTTCCCGTTTTCCGGTTGAGCTGAAATTTTGCTTATGTATGTAAGTTGGATGACAATGCAATATTTTTATGTTGTTTACCACTCTGAACAGATATTTTAAATCGAACTAAAAAAATAAAAATAGGTTAATAGTTTAAAAATAACTAAAAACATGCTTTTATAGTTAATCTAACTAAAAAGTAATAAAAATAAATCTTAATATAAGAATAAAATTAATTAACGAGAAAATTCATGTCATTGTGGTAAAAGCGTGGGGTGTTTTATTTATTTATTTATTTACGTTTACATGATCTTGCGTTTCGTAACAGAACTCGTAAGAATTTTTTATCGAGCACCCCACGCTTTTACCACAATGACATGAATTTTCTCGTTAATTCATTTTATTCTTTGAAAGATTTTTTTTTTTACTTTTTAGCTCGATTAACTATAAAAGCGTGTAATTAGTTTTTTAACTATAATTTATTTTTAATACCTACTTGTTATTGTATTATAGAGGGTAGGTAGGTATATAGTAGATAAACTAATTTAATGTTTTACTTGTGTAGTATGTGTAAAAGTTCGTTTTTATTTCAGGAATTTTAAACAAACCTCACCATGCCTTTAAGCTGCGCTGAAAGAACTAAACGGTATAGAGAAAAGCTCAAAGAAAAGCGCCCTGAAGAGTATGAAAGACAGAAAAAACAAAATTTAGCTAAAGTAAAGTCCAAGAAGAAAAAAGTATCAGAACTCACACCAGAGGAAGCCGAAATAAGGAGAGAAAAGTGGAGGGAGGAAAAACGGAAAAGTAGAAAAAGACCAAAGAAAGACAAAATACAAAACAGTTCTCAAGATTCAGTACCCGGGATACCTGGGACAAGTAGTGCTACACAAAAAAAAGACTCGGATTCTAATTTAGAAAATGAAAAATATATACAAATGCTACAAAGGAGGAACAAAGTCCTGGTTAACAAGTGCAGAAGAAACACGAAAATGTTCATAAAACTTAAAAATAGTACTGAAACTCATCGAAAGAGACTAAAAAGGCTAAATTTGAAAAAGAATAAAGAAATTGAAGACCTGAATCTACAATTATTTAAAATGAAAGCCAGGGAAGAAATACTAGAAAATACTCTTAAGAAGACCTATCAAAGTTGCTCTAGCAGAAAAGAAAAACAAAGTCTCAAAAAGCTAGTAATGAACTCAAAAAATAAGAAAATAATATCAAAAATGATGGGACTGAAAAACAAAGTAAAACCAAAGAAAAAAAATCTCAGACCAACGGAAATTACAGAAATTACAAACTTTTATACAAGGGATGACATTAGTCGGAATACAGCCGGTAAAAAAGAAGTACGAACAAAAAATAAAAAGAAGGAACAAATTCGATACTTGCTAGACACGCTAGTTAATACTTACCGGAAATACAAAGCTGAAGGGGGACGATACGGTTTCACAACATTTTATAAACACAAGCCGTTTTTCGTATTATCACCTGGCATGTCTTCAAGATTACCTGCTTGTGCATAAAGCACAGCAACTTTGGATTTCTCCATACAGCCATGGTGAAAAATAATCTGGTGACTGGCAGTACACAAGATATTTTGAGTCAAGTATCATGTGACATAAATAATTATGAGTGCATGTGGAGCAAATGTGATGAATATAGAGACAAAAAACTGCAATATCACCAAAGTGGAGATGAGAATTTGAATCAGCAAGTAGAATGGTCACGCTGGGAAAAACACGATCATACGTATCATAAGAAGGATGGAGAAACAATCAAAGAAATAAAAACAAAGAAAACTGCAAAAGTGACAAAAAAGGGGACTCTCAACGACTTGATACGTAATTACGAAAAAGAGTTACTGTTGTTTAAGAAACACTATTTCAACATGAAATATCAACAAAGTCAATATCAAAAGGTCAAAGATAACGAAGTTTTAATAGTTTGCGACTTCTCAGAAAACTACCAAGCAAAAATCGCTGAAGAAATCCAATCCATGCATTTCGGAGCATCAAACCTTCAGATATGTCTGCATACAGGCATGGTTTTTTGGAAAAACCGGTCTCAATCATTCTGTACATTGTCGGACAATACTAGTCATCAACCACCTGCGATTTGGGCACACTTGATGCCTATTCTAGATATGGTTAAAAAAGAATCTCCTGAAACGACAATAATACACTTTTACTCGGACGGACCCTCTTCACAATATCGCCAGAAAAATAATTTTTATTTACTGGCGTACTACACCAAAGAGTACATGCTGGATTATTGTACCTGGTCATTCTATGAAGCAGGCCATGGAAAAAATGTGGCAGATGGGATAGGCGGCAGCGTTAAACGCACCCTTGACCGAAGAGTGTGTTCCGGAAACGACATCGTTGACGCGAAAGACGCGTACAATTTTTTAAACCAATGCTTGAAAATAACCAAAGTATATATCATTGAAAGTGCCGAAATTGAGCAAGTGGCAATAATCCTACCGGCTAAAATACCAATACTCAAAGGTACGATGCAATTACATCAACTAACAACTAGCCAAAATGGGCAATGGAACATAATACATTATAGAGATGTTGGTTGCTTTTGCGGTGACCAGAGAGGTCAGTGTATCTGCTTTTCACCCAAATCACATGCTGTTACAGTCAGTTTACCTAACGTTCGAGACTAACCCAAAAGGCAGAGTACAACTTCAATCAAAACAGAAACAAACGGAAATCCCGCCGTGGTAACTGACCCACATTCGCTGTCGCAAGATTTGAAGAATTTGACCAACATTGAAGATTCTTTTGACCTGGATACCATTGAAGATTGGGAATCTATCTTTGGGGAAGTACTCACTGATAACACATCACAGGTCATAAGTATTGAAAATACTGTAGGAAGCGCTGTTAACGGTACTGAAAATTGTTTACTTGAAAATGCAGATACTACATATAAACGTGCTGATATTGTTGGTGTTGAGAACACGCAGTTCTTTAATATACTGAAAGATAAAGAAGTTTCAACCCAAAAACGGACGCAGTGGCCTGATGGATTCTATGTTGACCCAAAAAAAAAGATAATTATGTCACAAGAACAACCTATAAACCCATCAACTCCACCCAAAGATCACACCAAGAAGGGTTCAATCACTATAATTGAAGATGTGACAATACCAGTTCCTTCGAATTCGCAAAACGGACTGCCAGGAAAATGTAGTGCTGTTAAAAATCAAGTAAAACGGATTACTGAGAAACCTAAAACTGAAAAAGATAAAAATAACAAGCTTGGCTGTCTTGAATGTAAGAACTGTCTTTCTTTTCTTTTGGGAAAGAAAACGAAATGTATAAGTTGCCAAAACTGGTTCTGCAGTGAATGTGTCGGAGGACCTATCATCTCCGATTATATTTGCGACGCATGTCTAAAAGGTAGATTTAAACATCTGAAAGCCTCTTTAATCCTCTTGTAAGTATTTGCCTGATAAGTTTCTTTGTTTCAGATTCTCAGGAGCTACTATTTTTGTGAAATATGAAAATTTAATCAACTTTTAGTTAAAAGAAGAAAGATTTGGAAATTTGTGCCACCACCACCATTCGATAGTGTCGACTGTATACACCAACCAGGTTTCAGCTTTAGAGTGTCTTAAAAGTCACGGTGTATATTCCTGGGTGTAGACTCCTAACCTAAGTAGGTAATCCTTACCTAAGCATTGTTAAATTTATTTTGTATACTGATGTGTAATGTTAATTGTTGATAAATAGAATGTGTGATTGCGTTCTTCCATAATATTTGCCTTAATATTTATATTCTATTTTGTCAAAAAGTAGTCTAGTTTGTAATAACATTCTAAGGTGCAAATATAAAATATTGTGATATTTATTATAATGAGACTGATTAGATTGTAATTCACAAATGAGACTGATTGTGTACTCAATAACGTAGGTAGTTTATTCGGAGAGTAAAAGGCCCCTAAATTTGTATACGCTCCTAGGTTTACTCATAAGTGTAATACTTTTTTGCAAGCTACTTTATAGGTATTATTAAGTTGTAAAATGTATGATAATTTAACTTCATTGTTATACTGATGTGTAAAGATAATTGTTGATAAATAGTATTGTGTTACGTTACTCCGTTACCTCAATATAATATATTCTATTTTTTTGAAAAGATAAATATAATTGATGTCATAATATTTCATGCAAAAGATGGTGGTGGTATTATAACATATGCGTTAAAAAGTTTGTAAAACAATCTCATATACCTATATGTAATAATTAGATGAAGAATAACATTCTTAAGTGCCAATTTATAATATTGTGACATTTATTCTCATGAGACTGATTCGATTCTAATTCACAAATGCGAGTGAATGTATTCTTAACGTATTTATAAACAAAACATTATATCAGAAAGATGGTCCTGTGTGTTTCTATGTTTCGGGATAATAATCGGGCTTCGCTCCACCTAAGGGAGCATGGCATTCTCTGTGTTATAATAATAATTATTATTATTATTTATCCAAACATACACACACCCACGCACACAACAGAACCAGTTTACCACATCCACACCAGCGTGACCACATGTGGTAGATTTCTACTTTTTTGGTAGATTTGACTCGATTTGGGCTTGTTTTGGTAGTGAAAATAATTTTGGTAGTATTTGGTATATTTAAGAATTTTTTAATTTTCCGCCAGTAGATTTGGTAGATTTTGGGTCAAGTAACCCTATATTTCATATACTAACACCACAGAGGAGTATTAATATGGATAATTCCCCTAACACAGATTAATAACTATTCATGCCCGTTTGCATCCGTAGTATTATCTACTGTCTGCGCCAAAGAGTAAGTCAGCGCTCTCTTTCACAAAAACGGAGTAATGGATATGCGAGAAAGAAACAAATATATGTATGATAGGTAGGTTGTGAGTGAATAAGAGGTGACTTGAGTGAGGGAGGGAAGACACGGGTTCGTGTGACGTGTGAGAGAAATGAAATTTGATGCCCAAGTGATGAACCTCATGTCTTCCTCCAGTAGTGCATCTGCTCCTACAATAAATGTTGAACAGTTCTGGGAGGACATTAGTAAGTTGTTAAAGTACAAAAATATACCTAAATTTGCCAAAGACATGCTCATTCTTCCAGTTTCTAAAGTTAAATGCGAGAGAATATTTCCAGAAATTAAAAGAATCAAAACCAAAGATCAAAATAGGTTTGTAAATAAAAATGTAGCCGCGATTCTCAATGCCAGGCGTCACACCATGCACAGATTTTGTACCCGAATCTCAAATGTTGAAATGCGTGACTGATAAAATTTTGTATAAAGATATTAAAAATAATAAAGATAAAGAGGAATAATATTGTCATTTAGTTTTATTTAATCTATATTTTATTTACCTATCATGTTAGGATAAGAAGGTACATTTGTGGTAGATTTTGACCAAAGCTCTGGTAGATTTTGGTAGTTTTCGAAAACCGCAGAAGTAGATTGTCCGATTTAAATGTGGTCACGCTGATCCACACACAACACAATCACTGTTTTTGGTACTGTCACTGTTTATTGATACATGATTGTTTTTTGATACATTAATCTTGTTGTTGTTTTTGCCTTATTTTAATGTGAAAGAATGTGTAATTTTTGTTCCTTAATAAATAAATAAATAAATAAATAAATATTTTCTGTTATAAATAACAATTATTTAATAAAAGACGACGACTGACGACGACGACGACGATATACGTTTGAGTCGATAAAGGTGGTAACGGAAACCAGACTTTTAATTTCAACTTGTTGCCATGTAGGTAGACCAACCCTAACTATTTTTGATGAGTCAGTTTGGTGACTGTCCCAGTTTTCATGTGATGAATTTTATTGAATATTAATTTTGTTTTCGAATTTTCTTTATGTCTTTGTAAGCCATTATTCTTCTCAATAATATTGGATTTATTTAACAATTTATTAAACCAAACTTATTGCTGCAGTAAGAATGAAGAAGAAAAATATGATCGTAAAAGCATCACTAGTCACAAAACCGACATTCAAATCTGATCTTAGTTAAACGTAATTATGAATAATAGTTAATTATGTGTTTTTCCTGATAAACTACATCATTTAGCATCAATCTAAAGTAACATTTAAAGCCAAAGGGTATTTTTTTTAACACTACAGCAGTTTTTAATTGTCACCAAACTGACCACTGTTTCACGACATTGTCCATTTATTTACTGATTTTAAATTAAACCAAAGAAACAAAATGTATTTTCCATTGCATTAAACTATAGAGAATCTACTAAAAATATGAAATCACCAATATACGTAGGTCTGAAAAAAACCTCAATTTTCAAGAGGGGGTGCCTTTATAGTGAAAATGCCCTAATAAGTGTACGTTCTATGGGCTGCGATGCACTGCTTGCCTACGACTGTGCAGGTAGAGACACGAATATCACATCCTTGTCACTCATTGACGCTAAACCATGCCCATCATTCAAGACAGTAGGCATTTCCGATTCGGTTGACATACAGGTATTACAAGAGAAAGAGTCATACAGCATTCAAGTCTACCAGTGTCTGATCGAGATTGATTACCACATCACCCACTGCGGCATGCATTCTCACTCCTCTGCTGTTGCGAATGGATGGGGGACCATATTACAAGAGTTGACTGCATCAGAATGTAGAGCTGTTCACAAGCATCTAACTATCACCGTCTTCGGACATAAGATCACAGGACTTCGACGGAATCATACGATTACGTCAGTTATTGATCTCGCAGGAAGAGCTACGTCCGAAGGTACCTGTGTCAGAGGAACTCTGACTCTAGGAGCGTCAACCTGGACAGACGTATACGCTGTCGGTAAAGTACGCATCCAACGGTCCGATACAACAGGGACGCACAGAGTAAGTGATGACATGGTCATTACTAAATCAGGCGTGTCTTGTAAATTCACTGATGGTATCTGTACCGACGCAAGAGAGGGCTATCTGACATGGGAATCAAGTGCCAGAGAGGCTTGTAGTCGTGACTCTTACACAGTCCTTTACCGTGGGAACTCAATCAAGATCACCGTCCGATCTACTCAATCCGACTCAGACATATACGTGGCATATGCGATAAGGAACAACGGGTTCCTGGCAACTCTCACACAAGAGGTTAGTCGCTCCATTTGTGGATCAACCATGTTCATGACCGACCATCCCAAGCTGCTGGTCCATGAATTACATGGAAGTAATCCGTACTTTTTACGCTCTAGTGTCGTACCAAACAACATGGCCATCTTTCTCTACGTGAACGCTAAGATAACCCATGTAGAGAAGCACATCCGTACGGAACTTTCCCGCCTCTGAGACGTTAGCGCGACAGCAGTGTGAAACGAAAAGAGAAGTGCTCAAGACACAATTAGCAGTTGCCACGTTAGATCCTGTTGAGTTCGTTATCTACATATGCAGAAACCAGGCTACACGGGGGTGGTGATGGGTGAACAAGTTCATCTCGTCAAGTGTAATCCGGTATTTGTAAGCTTTAGTAAGGCTGTTGGATGTTACAATGAGCTACCTGTTAACTACACAGGCCAATCTACGTTTATGTCCCCAAGGTCGCACATCTTGCAGAAGACTGGGACTCCGGTGGCATGTTCAATAATCATGCAGCCTGCGTTTCAGTTATCAGGATCTTGGTTTACTGCTGAAAACGGACTAATGAAAACACAAGCAGCTTCTGAGTTATCACCCAACTTACAAACGGAATGGACATATACAGACGCTGGTCGGCTTGCAGAAGAAGGATTATATTCATTGAGTGACCTTGACAAGTTAAGAAGCCAACTGATGTATCCTTCAGAACGTCGCGTTATTACTCAGATAGTGTCGTCAGTTATAAACCAGGATTCATTTCTGATACTTCGATATTCAAAAACCTGCTAACCAAAGAAACCATTGAACAGAGCTTTAAGACTTTCACAGAGAAGACATGTAGTAGTTTCTTATCGTTCGGGAATTTCTTTTCTGGTATATTCGGCATCATGCTGACTCTCAAAGTTGTCAAATGGATGTTCGACACTGTTATCCACTCGAGAGGCCTGTATGAGGTGTATGGATGTAGCTGGCAGATACTAGGGTCTGCATGGGATGCAGTCACAACGTACCTATTGTCACCTGTCCGGGTCCAGAAATACTCGAACACAGTAGCGAAGAATCAGGGGCGTAGCTACCGCCGTATTTGCCGTATCAATTATACGGGGCCCCCGGGCCACGGAGGCCCCCAAAGTGTGTAAGGAAAAAGAATAAAAACTTTCTAATTTATTTTATTTTACAAATGACAAAATTCTATAAAGCAATTCCTTTTTTTCCGGCCTTAAGCGTGCGTTCAAAAGTTGGCAACACTACATCGTTATGGCGGGCTGCGGGACTTCCCCGTTTTACTTACATCATCTTCAACTCAGCGGGGAATCCCCGGGAATCCTTCATCGATATCGCGATGTACGTGTACGTTGTTGTACTTTGCATAGGATGTTAAACCACGGAGTGCAGTGCACTGTTTATTTACGCGCTTTATATAAATGTGCATTACATTGTAATTCAGTACAAACAATATTGTTCTTCTGGTTTAGCAGTATTAGTAACGATTTGTAAAAGAAATGAGTGAAAGGAAAAGAGATTATCCCAGCGGCGCTGAGAAAAGAAAAATTAAACAGAAAAGGGACGAGGTTATAAAAAAGTGCCCAAAATTTCTTCATTTTTTCAGAGACAAGATACTGTGAGTGATTTAGATTGGAAAGGTAAGTACTACACTACTACTCAACCCATTTATTAGGGGCCCGTAGTGATAAACAAGGAAATCTTTTAATTTCGGTCTGTCCATCTGTCCGTCACAAAAAGTTGTCTCCCCACTCGATTTTCACAATTATACTGTTTTTAGGGTTCCGTGCCTTGATTAAAAAAAACAAAATTCTAACTTATCTATAGTAATGCACGGACGGGCTGCAGGTGATTTTGTATCTACTAATAGGTACGAGCACAATCCGCGTAGAATCTGTGTGCGTCTGAACTGAACACTCTCTAACTGTGATCCTTAGTAACGTTATTTATTTATATATAACTCTTTTTAGTTTAGTATCAAAGCATTCGTATTTATTTTTTAACAATTACTCGTTTATTTTTAGATTCTTCTGAAGCATGTTCTTCGTCACATATCCATCCGGAAATAGAAGAAAGCCAAGCACATACTTTATCGGATGTCCATCCAGAAATCGAGGAACCCCAAGTCAACGATTCTGATATATCTGCAGATAATGCAGATTGTAATATAATTTCATCAGATAGAGGAAATTTTGGTGACAATTTAACTGAATGCGAACGAAAAATAATTTTTAAATTGGGTCCATTTAAACCACAAGGACCATTTCCAAAAGTTTCAGAAAATAACCGACCTTTTTCAGCTTATTATTATTCATATTTCAATCAGGCAGGCATAAAAATTATAAGACCATGTTTATGTTATTCTAACGTTTTAAAAAAACCGTACTGTCACTTCTGTTGGTTATTAGCAGATCGTCAAAACAAATCGTACTCCTCTGCTTGGGTTAACGGTGTTTCGGTTAGAAGCAATTTCACACAAACTATTCTTGACCATGAAAAGTCACAGCAGCATATTAGTGCCTCACTCTCTTATAATAATTGGTTGCAAGGAAATACCATCGATACTCTATTGAAAAGTGAAATCGATAGTAAAATTACATTCTGGAGAGATGTACTGCATCGTATAATTAATGTTATAATTACTTTAGTATCTTGTAATCTTCCTTTGAGGGGGCATGATTCTGATTCTGGCAATTTTATGGCAATTTCACGTCTGCTATCTAACTATGATGCAACTTTAAAAGAACTTTTTCTAAAACCGAAAGGTGAAATAAATTATTTAAGCCCTACGATTCAAAACGAAATTATTAGTTTGCTTGGTACTAACGTTAGGAACAGTATTATCTCAGAAATTAAAAAAGCTCCATTTCTGACAATAATTCTGGATACAACACAAGACTTGTCAAAAATTGACCAACTAAGGTAGGTCTGTCGAATTACGCCTAGACGATAATTACGCCTATAGTCAAGAAATCCTATTTAAGCCATCGCCAAAATGACGCTCGATACCTACATACTAAGGTTAACAGGTGCCACCGCAGTCCCGAATATCGCAAGCGGCGTCCCCCACCCCGCGAGCTTAGTAGCGAACTGAGTTTCGGCGGGAGTGGTCGCTGTGGCGTTTTTACTAATACAAAGCAGGATATTCGCAGTATTTATTAATTATTGGGGTGAGTTAGGTACGAAACGTAATGCTTACTCGTTAAGATAACTATTTTCTCGTCCGTAACCAGCTTGTGTACTAACTTTATGCGATCGGTATTTGATTTTATTTGAAGTAATGTTGGAATATATCAAGGAGGGTAATTGCGCCTAGGCGGTATTGCCCATACCAAATACTACCCTAGGCGTATATAACCACCATGTGGGCGTTTCTAACTTCTATTTCAATAAACGTGTTTATGGTTTTTGGTTTACATAAGTAGGTACCTTAATTTTGACAAAAATAGTTGACGTACCAATCCCAAACCAGCTTAGTACAAATTTAATCGTATTTTGTACTTCAGTGAGTATATGATTTAAAAGGAATAGCCGAATTTTACTTCCAAACAATGACTAAATATGTATTTTTATTTTAGCTTTGACTTTTTAGCATACCTTTTATTGGTAGATTCTGGAAACTAAGATGTGGTAAAACAATCAATCAAACAAAGCTAATTAAGGCGGAAGTGTTAAATAATTATTACCTTTTTGCATAAATGGTCAAATAAAGGTGTTTGGTTTGGAATTGGGACTGGAACATTCACCTAATTAATAACTTGTCCATTTTGGAAAGTTGATAGCTAACTAAAATAGAATATCGTTTTTAGGTAAAAATGTCGACTTTGAAGAAAAAGCGCAACTCATGGACACAAAGTGACTTGGAAGAAGCGGTGACAGCTGTTCAAACAGGCAGATTGTCCTCTTACAAAGCAGCTGATTCGTACAATATCCCAAGAAGAACGTTGCGAGACTATGTAAAAAGTGGGAAGTCCAAACTAGAGTTAGGCAGAAAATCAGTTTTAAGCAAAGAACGAGAGCAAGATTTCGTAAAAAGGCTTATTAGATTCGCGGATTTGGGGATCCCACTGACGGCAAAAATGATTCGCAAACAAGCATTCATGTTTTGCGAGAGATATCAAATTCCGAACACTTTTAATAAGCAGTCATGCCTTGCCGGGCGTGACTGGCTTAAGCTATTTTTGAAAAGGAATCGAGTTGTTGCAAAACGAAAAGCCCAGTTCATGAATCAAGCGAGAGGCCAAAAACTTAATAAAGCAATCGTTTCACATCATTTCAAAGAAATTGAAAAACTATATGACGAACTCGGTATCCACTACAATCCCGAAAGGCTGTATAATATGGACGAAAAGGGCTGTCGCTTGACCATGCACAAACAACCAACAGTAATAGCTCAGAAAGGAGCAAAAAGAGTGCACATCCAAGCTTCAGAACATGGTGAGAACATCACCATCGTTGGTTGTGCAAATGCGACGGGGATTCCCATACCTCCAATGATAATATTTAAAGGTGTTCGAAGGAAGCCTGAGTTTGAGAACAATCTTCCTCCAGGTTCAACCGTAAGAATGGCTCCGAAGGGTAGTATGACTTCGGAGTTATTCATAGACTTTCTGAGACATTTTGCGAAACACAAAACTGCAGGCAATTCTCTTTTAATATTTGATGGGGCAAAATGCCATTTAGAC
Organism: Argyresthia goedartella; assembly: GCA_949825045.1. NCBI lineage: Eukaryota > Metazoa > Arthropoda > Insecta > Lepidoptera > Argyresthiidae > Argyresthia > Argyresthia goedartella. The sequence continues at coordinate 9,814,988 of OX463811.1, read as the reverse complement.
TATAGGATTGCTGAAGAAGCCGACTTGCTTGGCATTACGCTATACTGCCTACCCTCAAACACCACCCATGAGTTGCAGCCGCTTGACAAGGCTTGCTACAAACCTTTCGAGAGTTACTGGGATCAAGAAGTGATGAAGCATTTCTATGAAACCCATGCTCAAAAATTGACTCGACCGGAGTTCAACAAGATTTTGTCAAAAATTTGGTCTAAATGCATGTCTCATGCTAACATCACAAGCGGTTTCCGAGCAACAGGACTATATCCCTTCAATCCAGATATTTTGCCTGACACCGCTTTTGCACCCTCTCTTTTAACGGAAAAACAGGCACCTCAAAATGAAGATACGAATGAATCTAGCGTCTCATCTCCAATTATAAACGACAGTGAAGAGTTGCAATGTCTCTTGAATATTCATTCATCAGCTCCAGAAGTAACTCCACAGCGTTCATTTGATGTGGGTCCTTCTACCAATGACTTGCAATCTACAACAAGTCTTGATAGCTCATTTACAGATGAAGATGATTTTCTGTTACTGGAACTACGGGCCCCTCAAAACAAAAATACGAAGGAATCTCGCGTTTCGTCTCAAATTATAGCCGACAGTGAAGAATTGCAATGTCTCTGGAATGTTCATCCATCAGCTTCAGAAGTTACTCCACCACGCTCACTTGTTGAGGGCCCTTCTTCAATGCAACCTGTAAAGAGACTAGTCTGTTATAGCTCATCTTCATACGATGAAGCCGATGCTCTAGTGGGCCCTTCTACAAATTACTTGCAATCTACGAAAAGTCTCGATTGCTTATCTACAGATGAAGATGCTTCTCTGCTACCGGAACTACAGGCCTCTCAAAACAAAAATATGAATGAATCTATAGTCTCGTCTCAAATTATAGCCGACAATGGAGAATTGAAATGTCTCTGGAATGTTCATCCATCAGCTTCAGAAGTCACTCCACCGCGTCCACTTGTTGATGGTCCCTCTACAAGTGGCTTACAACCTACGACAAGTGGACGGCGTTAAACAGAAATGATCCAATCCACATTTCGTCAAAATTGAGTTAGGTACACCAAACAGTACATCTTAATAATATCTAGGATCTGGCAAAGACACTAGTGTCTAGAATTTTTTTTACCCATTTTTCAGCCCTTTGGAAACTACACTGATCCAATCCACATTGTATGAAAATGCCCTTTTTGAGTTTTGCTGAAAGTTACCCAAGCTACATAGAACGTTTCTGTTTTTTTGTTTTGTACTGAATTGGTTTAAAGTTAATTAAGCAGAAGTGATCTAAGCCACATAGATCGTTTCTGTTTATTACGTTTTGTACTGAATTGGTTTAAAGTTAATTAAGCAGACGTGATCTAAGCCACATAGATCGTTTCAGTTTATTATGTTTTGTATTGAATTGGTTTAAAGTTAATTAAGCAGAAGTGATCTAGGCTACAAAGAACGATTCTACAAAATAACAGTGATGGTTGCCTTTGCAATTTTTATTCTGCGTAAATGATCTAAGCTACATAGATCATTTATGTGGAAAATCATGTCACTAAGATACAAATTAAGTAAACGTTCTAAGCCACTTAAATCGTTTTTGCCATTTAAATTGACTCCATTTGTACCAGTTTTTAATTCTGCTGAACCATTCCACACAACTTAAGTTTATTTCGGAACGCGACCGGAAAAATATTTTTCTCATATGGCAAGACCTTTTATTCTTGTTGCTACTTGTTGACTTTTGGCCGCTCGGCAATACTGTTGTTGGTAACGAGAGGCTGGGTGAACAACACGTAAAAACATGCTGGAAGTAGCCAAGTTTTATTTACTACGAATGTAAAGTTCGTGCTTACAAAGTGCAAAAGTCGGTGTTCCAATGTGAAAATGAAGAGAGCTGATAAACTTTTAAGGTTATGTCGCGAAACAACATCGAAAAAGGAGCCGGAGAGTGAGTATTTACATAAGTATTATCCTACAACCGTCGTTTTTTTAGCGTGAACATAATTTCAGCAAGTCCTTTGTTTGAAACTTCTTGGCCTAGTATTCAGAATTTGACCTTTGACACTTTCCTACCTAATTTTGTTGCAGATACAAACAATACTCTCAGTAATACGTTGTTGCTATCACACCAACCACTGCCGAGTCCACCTCAGCCTCCGTCAACATCTCTACGCACGACGTCTAATTCTACTATAAGAAAAATAGCAATAATGACACCGGTGATAAAGAAGGTAAAAGTACCTAATACATTTTTATATACAATGACTAATAATAGTACTTAAGCACATACCTTTTATTCTATTAATAATATGTGTGAATGTTTTCATTAATTATTGAACCTTTAAATCTACAGATTACCTACTACACCTACACTGCATGTATTTCCCACATTTGTTGCGATTTAGGGTTCCCTGGGGATTATTATTGTGATAGCGAAACTCTCCTTTTTAACCGACTCCCACAAAAGGAGGGGGTTCTCAAGTCGCCTGTATTTATTTTTTTATTTTTTTTATTTTATTTTTATATGTTTGTTACTGCGAATTGGGTAGTAAACGTGAACCGATTTGGTTCATTCTTTTTTTATATGAACGAGCATGCTTCAAGGATGGTCCCATTTTTTTAAATTTTGAAATCGGTTCAGTAGAACCTGATTAAACGACAAAAAACCCGTGTTTACCTAGACGATATACAAGTGAAAACGTATACGGGTATGGGAAGAGTAGTAGTTACACAGGTCGATCGGTGGTTCGAATCCCAGTCCCACCAAAATAGTTTTGTTTTTCAAAATGTTACATATTTCACAATTACACGCAGCACTGCTTATAGGCCATCCATATATCGTCGTTATTCGTAATTGGACTATAGGAGGAGGTTTTTTTTATTTAAAATTATTATATTAATAGTAGTGCTGAATATATTATACCTATATGTATAATATATATATTATTATACATATTGATATTGTTTCAGGTGATAAACAAGCAGCTGAATCTCTGTACTTACAGCGATCGATTTCACCGCCACCTTTCTCACCATTAACCCCGCATCCAAGAAGCGTCTTTGCAAAAAATGTTGCAGCTGCGTTAGAAGGTATTTTTTGTGGCTTTTACTCAATTTTGTATCCCATTTTGAATTTTGACCTTTATGCGAATTATTATGAAATATACACATACTGGATCACCATTCAAGTTAAGTTCAGTTCATAATATATAACTCCTACGCTAGTTCGCACATTGAAATAAGATTATTATTACCTATTTGCAACTATTACCTACGTATTTAGTTTTAGTATTTTTTACATAGCTCCCTAGCTCTTTTACATGTAAAATGTATTATGCACAGGAGATCCTGTATCGTCGCCATTGGCACCTATGACGCCTGAAACTCAAAAGCTATTCAACATTCTACACGATAATATTAATGATGACCTACTTGTTGACGTGATTGAGAACAGTGACTGCAGTATCGGCGAGCTGGAAAACAGCCCATTAGACGTTGTAGAAAAAAATCCAGGTTACGACTCAGATGAAACGTTTTACGAAAATAGTGACGATAGCGTGAAAGATCCTGATTATAACGTCATAATTGACGAAAGTAGCTCCGAAGACGAAGGGCCTGTAATAACTGTTACTAATGTATCAGTTCATAGGATGGACGAAGATAGTCGAAGTATCATTAGAAAAAATGAGTGGTTAGTACAGCCGGAAAAAGACCTCAATGAGAATAACACAACACCAGGTTCAGGTTCATTCGCTGAAATCACAACTAGAAAACGAACATTAAACAAACATGCACAAAGTGAAATAGATAATGAGATTATAATTGAGAATACTGACTTTGAAAATGAAAACCTGAATCAAGCCACATCACTTAGTCTTATTGAAAGAAGCAATCAACACCTAGACGACACAACACGACACGACACGGACACGAGTTTTGAAAGTGTACCTCCAATTAAAGGAAGACCAAAAAGAGGCCGCAAACCTAAAATGAATACAAATCGGGAAGTTAACAAAACAATGAGGTATCAAAATTTACCCTATGCGACATACAAAAACGAAGTAGTCCCGGCAAAAAAATTCAAAGACTACACATGTTCCTGCTTGAAACGATGTGCTCGATTTTTCAAAGCAGCGTAGAGAAATTGAGTTCAAGACGTATAACACACTAGGCTCTTACATAGCTCAAACATTCTATCTGATATCGAATGTAAAAGAGATTCCTAAGAAGCGTTCTTACACAACTAGTTCAATAAAAAAGACTAATAGACAGTTTTCTCGAGTGTATATGCTTGACGGTGTAGTTGTATGCAAGGATATGTTCCTTAATACACTGCAGGTTTCACCACAAAAAATTACAGGCGGCTTGAAAAAACAACGCGATGGGGGAGTAGCAAATGATAAGAGAGGGAAAGCACAAGGAGGTTGGAATAAATTACCGGAAGAATCTGTAAAATTTATAACGGATATCATTGAACGCCTACCAAAATACATTTCTCATTACACCAGAGAAAAAAATAATGATGCTCTATATCTCGAACTAGGAATGACTATATCAAAAATTTATAACCTGTATATGGAAGAGTTCGAAAAAAAATATGGAAAAACAAAAAAATGTGTGTCACTGAGCAAGGTGCGAAACATTTTTATCACCAAATTCAACCTTAGATGCAAGCCTGCAAAACATGATACTTGCAACAAGTGTGACATGTTCAATATACAATTAAGTAACCGCCTTAACCCACAATACGAACAGATAGATTTGCAACACAAGACACATGTAAACTTAGCTGAGGGCCTGAGACAACAAATGGAAAAAGATTTTGCAACCGCCAAGAATAATCCTAAAAGAGAATGCTTAACTTTTGATTTAGAAAAAACCCTACCACTACCGCGCATTCCAACAAATGTAGTATTTTATAAAAGGCAACTATGGGTTTACAATAGTGGAATTCATGTTGCCTCAACAGATACCGGGTATTGCAATGTATGGGTAGAGGGAGAGGCTGGACGCGGGGCTCAAGAGGTGGGTTCATGTCTCATACATCACATAGACAACTTTCTAGACCCTACTGTGGAAGATCTAATACTATGGAGTGATAGTTGTGGGGGCCAGAACAGAAACATTAAGCTGACCCTTATACTGAAAGTGACGCTTGATGCTCACCCACGCCTTCAGACAATATCCCTCCGCTACTTGGAGCCAGGCCATACTTTTTTGCCTAATGACACCGACTTTTCAAACATTGAATCAAGGTTAAGACGACACCAGAGAATATATACATTGCAAGAGTACATGGACGTCATGAAACATTGTAAAAAAAAAAACCCACTAAAAGTGATACGAATGGAAAATTTTGTAAGCTCTAAAATACTGGAAAAAAACATCGTTAACAGGAAAATTTTCAAAAACAACGAAAAAGTGAACTGGCTGAAAACAAAAGAAATTTTGTTAAAAAAAGATGATACTACCATATACATGAGGACTTCGTTCGAAAAAGATTTCAACGAGTTGGACATAAATAAAAAAGTAAAAAAAGAGGTCGTTTTAATAAATAAGTCGCAACTACAACCACTTTGGCCTAAGGGAAAGGCAATCGCACAGGCCAAATTGGATGACATAAAAAGCCTATTGGTATATATCCCACTGGACTGTCAGGAGTTTTATAAATCCTTGAGGGGAGATAAGAACATTCAAGATGATGTGGATGGCTTTGGTGATAGACTGGATTTCGATCTTGAAAATGCAGAAGATGAAGAAGAGTAGAGCATGAAAATATGATTTAATTACTTACAACCTCGTCTCACTACTATGCTGTGATGATTAAAATAATATATAATACATTATTTGGTATCAGGTAGGTACTTCTATTATCGCTCGCTAGATTATCGATCTCGCAGATTTTTTCTATTTACTTTGTGCATGTAAACATAGTACACAGTAGTACACAGTACCTACTTACCTATTCTTATACACATTTAGAAATTAACAACGCTACGTTGTTTAATAATAGATTTATGCATGATATTGTTACAAAATATAATAAATATTTGACTAGATTTTTAAGTAAAAGACTGTTCACTGATCTCGCCCTATTTTTGTATTTTTGTGTGTACATATAAACATAGTAGTCATAAATAACATTTTTGAAATGTATACGCCACGTTGATTAGTCGTAATTATGAATAATTTGTTACAAGATTTAATTTTTGACTGACATTTTAAGTAAAAAGACTTTTATATTGATCTCGCTAGATTTAAGTGAATAATATTTTCTAAAGTTGTACGTTGATTAGTAAGTATTGGATTTTATATCACGCGTAATTTGTTACAAGATTGATTTAATATTTGACTAGCTTTTTAGGTAAAATACTTTTATTGATATTGTCAGATAACTCATTTTATTGTGCAAATAAAAAAATGTTTTATAATTTTTAGATATGTTTTTTTGAGATACCACCTTTTTCTTAAGATTTATCCTTTCATAAGATATGTTTATAATATTTACGTTGTTTATTTTTAGGGTTCCGTACCTAAAAGGTAAAAACGGGACCCTATTACTAAGACTCCGTCGTCTGTCCCTCCGTCCGTCTGTCCCTCCGTCCGTCTGTCCGTCTGTCTGTCTCCAAGCTGTATCTCATAAACTGTTATAGCTAGAAAGCTGAAATTTTCACAAATGATGTATTTCTGTTGGCGTTATAACAACAGATACTAAAAATAAAAAAAATTAAGGGGGATCCCCATACAACAAACATGTTTTTTTTCGTATTTTTTTGCTCAATGTTAAATTTGTATACTTACCTAAATTTTTCTATTAAAGGTGATAGTACGGAACCCTTCGTGCGCGAGTCCGACTCGCACTTGGCCGGTTTTTAGTGATTATTTAGCTAGTTTTAATTTTAAAGCCCTTTTTTCATGGGCAAAATATTTTAGATCGTTTCTGCAAAACATGGTCTTGTCAGCTGTGCCTATAAAATTATAAAATTTCAAAATGATCCAGCCAATCAATCCCGAATATCTCGTAAAGTGTATGGGTTACGAATTCAAAAATACACTTAATTCGTTCCCATAAAAAGCCTTCAAATAAATGTAGAACACATATTCGGTCTCAAGTACATACCCACTGAGAAACACCGCTTCAAACCTTAAAAGTAGATTATCTCAAAACTACCAAATGTGGATTGGATCGTTTCTGTTTAACGCCGTCCAAGTCTCGATTACTCGTCTACAGATGAAGATTCTTCTGATGATGAAGATGTTTCTGAAGTTATGACTAGATTTATTACAAGACCCTACACCCAGACATATTCACGCATTTATTCATCTGGAACGGATTCTGAAATAGACAATGACGATGATGAAGATGATGTACCGTTGGCTCAATTATCTCAAAAATCCGCGTTTCAACTATTTATGCCCACACCTAATTATGCAGTTACAAAAAAGAAACCGCGCCGAAAGGCTTTGAATTACAAAGGCCAAAGAATAACAAAAGATTTATTCAACGACATTAAAGAAACAAAAAAGAAGGGAAATGTTAAAAATAAAACAGGAAATTCAACTAAAGGAAAACATACGAAAGCGATAAAACGGAAAGGAGACGTTAAAACCAAACTTGAAAAAAATAAAATCAAAAGTGACGACAAGAACACGATAGAGACATTAAAGAAAGGATATGCTAAAACCAAAACAACAAAAAAGGACGACACAAAACCGACAATTAAGAAAGTAGAAGCTATAACCAAAACTGAAAAAATAACCAAAAATGACGACACGGAAGAGACAATAAAAAAAGAAGATACTAAACCCAAAACTGGAAATGCAGAAAAGATGGAGCTTGGAGAAAAAAATAAAATAGACAAAAACGATCATACCAAAACAGAAAAGTATAAAACAAAAATGAGCGAAAAACAGGGCAAAGAAAACAAAAGTTGTGCTGATAACTGGTATTGCTACGCTTGTTATGAGAATCGTATTGCTGATATGAGACCATGTGCTTATTGTAATAAATGGTATCATGAAGAATGTGTAGGTTTGACAAAAAGTGACGCAGAAATATTTAGATGTCCTGGAGGCTGTGAATAAGAATTGTGATTTAAGTATTATTATACTGTTCCGAACCCATATTATGATGACGAACTTCGTTGATTTTTAGAAAACTACAATATAATGCGATTTTTATTCGAATTTTATACATCGGGGGTGTTTTATATTTGCGAACCGTGAAATGCCCCGTAGAATAGTTTGCTTTACCTAAGCAGGCGTTACTACCCCAACTGGGTTAAATAACGCCTAAGGTTGTTTTTGTTTAATTTTTTTATTTTTGTTATAATTACTTCTCTAGGGACAAGTTTATTAAGTTAAAACTATGTGCCATTTGAAATATATAATAGTTTATGTTATTTTCTTAGTAATTGAAGATTATTTTTATTGAGTCCTAGATTTGGAAAAAAAAGTCTAAACATTAAAAGAACTGATGATTGTGATAGTACTTTAAAGACTGATTATGTTCCTAATTATTAAAAAAAACTATAAAACTCGATTAGAAAGTTGTGGTAAGAAAATCATTGTAGGCGTAATAAAACATAATGTAGTTTAATTCCGCCAAAACCACCGTGTTGAAATTTTGTTATTATTTGTCTGTTTGCTGTAAACAGCATTATTTTTAAATGTTTTTTTCATTCGTTATTAAACAATCCTTTGCCTACGTACACTGTTTTTTTTCTCTTTTAAGTAATTATAAGATAAATTTAGTTTCAACCTTAAGTAGGCGTAATTCGACATACCTACCTTATCTGTAGTTTTTCGATATATCTCGGTTACAGAAAATGATGATAATGTGCCTAAAGAAATAAAAATCTGTGAGTCCTTTTTAGGATTCATAGCAGTAACCGATTGCAGTGCTGCAGGTCTGAAAACTGTCATTTTAAATTTGACTAAAGAATATGGAATTGATTTGACTAAATGTAGAGGACAGGGATACGATGGAGCAAATGTTATGTCGGGTGTGTATGGAGGATTACAAACCCTAATAAAAGAGCATGCTCCAAATGCCGATTATGTTCATTGTGCTGCGCACGCTTTAAACTTGGTTTTGAACGATGCTGCGAGACATGTTCGTGAAGTATCGACGTTTTTCGATAATTTAGAAAAAATATATATTTTTTTTTTGGCAATAGTATAAAACGCTGGGCTATGCTAAGTGACGATTCATCTGAAAAATATTTGATTACCCTTAAAAAGGTATCTATGGTCTTCTAGGAACGACGCTTTATTAGCAGTAAAGAATTTTTTTTTACTAATCATGAAAACTTTGTACCAACTAAATTTAATTTCAAATAAAAAAGATGAACGTGAAGAATGTAAAAGTATAATCAATACACTGGTCAGCAAATAAACCGAGCCACCCGCTACCTAGGAACTCTGATTCGATTTTCTCAAAAAGTATAAAACTTACAACTATCAAAGTTATACCTACAAAAAGTGCGTTTCATGGTGATTAAAATGACTACAAATTAATTCGAAAGTACCGTCAACTCACATTGTAATCAAGCAACAAACACAATGCTAACGATTTGCTCTGTTTTCACCAGAGTTTGAAATTGCGCAACGTGAAGTCGCTCGAAGGCTTCGAATCAGCAGATCTTCGGTGCAACGAGTTTACAGACGATACCTAGAGACTGGAGCATTCGATCGCCGTCCAGGTACGGGCAGACCTAGGGCTACATCAGCAGCAGATGATCGTTATATCCACCTTACTGTTCTGCGAAATCGCCACCTCAACGCAATTCAAGTCCAACAAAGTCTGCGTGACGAACGCCAAGTGGTCATAAGTTCAGATACCGTCAGAAGGAGACTTGCTGAACGGAACCTGACCCCAAAAAGAGCTGCAACAGGCCCAGCATTAACGGTAGCACACCGTCGAGCACGACTTGAATTTGCTCGAGAGCATAGGGATTGGACATTAGAGCAGTGGAGTAATGTACTCTTCACTGATGAGACCAGGGTGAGTCTACATGGAAGTGATCGACGTCAGAGAGTATATCGTCGCCCTGGAGAACGTTATTCTCAGTGTTGCATCGAGGAAACTGTTGCTTATGGAGGAGGATCTGTAATGGTCTGGGGCGGCATCTCGTTAACAGCACATACGGCGTTAGTTTTCATCGAACCGACGGGCCGTACACGTGGACTGACTTCTCATCGCTACATTACTGAAATCCTCGCAGACCATGTGGTACCTTACGCAGGATATATCGGACAGGATATGCAATTGATGCATGATAATGCACGGCCTCATGTTGCTCATGTGGTGACCCAGTATCTACGCTACGTCAGCATTCGTACGATGGACTGGCCAGCTCGAAGCCCGGACTTGAATCCGATAGAACACTTATGGGATGAGCTGAAACGTCGGGTTCGAGCCCGGGTACCTGCTCCAACAAGGCTTCCAGAGCTGCGAATCGCAATTGAAGAGGAGTGGAATACAATTCCTCAAGATTTTATCGTCAGGCTCGTAAGGTCGATGAATACAAGGATGCTGGCAGTTATCCGAGCAAGGGGAGGGAATACGGAATATTGATCAAAAACTTTTTTTTGATTTTATCTTTGTTTTTGGCTTTAATTTTTTTTTCACTTTATCATTACTAACGATTGTCACGACTGGAAAACGACTCTTCTTTGTAAAATCCTTAATAAACACTGAAATATTGATTAAACCCAATGAGTTTCCTTTCATTTTAATCACCATGAAACGCACTTTCTGTAGGTACAACTTTGATAATTGTAGGTTTTTTAGTTTTTGAGAAAATCGAATTAGAGTGCCTAGGTAGCGGGTGGCTCGGTTTATTTGCTGTCCAGTGTATTTTAGAGAGTTTTGATTTCTTAGTGCTCCTTACATTTTTTTCTTCACTATTTGAAATTATTAATCCTGTTTCTAAAGCATGAAAATAATGACTTACAGAAATCTAGTATTTTATTAAGTAATCTTTTAAATAGACTGTGCCAATTAAGAAATCAGAATTCATTTAATAGTTTGCTAAATGAATCCAAATATTTAGCAAAAAAGTGGGGGGTAACAACTGTTTTTAAAAACAGTAGGCGAAAGATAACGAAGCGTTTTTTTGATGAGTTATCACAAGATGAGAGAATTTCCGACCCGGAATCCTATTTCAAAGTCAATGTATACTATTGCTGTTTAGATATATTAATTTCTCAAACTAAAGAAAGATTTCAGAGCCTTTGCAACCTGAGTAGTATATTCGAAATATTACAACCGGAGAAACTCCTATCTTCTTCAAGCGAAGAGATATTAAACGCTTCCGGAAAACTGTCTGCTAAATACAGTAAAGACATCTCACTTAATCTTTGTGACCAATTAAAGGCTCTAAAAACATGCTTAAATTCTGAAATTAAAAAAAAATATTCCATTAAAGAACTCATTGAATTATTGCTAGTAAAATTCAATGGTCTTGCATCCAGTTTTCCCGAGGTAATCACAGCATGCTTTTTATTCTTGACCCTTCCAGTTACAACCGCAACGGCAGAAAGAAGTTTTTCAAAATTAAAACTAATAAAAAATTACTTAAGAACTTCGATGGGACAAGAACGGCTGTCAGACATCTCACTATTGTCCATAGAGGCAGAAACTTTAGAAAAACTAAAATCATCATCAGCCATAAATGATTTAATAAATCAGTTTGCCGATAAAAAGGCAAGGAGAGTGAATATTTAAAATTCGATTTTTATTTGTAAAATGGGTAAATTATGTGATAAATAAATATTACTTCTCACAATATTTTTTTTCTTTTGTGAAAAATCTTTACCTCCATATAAGGGCCTCCAAAAAAATTTTTATACGGGGCCCCAACAAGGCACGCTACGCCACTGCGAAGAATCCTCCTGCATATCAAGATACAGAGTTAATGATAGAACAGCCGACTACAGAACGCCTCTATCCTGTTTTGAAACCATTGGAGACCCCTTCTTGTCCCCCAGATCCAGGCACTGTCACGCAACCATCTTTTAATCATTTTAGCACCCAACCACAGCAAGTAGTCTACCTCCTGTTCTTTTGTGATGTGTTGGACAGTAGGGACCTGAATCCTATCTTCTTCTGGTCATATAATATCTCAGTATGTGTGGCTATGTTTGCGAGAAAGTTGAGTTAGTAAAGAAACTTGCTTGCTTGTACTGGCAGTTGGGATTGTCTCTTGAAGATCTCCATCTCTACCTTGAGCAACACCTTTTATTACATTGACACACTCTGCTTAATAGGACGCAGGTGTCTTCTGGTGAGCATCAAGATAGGTTTATATTTCTTTAAGCCTCATTAAGCGACAGTCTAACAGTGCCGCAGTGACAACAGTTTTCATTGTGGGGAATAAGTTAAACCGTGAATAACTTCTTTGATTAGATCTGGCAAGACACCTACACTATTGACCGGACAGAATTAAATACAGCAATCATTAGTGACTTTCACTAACAAACTCTTATATAAGCATGTGAATGAAAGGAACTGATTGATGTAATTATCTCTATCGTGAAAATAGAGTACAGCGACCATAGTATCTGATAGTCATTATTCCTCAATAAGATGTTAGGCTCGAAACGGGGAGGCTTTTTCCTAGCAGTGGGAATCTGAATAGGCTATAATATCCTGGATGAACCAATGACAACCACCCCTACACATGAGAGCCACATACTGGCACCTAACTCCAGAAATAACAACAACAGTGAAGAACAGTCCTAGCCCAGATAAGAAATGCCCAGCACAAAATTCCCAGAAAGGTTATTACACATATGTAAGAAGTGCTATTTGACCAAAAAAACCTATTTGTCAAGCTGTATTCACATCTTTCAGACACAATAGCATACCAGAGATAAATTTCCCAATCTCAATTATTAAATAGGTTGACAAACCCAACCCCTCACATTTGCGATCTGACAAAAGACCGAATCACTTTACTTGAAAATAGATGTTGTACTTAGGTAAAGCGACGCAATGCTGACCCTGAAGAATCACCATGTTTTGTCACATTCGGTTGGTATGTAGATAAAGGGGCGCCAAGGGAAAAAAGACGGGGCAGGTTCCGCCCCCTTATTGACACCCTGATCTCACCTCACATTCTCAGGATTGAGCGTCAACTCGTGTCGTTATGCGTTCCATGGTTATTTCAGTAAACCTCTGATGGCGAGTCCTGATGAACCATCGCTTGTGAGACCCCATATTCTTGTTCAGATCAGAAAACTTATTTTAGCCGTGGCTACAGAAAACGTGGCCGTGAATAAAGTAAAAAAATTTAAATCGGAAACAGACGCCGTCTACAAAACAAGCAAAGCAAGAAGACCAAACCAACAAATCTATTACCTATCGCCACGATACTTATTCACTGAATACAGAACAGACACAGAGACAGGACTTCGAAGGACACAGCACAGCAGCCGTCGTCAGTCAGCCAGCAGAAAGAAAGAAAAAGAGAACTGAAAGGACGTGAGCGTGAGGTGAGAACTTGGTGAGAACATAACGCCTTTTTTTTTTTTTTTAGGTTTGCCCCTCACTCAACCTCAAGGGTTCAGGCAAAGGTCTATTGACCATGCAGGCTGTGTCCAATTCTTAAGTCTTTGTCCATTTCATAAGTCTGATGTTCAATAAAATCTTGTCCATTAATATTTAAGTCTTAAAAGACCAATCTTGGGTTTTTATATTCATTCATGTTTCAGTCTGGGTGTTTTACATAGGGAAAAATGTCTTTGTTACAGGTTACAGTCCAAAACCGTCCAATCCTTATAATTTCCGATCCTCTTCCACGTATTTTGTACGAACTCAAATAAACGCATGTATGTTTCTTCAAATTGTAGGAAGTGCTGAGTAGAGCGCGGGATATACTCAGCCTTCTTGAAGATTTCCAATAACTTGTCCATTAGCAAAAGGCGTTGTATGCTAAAGGACACACATCTGAATATAATGTAATCTAGGATCTGGTCTTCTGCACTGAACCTATCACATACAGGCGAATCAATCATCCTCATCCTGTAAAGATGAGCATTAAATCGACCGTGTCCCAGTTTTAATCGGTTAATAATTGTATAAAATTGTAGACTGTTGATGAATTTTATTTCGGAAAACCATGGTGTCTTATTTATAGCTGTCCCATTTATGCCTGCATACCATTGTCCTTTTTGAACTACCGTCGTTGAGTGGTTCCACAACTTCTGCCAATCCATCTATAATAATAATAATACCTTGGGCACAATTTACACACATTGATCTAGCCCCAAACTAGGATTCCCTGTATCTTGGGTACTAGACAACGATACACATACTTATATAGATAAATATTAAACATAGATAGATAAACAACCATGACTACAGTACAAACATCAGTTCTCATCAAACAAATATTTGCCCCCACCGGGACTCGAACCCGGGACCCATGGCTTCGTAGGCAGGGTTACTGCCAACTCGGCCATTCGGGTCGTCTAATATTGTCTTCATATTGTCTTTTAATAATCTAATAAGATCTGTAAACGGTATGGCATCACTACTGATATTGACAGATGATGAGTGTTGCCAACACGGAGTTTTAAGAGCTAGATTCAGCTCTAAATGAACTTGGTCAGCTTCAAAAAAGTCGGTTTGGCTTCTTAGCTCTACTTTCCACAAGTTTTAGCTCTTTTTCGTATATTCATAAATAATGCAAGCTTTACTAAAAAAAAGACGCACACAAGAAAGAAACACTTAAAAGCAGCGCAGCCATTTTCTGCAGGGCAATCGAAGATACATTTTTCGCCAAGACCGAAAATTGATACCGGGGCTAATGCCGCTGAAGGATCTTTGGCCCTTTTTATAAGCGCTCATACTTCAATATTACCTGTCAGGTGATTACCTTGGTAAAATATGTAAAAAACAATTTAAAGATGCCGAAAACCTAAAACTACACAGAACTTAATGTAAAGAATGTACTTAGTCCGCATTTTGTAACCAAATTGAAAAGAGATATAGGTGCTGGACCATTCAGTTTGCTATTAGATGAGAGTACTGATATCAGCGTTACCAAACTGCTAGGTATCGTAGTGCAGTATTACAGCAAAACAAGATTTGAAATTGTTACGACCTTTCTGACATTGGCCGAGATAGAGAAAGGCGATGCCGAATCCATTACAAAAGCTGTAAAAGAAACTCTCAACTTCTTCGGTTGCAGCATAAAGCAGCTACGAGGTATTGGTCTGGATAACGCTAACGTTATGGTTGGATGAAATACACAATGGTGTACATCAAACGTTAAAAATAGAAGTACCTCATCTCATCATGCTAAGATGCACATGTCATTCCATCCAATTGTCTGTCTCTCACGCTTCTGCCGAAGATCTTCCAAGGCATTTGGAGTATTCCATGAGACTTATAACTGGTTCTCCAAATCATCAAATAGGCAAAATGAATATCAAGCCCTCTACATGACCATCAATGATAATGGATCATTAAAGATAACACAAGCATGCGCTACCAGATGGTTGTCAGTTGAAAGAAAGGGCAGTGAAGAAGATTTTAGAACAGTGGATTGAACTAAGATTGCATTTTAGCGTAGTAATAAATAGCGAAAAGTGCTATGCGGCTGAGACTCTATATAGTCTTTATCAGAATCCGACCAACGAAGCTTACTTAATGTACATTCAATCGATCTTAGAAGAACTGCAAGCGCTAGCAAAGATATTTCAATCTAACAATATTGATCACTGCAAATTGTTACATGATCTGGTTGTAGGTATACAATCTCTGGGAAAACGAGTATTGATTCCCACACGCAACATAAATGTTTTGGAAACAAGTAATCTGCAGGACTATTTAGACCCTAGGCCATATCTGGGTTATCTGGTGGAAAACAAGCTTAGAGAAATAAAAGAGATGGGCACATTTTTAGAAGAAAATGAGATAAATAAGAATAAATGCTCAGGGTTCGTCGTGTCACTAATAAAACAACTAAAGCAAAGATTGCCGGAGAACTTCGAGATTTTGCAAAAAGTAGACGAGCTGTCAGTGACCAATAAATACCCTCAAGCAATCAAAAAATAATATCAATTTATTACTTATTGGAATGGGTCACAAAGCAGAATTTGCAGTTAAAGTTGAAATCCAATGGCAAAGATAACATTAATACCTTGGGGAAATAAAACAAAAACATTGATGTTCTGGGCAGAGTTACTGAAATATCGAAACGCTGCTGACGAAAATCCCTTTGAAGAAATTAGTTCCTTTGCCATTTCTATACTTTCATCGCCATGGTCCAACGGTGAGGTGGAAAGAGTCTTCAGTCAGTTAAATTTAGTAAAAACTAAATCCAGAAACAGATTGAGCATAGCTATGGCTAATGCAATATTAACAATCAGGTCGGGATTGAGGAGAATTAAAAAATGCTGCCATGAATACGAGCTTCCCAAAGATGTCCTTAACAGAATTGGAACCGTTTTAATGTACAGAGAAAGTACTGACGATGGAGCTGGTTGTAGTGGTCTACAAACACATGAATCGGAGTCGGAAATGATTGATTTTGAAGAAGAAACTTATCTTATAATTGATTAATTGATTGAATTAAAGTGACTAATTAAGTAATACCTTATTTTTATTGATGTTATAATAAATAATGCAAACAAAAAATTTGGCTCTTTTTTATTAAAAAATAGCTCTTTTTTAGCTTTATTTCAGAGATGATCTGGCTCCCTTTAAAAATCTGATTTTGCAACACTGATGACGGAAGATAGGTTATTGTTCTTGCAAGGAAGTCGGCATTTTCGTTTCCAATTACGCCCTTGTGTGCCGGAATCCATATGAAAACTACTGCCTTGTTTTTCAATTGTAAATTGTGCCATAAACTCTTGATATTATATATGATATAGTTGGTTGCTGTATCTAGCATGTGATTTTGTAGGGCCGTCAGCACACTCATGCTGTCGCTTGCCACAAGCCAGTGGTTTGATTCGACCAGGAGGCCTACTATGACCGCTTAAATCTACTCAGTTTAAGGCAGTAGGATCATTTGTTTATCAAAATCAACATCTATAATTAAACAAATGTTAAGCAAGCTTCTAAATTTCGTTACCACAAAAAAGTGTTTTGTGAGTATCTTACTGAAGAACGGCCAGATCATTCAGTTAATTTCGTTCGTTCATCAATTAGCATAAAAGGACTGAATTTCTGGAAATTCAGTCCTTTTATGCTAATAAAACACAATATGAAAAAAAAAAACGTTCATAGTTTCATTTTACGCGAATAACCTAAGAATTATTTCATAATTAAAAAATTACACATTATGACCATAATGTGTAATTTTTCTACACATTATGACATTCAAATTTCGAACGCCGACACCTGCCTGCATGCCGCCCCTAGTTTGTCTGTGAAGTTGGTACTGACATTCAAATTTCGAACGCCCGAAGTTGGTGCTACAGAACAAGCTAAACAACTGCAGAGCCACAATGCCGGTCAAACATGCGGTTCCTGAACACATCAAAGAGAGCTTATGATAAATGTGTAGATAAACTAGTGTAGGTATGTAACTGAACATAATTAAATTAAAATTAAAACTCTCGAGTGAAATGATTATGAAACTCGCCTTCGGCTCGTTTCGTAAACCCCCGGTCAAG